>JARLTB010000060.1:6260000-6787500 GCA_030141615.1 Unio pictorum
CCTGCTTGGGTTGGATTGGTAAGTTAACATCTGGTTTTGATGAAATTAGTGGACTTAGAGCTAAAATACGAGATCGAACTGGAATTAAGAAATCTTCAGCTTTAGAAAGAAAGTATGGAAAGTAAAGAGAGAAAGGGAGAGAGAGAGAGGATATAAATTAAAATAATTTGAACTGACATCGGGAGCCTATCCCACCCCTCTACATTGATCAGGCGGGTTTAATGTTACCAGAAATATTAGGTAAATGCTCCCTTTACAGGAAAGAGTAGTTAAATAGTTAAATAATTGTTATTTCACTCTCATACTAGTATTTCCAAATCTCAATCAGGCACAACATTTACAACTAATATCCGATAAGACCGATCAGTAATCTATATTTCTTCCTACGTTCATGAGTTATAAATTGAACGGTCGCGTCATTTCTGATTGCCACATTTGAAACATAAGCAGCAGAAAAAGACAGAGCTATTCCAAATGTTTATTTCTAAGAGTTCAAGGTAAGGGTCTTGTACTGAAAACAATACATGTGTGCATTTGTTGGGTGAAACAAACCCCAGTTTACCAATATTTTGCAGGCTTATGTAGCATTCACGTCGAATGGTTCTTTAATGCTTATTAGTGATTCTCCCAAACATATTTCTATTAAAATTTTTATCGACACTGGAGCTTCTTGAAAGCTTTTGTTATAGGATATTTTATCTTTTTCAGAAAATATTTTTACTGGTGTAAATGTTCTTATTTAGGGAGCAGAGTGCGTTTTTTTATGTTCCCCTCTATTGTGTCAATTTGGCATCATATTTAGTTTCAGGAATTGTGACTGTTGGAGCAGCAGATTCTTCTCCAATTGGGTATTCCTTTATTACTAGGCCTATGACCGAGTTCAAAATAGGGTCGTTGTGATTTCATTAGAAACTGGCAAGCATCGTTCGGAACAAAAGGATGAAATCCAGTATTTTTCTCATGCTTGTGCCGTTTCTCTTACTATAGGAAAATGAAAGCTCTTGAGAATAATGTTGATCGGAAATTTGTCCCTATAGCTCACAAATTTAATGGCCATTCCCTTGAAGAGTTCACCTTTGCTTTTGTTATTGAACAATCAATATATATTAGACACAGTTATCATCTGTTTACCAATCATTTTCTTTATCAGAGTAATACATTACAATCACTCATTGTCGAGCTTAAACAAGATCGTGAAATCTCCTCTTCGGTTGAAAGGTTTAGCGAAACGGAAGCAACACAAGTTTCAGTGGGCTACTTTGTGCAGAAGAGACATTCTGTTTGAACATTGATATCACCCGAGTTACTCTCTAATAGCGAGTGGTCAGTCTGCTGTAAAGTTGTCGTTCCTAACTCATATCGACATACACTTCTTTGTGTAGCCTATGAAACTCCCCTGGCTGTTCATTCAGGTGTCACACAGACTTAACATATTAAAAGCAATCATTTTTATTGGCCGAGAGTTACAATTGATGTTTCTAAATACTGTTGACTTTCTAAAACTTATGAAATAGTAGCTAAACCCAATAAAAGATACATAATGCTCATCTGCAACATATTCCTACATTTGCCGAACCATTTAGCAGAATATTGGTGGACTGTATCGGTCCCCTACCATAGACCAAGCCAGGAAACCAAAACATGTTGACCATAATGTGTGCATCCACGCAAATTGCGGAGCAAACTCTTTTGATAAATATTAACATTAAAGCCATTGTAAAAGATTTTGGATAACTTTCTTTACACAATTTAGATTTTCCAAATATTCCCAGTATGATCAAGGGTGAAATTGTATGTTTGGAATTGCATTAGGTATGGGACAGTTTAAGTTTTCTGCCTCTCATCCTCAATGTCAAGGTGCTTTGAAAATTTTTCATCAAACATTAAGAACATGACTCGATCATATTGCTTGATAGAGGAGAGGATGGGATGGGTTATTCATTTAATCTTGTTTGCTGTTAGGGAATCAGTTCATAAATCTTTGGATCTGGGTCTTTTTAAACTTGTTTAGGTAGATTTTGTCCTTAATTCATTGAAGTTAACATATCTATCAAAATTAGATTCTGCATTGGCGTACTTCGAGTCGCTTCTCTGTTAATTAACATAATCTGTTAGTGCATGTGATATTAAGACGGACGACCCTTGATTATCGAATATTTCGTTTGGGAAAACGAACTCTTCAGAGACGTGTCCCTTTATTTGTAACACTCTCCATATTCTCCGATACATATCATTCTTTTAAATATAAGAATGGTTATGTCTATCAAAAACGACATGGTTGTCATTACCGAATTTGGTGCTGTTGCTTGAATGTAATTTTGCTTCTATGTCATATCCAACCGGCTTCGTAAACTGACTGAAATTTCCAAGATGTGCATTGCCAGGTTAGTTTCCGACTCCAGACTCTTGTTTCATGAATCATAATGACAAGTGTTACATAAAAGAGACACTGGAGCAACATGTAGATCGAGTGTGTCCTTGCTGGATGAGGCCCATGATATTACTTGCTTTAGTGTACGTTCAAATGAGACGATTCTGTTCTGGCATTCATTTTCAACAATTACTTTGTTATGATTTTCAACGCGAGATAAACCATTTTTAAACTTTAGAAGCTGTGCCGTAAGCTTTGCATATTTCTTGAGATAAATTTTATCGATGTATGCCGAGTAAAGCCGAGTGCAAGGATTTCTTGTAACCATACAACTCTGTGAATTGTTTATCATGAAATCAGTGCAGGGTATAGCCCGTTTATTAGATAATGTTCCATGTACTTCAATCCCAGAATACGTTTCTATCTGAACTACCAGTTCAGGATGAGAATTCCTATAAAGGGAAAGGACCCAAAACGTACTCCCACTTTTAGGAATCTTACAAAAGCAAACATCTCTAAAAGTGAATCGCTCACGCGGTGTGTATGTATAAATTTTCTTTATCACTAGTGACGACCGGAAATTATTGGAGTATCGTTTTATCACATTGGTGATGCAAATTCTCCTCATATAGTTTAATTTCGTCAACTGTCTTTCCTTGAATGAGTTTCATTGTGGAAAATGTCTTCGATGTATCATTAAACTAAGGACCAGATCTTTTGCTTTCATGAAATATATTATTTAAAAGTTATTTTTATATGATCGATGATGTAGTCTACATTCTAATAGAAACAAGAGTCATCGTAACACTACATATCACATACCCTCTCCAGACCACTATTTATGTAAAACAAAAAATAGCTCTGGTCAGGTAATCTCATTGCTACAGTAATTATGATATTGCCCTACGTGACATGATCAGTTTAGGTGCTACTTATCTCGAACTTGTCTCCATGGTAACATAAAATAGTATTCAATGTAAAGAATTATAAGTATCAAAATATATTTTAATACAACGTTCTGGAGGTGTATACAAGTTTTTTGCAGAACTGGCTTGACTGAATTGATAGTTATATTCCGAAAACGAAAATGTTTATAGTCATATATAAGTAATTTGATGAGAAAATGAAGGGAAGTATTAACATTTAACAGAAATGTAACATTACGCTGAACAAATTGCCCTACAGAAGAAAGGGAGTTCAACGTTAAAACGTCAACAAGTTTAAACATGATGGCCGTCATCTTGAATTTCTTCATTGCTAACAGTTAGTCTATAATACATGCCTGGCATGCTGACCGTGTAGAACATCCTTGGAGTCCAGAGTACCTGGCTAAATAGTATGTCATAGCTGCCATTATAAAGGGACCACATGTATTTAAAACAAATTAAAAGAAATGTATGTACGTACAAATAAAAGCAACAATTCAGAATGTTTTATTGAAATCGCCCGAACTAAATTGAATACTAAAATTCCGAGATATAACGTAAGGTTGTAGAGCTTAAAAAAAGTATGAAAGAAATATTAAATCTAAAAGATATGGCATAGACTAATTTTCATATTCAGTATCTGTTCAATAATGTAGCCACTAGAAGGGAAATCCCCAAAAATATTCTAAATAAAGTGACCTAGATGATAAGTCATATACGGATCTTGCAAAAAAACACGCATTTTGAAAACTGTAATTTCAAAATGTATAATAATAACTAAACACACAGTTTATAAATTAATGAACGCATTTACAAAAGTTGTAAGAGCGATTTATAAATAAATTAACCGGATTTACTCAAAATAATTTTTAAAAATTACATCTAATTCCTGTACCTAACATATACACTATACGTCTTAACATATAAGGACCACTTCCTGTAAGATATCTGATTGTGGCTCTCATTATAGGCATGAATATTTTCAACCTAACGCTTACCTTTCTCTGATAAATATTGATGGAGGATGAACCCGCTGAACTACTGGCAAGCTTTCATACATGCCTGTGCCGGTCCAGAGGAGATTGGAACTCACGCGGACATAGGGGAAATGTGCGAGAGCTGAAAAGGGGCCCAATAGTTGAATTGTACAAAGTAGGTACACATACTTAAATGCGGCAGTCCAGTTAGTGAAAAGTACATCCAAGCAAAAGACGTTATAATCGTAAAACTTAAGAACAAACGAAAGATGGTTTTTCTCCAGATGTAAGCCATTATAAAAGCTAGCATATCCATCGCTGTGACTTTGATAGAACAGTCAAAATAACTCCTTTCTCCTCGTTTTCCGTTATTGGGTATGTCTTTAACTAACGGTAGCTTGTGATGATTGTCAATAGGAACTTTCCATGGAACCCGTTATCATCTAAATCTTTTATGTATCCTTCTTATTCTTTGTCTCTAATTGATAGCTATGATTGGTTCATAAAGATTGCTTTCTTAAACAAACCCAAATGTCACCTGCTTTTCTCAAGACGGGGTTTTCACTGGATTAAAATATGGTGTCTATTACATCATATATTCAGACATTTACCCCATACATCACAGCATTCTATCCAAATCGTCAGTTTTTAGTAGACCAATACTTTCAAATACTCAAAGAAGTGAATCAAGGAAAAGTTCTTGTATTTCTGTGCATAGAGTTGGCAGGGCAAACGAATGTGCAGCTAACTCAAAGACGTGCCAGTTTCCATTGTAAACATTTTGCCTGACACATGTCGCACTTATGATTCCATTTCGAGTAGGCATATTTCAATGCATCATGACATGTAAAAAGAAAACTACATTTGTCAACCAGACCACCAGCTAACGTAATGAAAACAATGGTCGATAATGTTTTGAATAAGTATCGATCAATGTCGGTGCAGTTTTCTTTTGTTGATGAAGTTTAACCTCATATACATATGTCCACTACCCGACAGTAAATATATACAAACATATATATGTAAGCTCTGCCTCATTTAGGGTCGAAATGACAACACTCGCTTGTCGATTGTGGCATTTATTGTGAGATGAAATGGTACGAAATAAACCAGACTCGAACGGAATAACTTTTCAAAATTATAATCAATCACTGCTCTTTCAAGCAAGTAGAAGACAAACGCTCTTCATCTTCACAGCTCGTACTGCTCGATACTGCTCGTATCCGTCTCAATAACTAAAGTATGAATGACCAAACGTTTTTTTAGTATGTCGAGGAATTGGTTTTAATAGTCGTCAAGCACGGGAATCATGCACCGCGATCGATCACTCAGTCGCTCACTCGCTCATGAAAAACATGCACATTTGTATACGACACGAGTACTGGGTCACATACTCCCTCTCTACGTGTAAATGTCTCCTGACCTTTAGCAAATGTGTGCTTGCCGCGTACAAAGTACAATAACAACCATTCGTAACGATCATTCAAGTCTTTTGGAGAAAAAAAATAATTGAAACATACCTTAATTAAATACAAATAAATAGCTAAAGTTTAAAACCTGAAATTGTAACTACAACTAATCATTAAAAATAATTATTGATTGTCATCATCAAATATCTCGCAGTATTTAATCTCTATCGCAATATTTAATTTACATGCAAATGCCTCTTTTCAAAGGCTCCAGCTGTCCACTGCAACAAAACTCCTGAAATCAATATCTTCTTTAAATATTCTAAATAAACAAATTAAATTACTCGGTCAATATTTTGTTAACACGATCATTTTCACAAATTTAGTTACAAGCTACAAAGGCTGAGCATATAAACATTTGTATTTACAACAACGTGATGAGCCACGAAAAGACATAATAATATATCAATGAAATACAATTTGTATATAAAGCTTTCTGATAATTTTCTAAAATTGAAAATTATTCTGCATCCAAATAAACATCACGGACAGCAAGGTCTGTCTGAGTATTTTCCGGATCTGCTCATTTGCAGGAAGTTGAAAAGATATTCTAATGTCTGAGAAAATTCATATATTTTAGTACTGCGTACATACCTATAGAAGTGTAGCAAAGCTTTCTTCGCTGAAATTGTGGCTGCCTTAATATTTTTACGCAAGGTACGAAGTACTTATCGATTCATGTAAGTAAACGCTGAAAGCCAGTTATCCAAAATTATATTTTACTTGTCTAATTATCTATATTTACTAAGCTAACATATAGAAACGTGTGCCTAATCGGAAACGCTGCATGTAAATGTTAGCTTCCCAACCTCAGTAAGATGGTCTTCAATACAATGAACAACGTAGCTCGCAATTTTGTTTGGTAAAATTCCTTTAATGTGCTAAGTATAATGCTGTTTGAAAGACCAAATCACGACAAGATATATTTTCCTCTTCGTTGCAATCGGGGATCCCAGAGAGTATCCAATATTATTTATTTCACTTCATTACCTCGTTCACGGTATTGCCATTTCCTCCCAGGTAAGTTATTGCAAGGGCAGCATATTCGTTTAAAAATAAGTTTCACAATAATAAAGAATTTGTTCTGCTAACATATTGTATTTTCCTAACACATCATTCGAAATATGTATTGAAAGTTATTTACACGTATGTGAACAATAACGTTATTACTTTTTTAATTTCTCGCGACTCAGGCTAAGAAAACTGCAACGATGATTTTATATTTTCAAAAACGATATGGCTGTTTTAGTGTAGAGAATGATTTTAAAATTATTCATTCCGTGATAAAACAAATTGCGTGCAGGGGTCCGAACTTAGTGGATATACACTTAGTAGAGATATTTTGCAATATTACTTTTGTAACGAGAACTTACGTGTTCATCAGCCAACAAGGAGATTATGTCATTAGAGTGCAGAAGATACTAAGAGTTGTTCCTTGTATTGTTTTACGATATACGAAATACTAAACGAGGGTTGTAAGAATGGTTTTATTTACTTCATTAATGCTGTTTAATAATGAAAATATTAGATGAAACCAATCTTGCCACCTTGGCTACAAAAGTTAGAAACAAGTTAGTATGCTTATCTGACTACATCAAGTACCAAAAGCCATTGGGAATTTATATTAACAATGCATAAGTATGTGTGTGTTATTGAGTGCATAAAACGTAGACGCCCCACCCAAAACAACAAATAACTCTAATGTGGATTATCATATTGGCCTTGAAGGGTACTTGCAAAATACAGATGATCAGCACATCTGCTAAAATTAGAGACAGGTAGGCATAATATGGTTGATATACATAAATATTTACCTTCAATTATGCCGGAAGAAAAAGGAATACTTTCATAATAATAATAATAATTAGGACCCGGTATAGCGCCTAATCTTCAGAGGTTCTGAGCGCCTTACAACATCTAAAATTATATGACTACACTACTGTAAAACAAATAACAAACACTATGAAATTTAAAAACATATAAACATTCTCAAAACATATGAGATACAAAATATTATTAGGTCTCTAAGTTTAAGAGCACTCTTAAAAGGGACCACTGAGTCTTTATGTCTAATTTCAATGGGCAATTCGTTCCACATCGCCGGCCACTGGTACGCAAACAAACGTTGTCCACATGACTTCGTTTTCATAGTGGGAACAATGAGTCTACAATTGTAAGAAGAGGTGCGTAAGTATCTTGCTGGTGTATACACATCGGTGAGGCCGGATAGGTATATTGGACAGGAGTCTATCAGTGAAATAAACACAGAGAAAAAAATGTGTTTGATTCTGTATAGAATTGATAGCAAGTGTAGGGTACAGAACAGTGGTGAGGTGTGCTCTGATCGAGGTACTCTAAAGATGATCCGAGCAGCTATGATTTGAACATTTCGAAGTTTCTGAAGTAGATATTGAGACGAAACAGCCATAATTAAGTTCCAATAGTGCAGTCTTGAACGTTCTAATGAACACACAAGTGTTTTAGTGGCATCCACTGAAAGATCTTTTGCAAATGGAACTGATGCGTCTCAGTTCAATATACGCAGTCTTGAATATATGTTCATGACATGTTGGTGCAATGTGAGAGTACAGTCTAGAGTAACACCTAGGTTTCTTACTGACTGTTAATCTGTTGTTGGGTATTGCTGATATTTATAGCATGAGGTACAGGATGTGAATGAGAAAGTTTTTGTTTTGTGATACGAATGGCATCCGTTTTATCATCATTCATCTGCAGCTTGTTACATGTCATCCATGATTTCACATCAGAAATGCACCTCTCTTCTTCATGGATGGTGGGTGGCTAGACTTGTATATTTGGGTGTCATTAGTGTGCCATTGGTGAGACACTGGGTGATGATCTATGACACTTGAAAGCGGCTGAGCGTATTCAATGAAGAGAACTGGTCCAAGAACAGACTCCTGTGGAACACCACAACATACTGTTACGTGCTTAGGCTCGAATAAGCAGCAACAAAGAAAGAGTGAAAACTAACAAGCTTGTATAACTTGAACATGAATTTATTAAGTACAATTATTTTCATAAAATAAATAAACTTACGGTTTTAGAGAATCAAATCCAACATTAATCCAATATAGAATTCACAAAAATAATCCACTAATGGAATTGCAAGAGTCCTGATAAATCAATGTTCTAATAGTTCCAGGTTCGAATCTTGACGATGTAATCCAAAATAGCTGACAATGTCACGTGATGCAGTTCTTGTTTTTTTATCATCCAAATGAATTATGAGCACATGTTTTCTCCTCCAAATAGATAAAAAAAATCCTCTTTTTTCAATAAATTGACACAATGTCCGGAACAAGATAATTACAATTATAACTCAAACATAAATACACAACTACTAACTTTAAAGCCCAGATTATACTGAACTGTTCTATCCCAAACAACAGTCTATATAACTGTTTTTCTTAAGTAAACAAGTGATCACGTGATTTTCTAGAAATTGATAGAAGTTCATGGAAGGTCACTGAAAGAGACTGCCTTCACTAAATCACGTACTCTAGATATTTCCTACACCTAAGAACTAAAAATAACAAGTTTTGTCCTTGAAATTAACCAATAGTTTTAGAAGCTTGTTGACAATGTCTAAAGCAGGGTCAGGAATTAGTTCAACAAGCCAATGTCAAAAACTTCTTTACAGTTAAAGGATGGTCAGCCTGAACTATCTAAAAAAATCTCCCAATGAATGAATATTAAACCCTGAATGACAAATTTGGATTTAACAATTAAAAAATAAATAATTTAAATCCAATAGACGTAACAATACATCAACATGGTTGGAATGTATTCCATTTGCAGATACAATGTCTGTCCCTTTGACTAAATAGGACGAGAACCACTGTAAGGCAATATTCTGATAACCAAATGCATTCTAGAGACGGTGAAGTAATATACCATGGTCTATTGTGTCAAATACTGCAGACAAATCAAGGCGGGTGAGGACTTGCATACTTTGGGTGATTATTATTTGATTTTAATGCCTTTACTTCTATGATAGAGTCTGATACAGACATACTAATGCAATCCAAATCACTTTTATCCAGAACAACTCTTTTCTACCAAATACTGGACCAAAATATTTTATATTAGAAAGACAAAATTGTCTGCCAAGCTGAAGCAATTTATTTCTGCTCAAGGAGTCTAACTACTCCTTGCTAGATTTAAAATCAAGATTACCACTTTAGATGACATTTTAGAAAGCTTGTTGATTTCATTAAATGCTTTTAAATTCATAACAAATACTTTTGATTGAAAAAAAGTGTCCCAAAATGTGAATTTAAATTTTAAAAACATTTTAGATCAATTTGTGTCCTGGACTTTCTGTTACGAGACCATGCTCTTATAAAAACATAATAGAGGAACGGACAACAAGCTTTGTAAAATTTGACAAATAATTTTTTAAACTAGAATACGATGTCAAAATGAGAAACAAACTTACGGTATTGCTAAATAAATCCCAAATTAATTTCCATAATTAGATCATACACGTGTTCTAGTAATTTAATGTCCCGAATGAAATTCAGTACAAGTCCCAAAGAGATCCAAAACAGACGACAATGACGTGTTTGTTGTAGTGTAGAGAGCTGATGAGTAAACACCTTTGTTGAATCACAGAAATATAATTCCAGGTTTGAATTCAGTATAAATTTCAGTGAAAATCTTTATCTAAGAATTTTATCAGAGCACGTTTGTATTTCCATAGAAAGTAATCACTTTAGTTCAATAATTTAAAGAAAAGAAAATTAAGCCTTATCTGTGCTAGATGTTAAAGTAAGTATGACCAACCAAATCCTCAGAATAGAAAGGTTATATAGTTCTCTACTAGACCTCAGATTAAAATTGGCATGTTCGAATAAAAACATTACCTAATAGAAAATGACCTTTAAGAATGATCTCATGAGTCTTGTTTGTTTATACCACAATAAACTGCTTTCAGTTAGGAAACTCAAACATCCTGACCACCTGAATGTATTTAATCGTTCTTGTTTACGTTAATAAAAATGTGACGCTATGTACAAACACAAAATAAAGTTTGGATTAGTTGTTTACATAAAAGGAAACATTACACAATAAAAAAAACAAATGCCAATCAGGTCACGATGAATTTAAGTCATTTATGGACAAGGTCAAGTTAAGCATACAGTATTACATTACAATATCATGTCATGAAATAAATCATTTTAAACATAGCAAATAAAAACAATTAAATATACTTAAAATATTGTATGTATGTATGTATGTATGTATGTATATATGTATGTATGTATGTATGTATGTATGTATGTATGTATGTATGTATGTATGTCTCTGTCTCTATATATGCATATATGTATGTACGAATAAACAATGAAACATAGTTAATGATTGAAAACGTCATATTTACTGGATTTTCAATAGCAGCTGTAGTAAAATTCATAAAATACTGAAAAAGACTCATTATTTATCAATATCACCAGAATGCTGTATTGCTAGTGCAATATTAAATTTATCAGACATCTATAGAGACGAGGTTATTTTGATAATAATTTGGATATTATTAATACTTTTTTTTAATTATAATTAATGTTTCTGACAGTTGTTTTAACAAAATGTCAGCTACAAAAAAGTTTTTGTGGAATTTTTAGTTACTTGAAACGTAGTTAGCCAAATGAAGTAGTTTTTCAAGTATCCCTTTAGCGTTTATTTCCATATCACGTCATTTAACTAAGCTGGATAACGATGGATATAACGTTTGCCTGCATCTAACCATATTTCTTTCATAGCAATAAAAAGTCATTTGAATATTTTATTTGCATCAATAAAGTAGTAAAAACTCAAAATTATACGCATGCACCAAAATACCCGAATGCCTTAACTACTTTATGCATTATCGATATGTTCATTGCAGTCATCATTGAATATCTGTCAAAGTGAATTTATGATCGGTGTAAAGAAGGAATTAGGCAACAAAAATAAATAAAGTAGTGCACACATTTTAAGACAAGTTTTGATGTTGTGACACGTCAGCAAAAATATTTACACAGCGATCAGGGAATCACTTGAATTGAGATACTGTTCCACCATTTTTCATATATGTTCTATTGCTGATATTATCGTGTCTCTATAATGTCCTAGGAGAAGATCAGAGTTTCGTTCGACTTGTACAAACGAGCAATTAGTTTTGATTGATTGGTATATATTCGTCGACATATGCCGGCACGACGTTGTTACCGCGCAGGTCAAGAGCGCGCAGAAAAACGCTCGCTGACAAACGCGTGCAGCGAAATATGTCCGTCAAATGCGCGATGTCCAAAGCGCGCAACATAATCTATAAGATTTAACAGTTATTATAAATTTGATTGATAAATGGCTCATTTCGAATGAATTATAATTGTCACTTTGATACTTTGATCAATAAACTATATATGCTGTTTTTAGTCAGCACATATAAAATAGTTTAGAATCTGTATGTTTAGAAGAAATCAACTAAAAGTTTGAATCAATGTTACCAATGAGATGACACCAAAGTGTGTACACTCTGAATATTGAGTAGAAATATACTAATAGTTTCAATTGCTGTTTCCAGTGAGCAGACATCAAGGTGCATATTTACGCAAGATAAGCCTAAAAACGGTAAATGTAATAAACATCGTTAAACGATACGTATGAATCTTATTTATTTGACATATTAACCTTCATCAGTTTTGCCTTGCGCACTTTTAATGCCTAGGTTTTTGTTTCTGCGCAGTTGTCGGTGCGCATTTCTCGGCGCGCCTTTGATCTCCGCGCGAACGACGGGACACCACAATTGCTTTGCACTAGGGCTGAGATTATTACCAACAATTTACACGGTGCAAAATCATTATTTAGTTAAACGTATGTTATACGTGTAGATCTCAAAGACAAATTGTTATGGTGGAATCCATCCCTATTCTCAGAAAGAGGTGAGCTACTTTTGTTTTGGTTTCCACATATTTACGTACAACGAAATTTATATCAGGCAGTATTCTTATTAATAGAAGATGTAAACGAAAGTTTTTTCTTACAAGTAAATGCCCATCTATGAATCAATGTCAACTACAATGATCTTAACTTTACATTGATACGTAAGGATTTTGATTGATGGGTTTTAAATCCATTTCATATTTCATCCATTACGATTGTTCTCAAATAGACAGATGTTTAAGTCCAGGTATAAATAATGTTCATAATATCAATGTTCGTGAATGGTCTTATTTTACATATTATAACATCTTGTTTCAAACTAATGTATATTGTACTTACCTGTAACTTTGCCAAATGTCATGTATTATGCACAATACATGGTAGTCACTATTACTAATATTGACAATGCAATCATAATACTATATTTTTGGAGAAAGAAAACAATGACATGAGAATTACCCAGTTTTTATTTTGTATTAATGAAAACAAAATATTTAACACGATGTTTATACACTTCATAAAGAAAATTGGATATTTCAGAATATTGGTAATGTTTTTTGCATATTCAGGATATCAGAATTTGTGATATTTTGACGATATATTAATTTTGAAAAACTAACACAGAATCTCTTAATTTATGAAAAGTCAAATAAAAAATGAATATCTTGTCTCAGCTCAAACATACAATATCCTTACACCAGATTACCTCAGTGTGTGGATACAAACCCGAATGGGAGACAACTACTCCCAACAGGCTCGAGTTTATAACTCACATATTCGCTGCTTAGGTTACACAATATTTGATTCATTAACATGTGAGAACTGTAAATTATTATATTAGCAAACCAATGTATTTTTCTATTTCATATAATCACCATTCTGGCGTAGACACAATACATTGCCAATCTGTGAAATACAGCATGAGTTTGGCTAAAACACACATACATGCTGTTTTCTTTAGATGCGAAGAATACAGTTTTATCGGGACGAGTCATACTCGTTCATATATTATGAATACTTTTACAGTTCTAATTCTGACATTTCAAATTTAAATTTGTATATGGTATGTACTCACATTTTGGCTAACGTCATTGGATATACATGTTCGTTGAACTGCAATTACCCTCTAGTTAAGCCTCTCTCTCTCTCTCTCTCTCTCTCTCTCTCTCTCTCTCTCTCTCTCTCTCATCGCCACAATAGGATAAACAAATCATAAAACGTGTCATTTTCGACCCATTGTACACATTTATGGAGTCAATGAGGTGCAATCTAGAAATGCATAAAGAAAACGAACTTCAAACAGCATGAAGTAGACTTCAAGTGTTAACTTCTTTATATTTAGTTTGTTTTCTCAACGAATTCTGTAACTGCAAGGACTACATCGTACATGACCTGTTACTATCTTCTACCCATACAGTATAGCATTCGATACCTGTATAAATCTACGACAAACGGTATGTATTTTATAGATTTTGAAAATCCTGATTAAATACAGTAATAAACTTTTTAAGTTGCATTTGAAACCAATCTAATTATTATCAGATATGCACTCAGTTGCGTTGATAACATATGTTGGCCTCTAAGAGCGCTCCTATACAAGCTTACCGATGGGCCCCTACCTCGTCAATAGTGTAAAAAATAATAATTCGTAGGGCCCCATGCTTTACATACTTTTTATCTTTGGTAGCTACGCCCCTGTCTGCTCTGTTATGTGTTAAGATCTGACTGAGGCATGTTCTGGTGACCTTTAAATTAGCCAATAGAAATGCATTTTTCAGAAATCTAAAAGTCAATCAAATCGTTCGGCACACATATTTACTCATTAGCCATAATGATCAGCCTCCCGAAGGAGAATATATGACTTCGTCCGATTGGCTGATAAAAATAGCGATTAAGGTAATAAGGTAGGTAATCCGGACCCTAATCAAGTGCTGTCCAACCTTTTTGACAACATATATATATATATATATATATATATATATATATATATATATATATATATATATATATATATATATAGTCAAAAATCAGGATCAGTTGTTGCCCATGCAGCTGATTCTCCCTCTCCACGCAGTTGACAGATCCAAGAAAATGGACAAGCTGATACGTCATGGCAACCACGGCGTCGCAGTAGTTCCGAGATGACTATGAAAACAATGTCAATGTCTTTGGGATACCGTCTCCGGATTTTCTGTGTGGGTTTGCTCCCTTAGCCTTTCCCTTGAGAGGGTATAGTCGCAAGGCAGCAAATGTTTGAAGTCAGGATGTACATACTCCTAGATGGGCGACCACCCAATGTTAACAAGACTCCGGTTTTGAGGCGCCAGAAAATCAAATGTCATCCATTCTCAAATCCGTTTAAACAGGTTCCGCCGGGCCTGGAGCTGGCTTTGGTTGTCAGAGGCCCTATTAGATGCAAGCCCTTGGGAGTTGCCAACGGAATTGGGGGGGGGGGGGGAGGGGCTAATCTCCTGCATCCACCCCAGTGAAAACAACCCTTGGAACCCCGACTCAGCGCTAAACAAGCAATATCAATAATTCGCTTTATACATAGATTCTGCTTGGCATTGAACCAAGGACTTTTGTATGCGAGACGTTCCATATTTCAGCCAGGATGTACTTTTGTGGGATCTATGTAAAATATACACCATGTACCATTAACAAAATAAATTCAATATGCTAAAAGTGGTACAAGGTACATAGTTGACCTTGACATTGGCACATCGTCACCAACCAATCATTAAATACACAAATTTCTCATTGCTTGTTGCAATGATCATTAACAAATTCCATCAAATGTTATTTGCCTATTACACACACACACACACACACACACACACACACACACACACACACACACACACACACACATACATACATACATACATACATACATACATACATACATACATACATACATACATACATACATACATACATACATATCATAATGTCACATTTTCCTGACACCAGCAATGTCCTTATCAACAAAAAGTGTGTATTTCATGACGAGTACAACTGGGGAAAATGATAATAATACTGAAATAAATTTGGAGTACGCCCATTTGTTAGTGTCCCGTTTTTAAGCAATTCTTAGATTTATTTGTGTGATTATTGGGATTTGGCGGCATGGAAATATTCCTAGCCCGAAATAATTAGCCAATTAATAGGAGCAAACGTCACGGAGCCGAGTGTTAGTGAGTTTGAACCATGCTAGGGTTCGCTAGTAGTGAATTTAGGTCCAAACCTAATTACTGTCCCTTAGTAACATAGTTCATATTAAAATCTAGTGGTGTATAATAGTGTTGTGGTTGAAATGGAAGTATTTATGGTAGGAAACCAGTAAATTACACAATGGATTCAATAAGTTGGTACTTGGTAGATACCGTTTATATGTTCATAGTGGAAAATAGGCGTAATTATATAAGCGTAATACGCCGCTAAAAGTGTGTATCGACTGGCTTAGGGTGGCGCAGTTAAATAGTTCCCATTGAGAAAGGGGATACTAGTATATTTTCTATGGCATAACCGACTTGCGGTACAGAAATCTGATGATAATGATGAAAAGCTATGCAAAGGTGCGGTTAATGGACTTTGGGCAAGTTGTTTCATCTGTGGTCTCCAATTGATTAGAGTAAAATTTAGTATATAAAAGCAGACACGTCAGACTTTCCAATTTACAACTCAGGTTCTATGGAAGTCTTTGGAAATGTGGGGAAAACATATGACTTCCAGGGTTTTGACACCGCTCGGTCAAGTGAATACCCCTGTGCGTGTAACAATACGATGGATTAAACAGTACCGTGTGAAGAAATAATAAATTGCCAAACACTTGAAGTTAAACTTATTGATAAATAAAGATGTTCTTTTGCCGTATTCATGTATCCACACCTTTAGCTACAAACGAAAGTATCCATATTCAGTGATTGTTCACTCTTCTATCACTTGTTCAGGGGATATTCTGTTATGGCTTGACATATATTTATTGGATACCACGTATATAGTGTTTGACCAGTGATAACAGTTTCTTAGCTGTTAATGATCACACATTATTATTCAGGTCGTTATCACGAACTCCTTTAGGATTTTTAAGGCAGTCTCTTGTAGCTTTTAATAGCTTACATTTGCGAAATCTTTAGAGAAACCAGCAGCATTCACAGTGTAATTTAATATAGAGAATTTTGTTTTAAATCCAACCCATAATGGGTTATAGTCTATGAACAAGGACGCTTTGTTTCAGTTTGCCTGGCAATATTATCTTTCTGAAGCGAAAGCACCTTGAACAATGCAGAATAATATTTAATAACTATTTGGTGAGAATGAAAACGTGGGTAATCCTGCTTGGGTTGGATTGGTAAGTTTACATCTGGTTTTGATGAAATTAGTGGACTTACAGCTAAAATACGAGATCGAACTGGAATAAAGAAATCTTCAGCTTTAGAAAGAACGTATGGAAGTAAAGAGAGAAAGGGAGAGAGAGAGGTTATAAATTAAAATAATTTGAACTGAGATCGGGAGCCTTCCCCACCCCTCTGCATTGATCAGGCGGGTTTAATGTTACCAGAAATATTAGGTTAATGCTCCCTTTACAGGAAAGAGTAGTTAAATAGTTAAATAAATGCTATTTCAGTCTCATACTAGTATTTCCAAATCTCAATCAGGCACAACATTTAAAACTAATATCCGATAAGACCGATCAGTAATCTATATTACTTCCTACGTTCATGAGTTATAAATGGAACGGTCGCGTCATTTCTGATTGCCACATTTGAAACATAAGCAGCAGAAAAAGACAGAGCTATTCCAAATGTTTATTTCTAAGAGTTCAAGTTAAGGGTCTTGTACTGAAAACAATACATGTGTGCATTTGCTGGGTGAAACAAACCCCAGTTTACCAATATTTTGCAGGCTTATGTAGCATTCACGTCGAATGGTTCTTTAATGCTTATTAGTGATTCTCCCAAACATATTTCTATTAAAATGTTTATCGACACTGGAGCTTCTTGAAAGCCTTTGTTATAGGATATTTTATCTTTTTCAGAACATATTTTTACTGGTGCAAATGTTCTTATTTAGGGAGCAGAGTGCGTTTTTTTATGTTCCCCTCTATTGTGTCAATTTGGCATCATATTTAGTTTCAGGAATTGTGACTGTTGGAGCAGCAGATTCTTCCCCAATTGGGTATTCCTTTATTACTAGGCCTATGACCGAGTTCAAAATAGGGTCGTTGTGATTTCATTAGAAACTGGCAAGCATCGTTCGGAACAAAAGGATGAAATCCAGTATTTTTCTCATGCTTGTGCCGTTTCTCTTACTATAGGAAAATGAAAGCTCTTGAGAATAATGTTGATCGGAAATTTGTCCCTTTAGCTCATAGATTTAATGGCCATTCCCTTGAAGAGTTCACCTTTGCTTTTGTTATTGAACAATCAATATATATTAGACACAGTTATCATCTGTTTACCAATCATTTTCTTTATCAGAGTAATACATTACAATCACTCATTGTCGAGCTTAAACAAGATCGTGAAATCTCCTCTTCGGTTGAAAGGTTTAGCGAAACGGAAGCAACACAAGTTTCAGTGGGCTACTTTGTGCAGAAGAGACATTCTGTTTGAACATTGATATCACCCGAGTTACTCTCTAATAACGAGTGGTCAGTCTGCTGTAAAGTTGTCGTTCCTAACTCATATCGACATACACTTCTTTGTGTAGCCTATGAAACTCCCCTGGCTGTTCATTCAGGTGTCACACAGACTTAACATATCAAAAGCAATCATTTTTATTGGCCGAGAGTTACAATTGATGTTTCTAAATACTGTTGACTTTCTAAAACTTATGAAATAGTAGCTAAACCCAATAAAAGATACATAAGGCTCATCTGCAACATATTCCTGCATTTACCGAACCATTTAGCAGAATATTGGTGGACTGTGTCGGTCCCCTACCATAGACCAAGCCAGGAAACCAAAACATGTTGACCATAATGTGTGCATCCACGCAAATTGCGGAGCAAAATCATTTGATAAATATTAACATTAAAGCCATTGTAAAAGATTTTGGATAACTTTCTTTACACAATTTAGATTTCCCAAATATTCACAGTATGATCAAGGGTGAAATTGTATGTTTGGAATTGCATTAGGTATGGGACAGTTTAAGTTTTCTGCCTCTCATCCTCAATGTCAAGGTGCTTTGAAAATTTTTCATCAAACATTAAGAACATGACTCGATCATATTGCTTGATAGAGGAGAGGATGGGATGGGTTATTCATTTAATCTTGTTTGCTGTTAGGGAATCAGTTCATAAATCTTTGGATCTGGGTCTTTTTAAACTTGTTTAGGTAGATTTTGTCCTTAATTCATTGAAGTTAACATATCTATCAAAATTAGATTCTGCATTGGCGTACTTCGAGTCGCTTCTCTGTTAATTAACATAATCTGTTAGTGCATGTGATATTAAGACGGACGACCCTTGATTATCGAACATTTCGTTTGGGAAAACGAACTCTTCAGAGACGTGTCCCTTTATTTGTAACACTCTCCATATTCTCCGATACATATCATTCTTTTAAATATAAGAATGGTTATGTCTATCAAAAACGACATGGTTGTCATTACCGAATTTGGTGCTGTTGCTTGAATGTAATTTTGCTTCTATGTCATATCCAACCGGCTTCGTAAACTGACTAGAATTTCCAAGATGTGCATTGCCAGGTTAGTTTCCGACTCCAGACTCTTGTTTCATGAATCATAATGACAAGTGTCACATAAAAGAGACACTGGAGCAACATGTAGATCGAGTGTGTCCTTGCTGGATGAGGCCCATGATATTACTTGCTTTAGTGTACGTTCAAATGAGACGATTCTGTTCTGGCATTCATTTTCAACAATTACTTTGTTATGATTTTCAACGCGAGATAAACCATTTTTAAACTTTAGAAGCTGTGCCGTAAGCTTTGCATATTTCTTGAGATAAATTTTATCGATGTATGCCGAGTAAAGCCGAGTGCAAGGATTTCTTGTAACCATACAACTCTGTGAATTGTTTATCATGAAATCAGTGCAGGGTATAGCCCGTTTATTAGATAATGTTCCATGTACTTCAATCCCAGAATACGTTTCTATCTGAACTACCAGTTCAGGATGAGAATTCCTATAAAGGGAAAGGACCCAAAACGTGCTCCCACTTTTAGGAATCTTACAAAAGCAAACATCTCTAAAAGTGAATCGCTCACGCGATTTTTATGTGTAAATTTTCTTTATCACTAGTGACGACCGGAAATTATTGGAGTATCGTTTTGTCACATCGGTGATGCAAATTCTCCTCATATAGTTTAATTTCGTCAACTGTTTTTCCTTGAATGAGTTTCATTGTGGAAAATGTCTTCGATGTATCATTAAACTAAGGACCAGATCTTTCCTTTCATGAAATATATTATTTAAAAGTTATTTTTATATGATCGATGATGTAGTCTACATTCTAATAGAAACAAGAGTCATCGTAACACTACATATCACATACCCACTCCAGACCACTGTTTATGTAAAACAAAAAATAGCTCTGGTCAGGTAATCTCATTGCTACAGTAATTATGATATTGCCCTACGTGACATGATCAGTTTAGGTGCTACTTATCTCGAACTTGTCTCCATGGTAACATAAAATAGTATTCAATGTAAAGAATTATAAGTATCAAAATATATTTTAATACAACGTTCTGGAGGTGTATACAAGTTTTTTGCAGAACTGGCTTGACTGAATTGATAGTTATATTCCGAAAACGAAAATGTTTATAGTCATATATAAGTAATTTGATGAGAAAATGAAGGGAAGTATTAACATTTAACAGAAATGTAACATTACGCTGAACAAATTGCCCTACAGAAGAAAGGGAGTTCAACGTTTAAACGTCAACAAGTTTAAACATGATGGCCGTCATCTTGAATTTCTTCATTGCTAACAGTTAGTCTATAATACATGCCTGGCATGCTGACCGTGTAGAACATCCTTGGAGTCCAGAGTACCTGGCTAAATAGTATGTCATAGCTGCCATTATAAAGGGACCACATGTATTTAAAACAAATTAAAAGAAATGTATGTACGTACAAATAAAAGCAACAATTCAGAATGTTTTATTGAAATCGCCCGAACTAAATTGAATACTAAAATTCCGAGATATAACGTAAGGTTGTAGAGCTTAAAAAAAGTATGAAAGAAATATTAAATCTAAAAGATATGGCATAGACTAATTTTCATATTCAGTATCTGTTCAATAATGTAGCCACTAGAAGGGAAATCCCCAAAAATATTCTAAATAAAGTGACCTAGATGATAAGTCATATACGGATCTTGCAAAAAAACACGCATTTTGAAAACTGTAATTTCAAAATGTATAATAATAACTAAACACACAGTTTATAAATTAATGAACGCATTTACAAAAGTTGTAAGAGCGATTTATAAATAAATTAACCGGATTTACTCAAAATAATTTTTAAAAATTACATCTAATTCCTGTACCTAACATATACACTATACGTCTTAACATATAAGGACCACTTCCTGTAAGATATCTGATTGTGGCTCTCATTATAGGCATGAATATTTTCAACCTAACGCTTACCTTTCTCTGATAAATATTGATGGAGGATGAACCCGCTGAACTACTGGCAAGCTTTCATACATGCCTGTGCCGGTCCAGAGGAGATTGGAACTCACGCGGACATAGGGGAAATGTGCGAGAGCTGAAAAGGGGCCCAATAGTTGAATTGTACAAAGTAGGTACACATACTTAAATGCGGTAGTCCAGTTAGTGAAAAGTACATCCAAGCAAAAGACGTTATAATCGTAAAACTTAAGAACAAACGAAAGATGGTTTTTCTCCAGATGTAAGCCATTATAAAAGCTAGCATATCCATCGCTGTGACTTTGATAGAACAGTCAAAATAACTCCTTTCTCCTCGTTTTCCGTTATTGGGTATGTCTTTAACTAACGGTAGCTTGTGATGATTGTCAATAGGAACTTTCCATGGAACCCGTTATCATCTAAATCTTTTATGTATCCTTCTTATTCTTTGTCTCTAATTGATAGCTATGATTGGTTCATAAAGATTGCTTTCTTAAACAAACCCAAATGTCACCTTGCTTTTCTCAAGACGGGGTTTTCACTGGTATAAAATATGGTGTCTATTACATCATATATTCAGACATTTACCCCATACATCACAGCATTCTATCCAAATCGTCAGTTTTTAGTAGACCAATACTTTCAAATACGCAAAGACGTGAATCAAGGAAACATTCTTGTACTTCTTTGCATAGAGTTGTCAGGGCAAAACAGTGTGAAGCTAACTCAAAGACGTGCCAGTTTCCATTGTAAACATTTTGCCTGACACATGTCGCACTTATGATTCCATTTCGAGTAGGCATATTTCAATGCATCATGACATGTAAAAAGAAAACTACATTTGTCAACCAGACCACCAGCTAACGTAATGAAAACAATGGTCGATAATGTTTTGAATAAGTATCGATCAATGTCGGTGCAGTTTTCTTTTGTTGATGAAGTTTAACCTCATATACATATGTCCACTACCCGACAGTAAATATATACAAACATATATATGTAAGCTCTGCCTCATTTAGGGTCGAAATGACAACACTCGCTTGTCGATTGTGGCATTTATTGTGAGATGAAATGGTACGAAAAAAACCAGACTCGAACGGAATAACTTTTCAAAATTATAATCAATCACTGCTCTTTCAAGCAAGTAGAAGACAAACGCTCTTCATCTTCACAGCTCGTACTGCTCGATACTGCTCGTATCCGTCTCAATAACTAAAGTATGAATGACCAAACGTTTTTTTAGTATGTCGAGGAATTGGTTTTAATAGTCGTCAAGCACGGGAATCATGCACCGCGATCGATCACTCAGTCGCTCACTCGCTCATGAAAAACATGCACATTTGTATACGACACGAGTACTGGGTCACATACTCCCTCTCTACGTGTAAATGTCTCCTGACCTTTAGCAAATGTGTGCTTGCCGCGTACAAAGTACAATAACAACCATTCGTAACGATCATTCAAGTCTTTTGGAGAAAAAAAATAATTGAAACATACCTTAATTAAATACAAATAAATAGCTAAAGTTTAAAACCTGAAATTGTAACTACAACTAATCATTAAAAATAATTATTGATTGTCATCATCAAATATCTCGCAGTATTTAATCTCTATCGCAATATTTAATTTACATGCAAATGCCTCTTTTCAAAGGCTCCAGCTGTCCACTGCAACAAAACTCCTGAAATCAATATCTTCTTTAAATATTCTAAATAAGCAAATTAAATTACTCGGTCAATATTTTGTTAACACGATCATTTTCACAAATTTAGTTACAAGCTACAAAGGCTGAGCATATAAACATTTGTATTTACAACAACGTGATGAGCCATGAAAAGACATAATAATATATCAATGAAATACAATTTGTATATAAAGCTTTCTGATAATTTTCTAAAATTGAAAATTATTCTGCATCCAAATAAACATCACGGACAGCAAGGTCTGTCTGAGTATTTTCCGGATCTGCTCATTTGCAGGAAGTTGAAAAGATATTCTAATGTCTGAGAAAATTCATATATTTTAGTACTGCGTACATACCTATAGAAGTGTAGCAAAGCTCTCTTCGCTGAAATTGTGGCTGCCTTAATATTTTTACGCAAGGTACGAAGTACGTATCGATTCATGTAAGTAAACGCTGAAAGCCAGTTATCCAAAATTATATTTTACTTGTCTAATTATCTATATTTACTAAGCTAACATATAGAAACGTGTGCCTAATCGGAAACGCTGCATGTAAATGTTAGCTTCCCAACCTCAGTAAGATGGTCTTCAATACAATGAACAACGTAGCTCGCAATTTTGTTTGGTAAAATTCCTTTAATGTACTAAGTATAATGCTGTTTGAAAGACCAAATCACGACAAGATATATTTTCCTCTTCGTTGCAATCGGGGATCCCAGAGAGTATCCAATATTATTTATTTCACTTCATTACCTTGTTCACGGTATTGCCATTTCCTCCCAGGTAAGTTATTGCAAGGGCAGCATATTCGTTTAAAAATAAGTTTCACACTAATAAAGAATTTGTTCTGCTAACATATTGTATTTTCCTAACACATCATTCGAAATATGTATTGAAAGTTATTTACACGTATGTGAACAATAACGTTATTACTTTTTTAATTTCTCGCGACTCAGGCTAAGAAAACTGCAACGATGATTTTATATTTTCAAAAACGATATGGCTGTTTTAGTGTAGAGAATGATTTTAAAATTATTCATTCCGTGATAAAACAAATTGCGTGCAGGGGTCCGAACTTAGTGGATATACACTTAGTAGAGATATTTTGCAATATTACTTTTGTAACGAGAACTTACGTGTTCATCAGCCAACAAGGAGATTATGTCATTAGAGTGCAGAAGATACTAAGAGTTGTTCCTTGTATTGTTTTACGATATACGAAATACTAAACGAGGGTTGTAAGAATGGTTTTATTTACTTCATTAATGCTGTTTAATAATGAAAATATTAGATGAAACCAATCTTGCCACCTTGGCTACAAAAGTTAGAAACAAATTAGTATGCTTATCGGACTACATCAAGTACCAAAAGCCATTGGGAATTTATATTAACAATGCACATGTATGTGTGTGTTATAGAGTGCATAAAACGTAGACGCCCCACCCAAAACAACAACAAATGACTCTAATGTGGATTATCATATTGGCCTTGAAGGGTACTTGCAAAATACAGATGATCAGCACATCTGCTAAAATTAGAGACAGGTAGGCATAATATGGTTGATATACATAAATATTTACCTTCAATTATGCCGGAAGAAAAAGGAATACTTTCATAATAATAATAATAATTAGGACCCGGTATAGCGCCTAATCTTCAGAGGTTCTGAGCGCCTTACAACATCTAAAATTATATGACTACACTACTGTAAAACAAATAACAAACACTATGAAATTTAAAAACATATAAACATTCTCAAAACATATGAGATACAAAATATTATTAGGTCTCTAAGTTTAAGAGCACTCTTAAAAGGGACCACTGAGTCTTTATGTCTAATTTCAATGGGCAATTCGTTCCACATCGCCGGGCACTGGTACGCAAACAAACGTTGTCCACGTTGTCCACATGACTTCATTTTCATAGTGGGAACAATGAGTCTACAATTGTAAGAAGAGGTGCGTAAGTATCTTGCTGGTGTATACACATCGGTGAGGCCGGATAGGTATATTGGACAGGAGTCTATCAGTGAAATAAACACAGAGAAAAAAATGTGTTTGATTCTGTATAGAATTGATAGCAAGTGTAGGGTACAGAACAGTGGTGAGGTGTGCTCTGATCGAGGTACTCTAAAGATGATCCGAGCAGCTATGATTTGAACATTTCGAAGTTTCTGAAGTAGATATTGAGACGAAACAGCCATAATTAAGTTCCAATAGTGCAGTCTTGAACGTTCTAATGAACACACAAGTGTTTTAGTGGCATCCACTGAAAGATCTTTTGCAAATGGAACTGATGCGTCTCAGTTCAATATACGCAGTCTTGAATATATGTTCATGACATGTTGGTGCAATGTGAGAGTACAGTCTAGAGTAACACCTAGGTTTCTTACTGACTGTGTTAATCTGTTGTTGGGTATTGCTGATATTTATAGCATGAGGTACAGGATGTGAATGAGAAAGTTTTTGTTTTGTGATACGAATGGCATCCGTTTTATCATCATTCATCTGCAGCTTGTTACATGTCATCCATGATTTCACATCAGAAATGCACCTCTCTACTTCATGGATGGTGGGTGGCTAGACTTGTATATTTGGGTGTCATTAGTGTGCCATTGGTGAGACACTGGGTGATGATCTATGACACTTGAGAGCGGCTGAGCGTATTCAATGAAGAGAACTGGTCCAAGAACAGACTCCTGTGGAACACCACAACATACTGTTACGTGCTTAGGCTCGAATAAGCAGCAACAAAGAAAGAGTGAAAACTAACAAGCTTGTATAACTTGAACAATGAATTTATTAAGTACAATTATTTTCATAAAATAAATAAACTTACGGTTTTAGAGAATCAAATCCAACATTAATCCAATATAGAATTCACAAAAATAATCCACTAATGGAATTGCAAGAGTCCTGATAAATCAATGTTCTAATAGTTCCAGGTTCGAATCTTGACGATGTAATCCAAAATAGCTGACAATGTCACGTGATGCAGTTCTTGTTTTTTTATCATCCAAATGAATTATGAGCACATGTTTTCTCCTCCAAATAGATAAAAAAAATCCTCTTTTCTCAATAAATTGACACAATGTCCGGAACAAGATAATTACAATTATAACTCAAACATAAATACACAACTACTAACTTTAAAGCCCAGATTATACTGAACTGTTCTATCCCAAACAACAGTCTATATAACTGTTTTTCTTAAGTAAACAAGTGATCACGTGATTTTCTAGAAATTGATAGAAGTTCATGGAAGGTCACTGAAAGAGACTGCCTTCACTAAATCACGTACTCTAGATATTTCCTACACCTAAGAACTAAAAATAAAAAGTTTTTTCCTTGAAATTAACCAATAGTTTTAGAAGCTTGTTGACAATGTCTAAAGCAGGGTCAGGAATTAGTTCAACAAGCCAATGTCAAAAACTTCTTTACAGTTAAAGGATAGTCAGCCTGAACTATCTAAAAAGATCTCCCAATGAATGAATATTAAACCCTGAATGACAAATTTGGATTTAACAATTAAAAAATAAATAATTTAAATCCAATAGTCGTAACAATACATCAACATGGTTGGAATGTATTCCATTTGCAGATACAATGTCTGTCCCTTTGACTAAATAGGACGAGAACCACTGTAAGGCAATATTCTGATAACCAAATGCATTCTAGAGACGGTGAAGTAATATACCATGGTCTATTGTGTCAAATACTGCAGACAAATCAAGGCGGGTGAGGACTTGCATACTTTGGGTGATTATTATTTGATTTTAATGCCTTTACTTCTATGATAGAGTCTGATACAGACATACTAATGCAATCCAAATCACTTTTATCCAGAACAACTCTTTTCTACCAAATACTGGACCAAAATATTTTATATTAGAAAGACAAAATTGTCTGCCAAGCTGAAGCAATTTATTTCTGCTCAAGGAGTCTAACTACTCCTTGCTAGATTTAAAATCAAGATCACCACTTTAGATGACATTTTAGAAAGCTTGTTGATTTCATTAAATGCTTTTAAATTCATAACAAATACTTATGATTGAAAAAAAATGTCCCAAAATGTGAATTTAAATTTTAAAAACATTTTAGATCAATTTGTGTCCTGGACTTTCTGTTACGAGACCATGCTCTTATAAAAACATAATAGAGGAACGGACAACAAGCTTTGTAAAATTTGACAAATAATTTTTTAAACTAGAATACGATGTCAAAATGAGAAACAAACTTACGGTATTGCTAAATAAATCCCAAAATAATTCCCATAATTAGATCATACACGTGTTCTAGTAATTTAATGTCCCGAATGAAATTCAGTACAAGTCTCAAAGAGATCCAAAACAGACGACAATGACGTGTTTGTTGTAGTGTAGAGAGCTGATGAGTAAACACCTTTGTTGAATCACAGAAATATAATTCCAGGTTTGAATTCAGTATAAATTTCAGTGAAAATCTTTATCTAAGAATTTTATCAGAGCACGTTTGTATTTCCATAGAAAGTAATCACTTTAGTTCAATAATTTAAAGAAAAGAAAATTAAGCCTTATCTGTGCTAGATGTTAAAGTAAGTATGACCAATCAAATCCTCAGAATAGAAAGGTTATATAGTTCTCTACTAGACCTCAGATTAAAATTGGTATGTTCGAATAAAAACATTACCTAATAGAAAATAACCTTCAAGAATGATCTAATGAGTCTTGTTTGTTTATAGCACAATAAACTGCATTCAGTTAGGAAACTCAAACATCCATACCACCTGAATGTATTTAATCGTTCTTGTTTACGTTAATAAAAATGTGACGCTATGTACAAACACAAAATAAAGTTTGGATTAGTTGTTTACATAAAATGAAACATTACACAATAAAATAAAACAAATGCCAATCAGGTCAAGATGAATTTAAGTCATTTATGGACAAGGTCAAGTTAAGCATACAGTATTACATTACAATATCATGTCATGAAATAAATCATTTTAAACATAGCAAAAAAAAACAATTAAATATACTTAAAATATTGTATGTATGTATGTATGTATGTATGTATGTATGTATGTATGTATGTATGTATGTATGTATGTATGTATGTATAAACAATGAAACATAGTTAATGATTGAAAACGTCATATTTACTGGATTTTCAATAGTAGCTGTAGTAAAATTCATAAAATACTGAAAAGACTCATTATTTATCAATATCACCAGAATGCTGTATTGCTAGTGCAATATTAAATTTATCAGACATCTATAGAGACGAGGTAATTTTGATAATAATTTGGATATTATTAATACTTTTTTAATTATAATTAATGTTTCTGACAGTTGTTTTAACAAAATGTCAGCTACAAAATAGGTTTTGTGCAATTTATAGTTACTTGAAACGTAGTTAGCCAAATGAAGTAGTTTTTCAAGTATCCGTTTAGCGTTTATTTCTATATCACGTCATTTAACTAAGCTGAATAACGATGGACATAACGTTTGCCTGCATCTAACCATATTTCTTTCATAGCAATAATAAAGTCATTTGAATATTTTATTTGCATCAATAAAGTAGTAAAACCTCAAAATTATTCGCATGCACCAAAATACCCGAACCTTTAAATTAAGACCCTGACTATGTGAATGCATTAACTACTTTATACATTATCGATATGTTCATTGCAGTCATCATCGAATATCTGTCAAAGTGAATTTATGATCGGTGTAAAGAAGGAATTAGGCAACAAAAAAAAATAACGTAGTGCACACATTTTAAGACACGTTTTGATGTTGTGACACGTCAGCAAAAATATTTACACAGCGATCAGGGAATCACTTGAATTGAGATACTTTTCCACCATTTTTCATATATGTGCTACTGCTGTTGTTATCGCGTCTCTATAATGTCCTAGGAGAAGATCAGAGTTTCGTTCGACTTGTACAAACGAGCAATTAGTTTTGATTGATTGGTATATATTTGTGGACATATACCGGCACGACGTCGTTACCGCGCAGGTCAAGAGCGCGCAGAAAAACGCGCGCTGACAAACGCGTGCAGCGAAATATGTCCGTCAAATGCGCGATGTCGAAAGCGCGCAACATAATCTATAAGATTTAACAGTTATTATAAATTTGATTGATAAATGTCTCATTTCGAATAAATTATAATTGTCACTTTGATACTTTGATCAATAAACTATGTATGCTGTTTTTAGTTAGCACATATAAAATAGTTTAGAATCTTTATATTTAGAAGAAATCAACTAAAAGTTTGAATGAATATTACCAATGTGCTGACACCAAAGTGTGTACACTCTGAATATTGAGTAGATATATAGTAATAGTTTCAATTGCTGTTTCCAGTGATCATACATCAAGGTGCATATTTACGCAATATAAGCCTAAAAACGGTAAATGTAATAAACATCGTTAAACGATACGTATGAATCTTATTTATTTGACATATTAACCTTCATCAGTTTTACCTTGCGCACTTTTAATGCCTAGGTTTTTACTTGTGCGCAGTTGTCGGTGCGTATTTGTCTGCGCGCCTTTAATCTCCGCGCGAACGACGGAACACCACAATTGCTTTGCACTAGAGCTGAGCCTATTACTAACAATTTACATGGTGCAAAATCATTATTTGGTTAAACGTATGTCACACGTGTAGATCTCAGAGACAGAGAGCTATCTTTTAATCCAGATTGTTATGGTGGAATCCATCCCTATTGTCAGAAAGAGGTGAGCTACTTTTGTTTTGGTTTCCACCCACATATTTACGTACAACTAAATTTATATCAGGCAGTATTCTTATTAATAGAAGATGTAAACGTAAATCTTTTCTTAAAAGTAAATGCCCATCTATGAATCAATGTCAACTACAATGATCTTAACTTTACATTGATACGTAAGGATTTTGATTGATGGGTTTTAAATCCATTTCATATTTCATCCATTACGATTGTTCTCAAATAGACAGATGTTTAAGTCCAGGTATAAATAATGTTGATAATATCAATGTTCATGAATGGTCTTATTTTACATATTATAACATCTTGTTTCAAACTAATGTATATTGTACTTATCTGTAACTTTGCCAAATGTCATGTATTATGCACAATACATGGTAGTCACTATTTCTAATATTGACAATGCAATCATAATACTATATTTTTGGAGAAAGAAAACAATGACATGAGAATTACCCAGTTTGTATTTTGTATTAATGAAAACAAAATATATAGCACGATGTTTATACACTTCATAAAAAAATTGGATAGTTCAGAATATTGGTATGGTTATTTGCATATTCAGGATATCAGATTTTGTGATATTTTGACGATATATTAATTTTGAAAACCTAACACAGAATCTCTTCATTTATGAAAAGTCAAATAAAAAATGAATATCTTGCCTCAGCTCAAACATATAATATCCTTACACCAGATTACCTCAGTGTGTGGATACAAACCCGAATGGGAGACAACTACTCCAAACAGGCTCAAGTTTATAACTCACATATTCGCTGCTTGGATTATATAAATTTTGATTCATTAACATGTGAGAACTGTAAGTTATTATATAATTATAAAAGGAAACAAATGTATTTTTCTATTTCCAATAATCACCATTCTGGCGTAGACACAATACCTTGCCAATCAGTGAAATACAGCATGAGCATGTCTTAACCACACATACGTGCTGTTTTCTCGAGATGCGAAGAATACAGTTTTATCGGAACGAGTCATACTCGTTCGTATATTATTAATACTTTTATAATTCTAATTCTGACATTTCAAATTTAAATTTGTGTATGGTATGTACTCACATTTTGGATAAGGTCATTGGATATACATGTTCGTCGAACTACAATTATCCTTTAGTTTAAGCGTCTATCTCTATCTCTATCTCTATCTCTCTCTCTCTCTCTCTCTCTCTCCTTGAATCTTGTGTAATTATGTTTTAACAGCAGTTTGTCGGATGGGGGTACTATACATGCCACAAGAGAATCACGAGATGATGTCATATATATATATATATATATATATATATATATATATATACATTTTGTGCACCGGCTGTTGATTATAATTGTGACTAAGTAAGACCCGTCTTCTCTATGCATCTACAAGCTGTTACGTACTTAGGCTCGAATAAGCAGCAACATAGAAAGAGTGAAAACTAACAAGCTTTTAAACTTTTAACATACGATTTAATGAGTACAAATGTTTTCATAATTTAATGAATTATAAACCCAAAAATGATAAATTTGAATAAGACATTTAAAAATAAATAATTTAAATCAAATATACGTAACACCTTCCCCCATTAAATAAAAAGAAAGGTTTATATGAAAAAACTTTCTTTTTTTTATCACAAACCAGTTTACATCTGAGGTTAAAAGAACTAGTATAAATTACACAGTATAATTAATTGTTATACACGGGAAAGAGCGTCTGCAATTATATTATCTAGAAATAGCCTCAACCTTTTAACTTGTCCATGTCCCACAAAATGTCCTAAGAAAGTCATACCATCACGGCAGAACTCAAGTTTAGATAAATTAATTCTCAAAAATGCATCAGTGAATCTGTCAAAGAATTTTCGAATTATTGCTAGATGTTCTATCCAGGTGTCGTTGTGAATGATGACGTCACAATTTTCTTAGACCAGAGATAATCATTTTTATGAGACGTTGAAATGGACTTTCTTTATATTATATTGGTAGAGTCCATCTGGAGTCACAAATGCCGATATTTCCTTTGCTCTTTCCGTTAGTGGAATCTGACAAAATCCTTTCAAAAGGTCAAATTTGGTGACATACTTGGCATTCCAAATTTTATCAATACAATCTTCAATTCTTGGTAATGGGAATGAATCTATTTTTGTCACTCTGTTCACTTTTCTATAATCAGTGCACATACGGAAAGTTTTATCTGGTTTTGGAACAATTATGCATGGTGAACTCCAAACACTTTTTACTGGGCTCGATGAAATCATTCTCCAGCAAGTATTGGATTTCCTTTTTTAAGTATTCCTGTTTGAGTGGATTAATCCTGTATGGATGTTGTTTAACAGGATTGGAATCTTCAATTTCAACGTCATGAAACATTTTGTTTGTCCTTGTAGGAATATCTGGAAATAAGTGCTCAATGTTCAAAGAATAATTATTTCAGTTCATTTCGTTCTTGCACTGTCTTGCAAATGTGAAAGTTTCTGGTCTAGATTTTTCATAATTTCCGAATTATAAAGATGATATTTCTTCACTGAGTGGGACAGGTACAATTAAATTAATTACATGTTTAACAAGGCTATCTCTTTCAATATACTAACTCCTATAATTTATTTAGATCCCAGGAGCACTAATACTATAATTTAACTAATTCATTTTCTTCTTAACTTTGTAAGGGCCGTAATATCTAATTTGAAGAAAAGTAAGAAGAATGAACAAGAGTAACACAACTCCATTATCAGACTCAAAAGTTCTTTCCCCTGTAGTTCTTTCAAACCATAGTTTCATTTTTAACTTGAATTGCTGAATGCCCAGTTCATTCACAACTTGCTGAAAAATTCCAGACATGAAGTTTGAACCTTGATCAAACTGAATAGATCTGGGAAGGTCATACTGAGTAAAAAACTTTATCAAAGCTTTTACTATTGTTTTATTTGATATTCCTCGACGGAATAGCCTCTAGAAACCTTGTTGACGCACACATGATGGTCAACAGGTATTGGTTACTTGACTTGGTCTTGGGTAAGGGATCTACACAATCCACCATAATTCTACTAAATGGTTCGTCAAAGGCAGGAATAGGTTGCATATGAGCCTTAGGTATCTTCTGATTGGGTTTTCCTACCATTTGACAAGTATGACAAGATCTACAATATTTGACATCACTTTTGATATTTGGCCAATAGAAGTGAGTCAATATCTTGTGATAAGTTTTATTAATCCCTAAATGACCAGTCAAAAGAATTTCATGGGCCAGATTAAGTATTTCCTGTCTGTAAGATTTTGGAACTATTATTTGATAGTTCACCGACCACTCATCACCAGCAGGTACCTCGGGAGTTCTCCATTTTCTCATAAGAATTCCATTTTTAATGAAATAACAGACAGGAACTTCAGTGGCTTCGGTCTCATTTATGGCCCTTCGAAACAAACAGGAGATCTCAGGATCTTTTTCCTGTTCGACGACAAGTGACTGTCGTTTATCACCCTGATTAGAATAGAGAGAATGAGTTGTTAAAAGAGGATCACTATGATCAATACCATCTGATTGATCCAAAGAGAAGTAAAAGTGACCTCATCAAAAGCCTGACCTATAAACGCGTCAGCTGAAGGAATACTGGCTTCCTCAACATCATTCTCAAGAACATCACCCTGATTAGAATAAAGAGAATGAGTTGTTAAAAGAGGATCACTATGATCAATACTTTCTGATTGATCCAAAAGTAAAAGTGACCTCATCAAAAGCCTGACAAATATATGTCTCAGCTAAATGAATACTGTCTTTTTCAACTTCATTCTCAAGAGCATTCTTTGCCATAGTTCTGGTAAGTGTACAAGCTTGAAATATATCAGAGAATTCTTTTTCAATTAGATCAACTTTCTGATCCAAATTAGCCTTGTCACTTACATGTGGGTTAACCACAACCTCGTCCCCAGCTAAGTCGTTGCCTAGCAATAAATGGATGCCCTCAACGGGTAAAACCGAGACTGTTCCGATTGTCACAGGTCCTGACACTAAGTCTGATGACAAATTTACACAATGGAGAGGAACATTAACAAAGCCGCACTCTAATATACATGCCACAAGAGAATCACGAGATGATGTCATATATATACATTTTGTGCACCAGCTGTTGATTATAATTGTAACTAAATAAGACCCGTCTTCTCTATGCATCTACAAGCTGTTACGTACTTAGGCTCGAATAAGCAGCAACACAGAAAGAGTGAAAACTAACAAGCTTGTAAAACTTTAACAAACGATTTATTGAGTACAAATGTTTTCATAAAAGGACATAAATAAACTTACGGTTTTAGAAAATCAAGTCCAAAAATAATCCAATATAGAATTCACAAAAATAATCCACTAATGGGATTGCAAGAGTCTTGATAAATAAATGTCCTAATAGTTCCAGGTTTAAATCTTGATGTAATCCCATATGGACGACGATGTCACGTGATTTATTCAGTTCTTGTTTTTATAATAATCCAAATGAAAAATATATGAGCACATGTTCTTTTCCAGATAAATAAAATAATTCCTCTTGCTCCAACGAATGGACACAATTTCCAATATAACTCAAAACAACTATTAATTTAAAGCCCAGATATTTTACTGACTTTTCTCTCACAGTACAATAATTTAAATGCCCGGGTTTTTTTGTAAACAAGAGGGATCACGTGATTTTCCAGAAGGTCACAGAAAGAACGTACGATCATAAAAACACGTACGCATGGAATGAAAATCAGCCATTTCTCACCCCCAAGAACTAAAAATAAAAAGATGTCCTTGGATTTAGTCAATCGTTTTAGAAGCTTGTTGACACGATCTGAAGCAAGGCCAGAAATGAGGTTAACATATCAAGGTCAACACCTGTGTTTACAGATAAAGTATAGATCAATCTAATTTTCCAATAAACACTTACCAATTTCATGAATTATAAACCCAAAAAATGACAAATTTGAATTTGACATTTAAAAATAAATAATATAAATCAAATATACGTAACAAAGCATACCGGAGTAGGAAGACTATATCAATTTACAATATCAATATGTTTTCATGATGGCAAATCCAAGACACACCTTCTACTTCAATCTAATTGTGATGAACAATGCATGTAATTAATGTCTCAGAAGTTAAACAAAATAAAAGGTATCTGTGGATTTTTTCAATGGAAAATGTTTATGGAATTCTTACAAAGGTCAGATCAGTGTCTTCGGTCCACAATATATTCTATTCTTATTTCTTTATATCCGGAAATAGGTAATGTATGGTTGTTAAGTGTCGGATATATTCGTGATTATTTCCATTATGTGACCTTTAAGACTAGTTTCATTTGCCCTCCTTTATATATATATATATATATATATATATATATACAAATTATATGGCAAATAACAGATATTTCAAGTGCATTTGATTGAGAAAAAGGATCAGGTGTCAGAAATTCATTAAGTTTAATGCAACTCATTGTCCAACTCATGACGTTAAACCGAGTTTAGACGGCGAGCGATCGCCGCCGGTTAAATAACTGATCTAGCTCACTACTTGTGAGTAGGGCACGGTAATGCTCTTGGTAGTTAAAAGCTATCCAAAACGGCAGAGGAGTCTCGAGGAGACCAACGGCGTATACCTATGCTAGAGAACTAGCTTAGCGAGGAGAGGTTGGGTGGAGCCGCCTCGTGAAATAACCACAGGAAACAAGCATGAGAGGACAAACAAACAGAAAAGAATGCCAGCTGGGCGGTCGCCTGGACAAACAAGCGCCCCGTTGTAGGTCTAGAGCAACGCTGGGAGTGGGTTACAGGGAAGGAACGGAGGAAAGGATAGACTAATTGATGCGAAGAATGGTGTGTCAATCGACACATCGAATGTGAAGACACTCTGGAAAGAAGGGAGCTTGGAACTTTTTGTCAACAGAATGAATGACTGGTTTAAATGGGACGTAATTGGTTTAGCAGAGGTGCGAAGAACTGGGCAAGGAATAGAGGAATGCGATGGCCACACATTATTGTACTCCAGAGAAGAGACGAAACTTCAAGGAGGTGTCGGCTTGCTTTTATCGAAGATGGCATCCAGAAGCCTAATCGATTGGAATCCGATATCGTCACGGCTGATCAGCGCAAGGTTTTTTGGTCAAGGACACAACATAACTATCATCCAAGCGTACGCTCCGACTACATACTATAATGATGAGGTAGTCGATGAATTCTACAAGACGTTGCAACATGCAAGCGACAGCGTACCAAAAAGTGAAGTGAGGAAGGCTATTGCAAGGATCAAGCCGCGTAAAGCTCCTGGAATTGATGGCGTCGAAGGAGAACTGATAAAGGGAGGTGGACAAACGGAAATACGAATTATGCACAAGATATTTGGGATGCTGGAGAATTCCCAACAATTTTCTCACTGCGATTGATAGCAGAGAAGTACCACGCGTTGCAGGACATGGAATTGTACTTGATTTTCATAGACTTCAAGAAAACCTTTGATCGTGTATGACACCAAGGCTTGTGGAGGATACTACACCATTATGGCATACATCCAAAGCTTATCAATCTCATCGAAAATTTGTACAAGAGAACGCAAAGCGCTATCAGAATTGGAACCGATGTGACGGAATGGTTTCGGCAATTGGTTGGAGTGCGACAAGGCTGCATTTTATCTCCAGATCTATTTTACATGTACCTGGAACATATTATGAGAGAGGCACTCGATGGCCTAGAAGACGTTGGGACACGCATAAGTGGCAGAACAATTAACAACCTACGTTTTGCCGACGACATTGGTCTTCTGGCTGAACTGCTCGGACAAGCTCAACTCCTTCTGGACAAAGTCGATGAGATCAGTGCAAGGTATGGACAAGAAATTAGTAAGACCAAGACAAAATGGATGCTAGTGAGTACCAAAGACGCGGGAATAGTATAAAGGAGAATTGAGAAGTGACTATTGCTTAGAGGAAAGAAACTACAGCATGTGGACAGTTTTAAATATCTTGGGACTACCTTGACTGAAGATTGCAGAAGCGCGAAAGACATCGAAATACGTACATCCACAGCCTTGAAAGTGATGAGCGAGTTGGACAACATCTGGAAAAACAAGTATGTCAAGAGTGAGACGAAAATGAGGCTATACTGAGCTCTTATAGTCCCATTTGCCCTGTACAGATGCGAAGCTTGGACACTAAGAAGCGCTGAGGAGAGGAAACTACTTGTGTTCGAGATGACGGCGCTTAGAAAGATTCTAGGAGTTCACATTATGGACAGGATGAGAAATGAAGACATCAGAAAGGCTCTTAATCAGACAGAGACAATCGAGCAAAAAGTGCACGAGAGACAACACCAATGGCTAGGACACGTGATAAGGATGGATAAGAACAGGATAGCGAATATTGTACTGCACGGTAGAGTAGAAGGAACGGCGAAAGTAGGGCGTCCGAGAAAGACATGGATGAAATCTGCACTGGCTAGATGCGACGTGGGGAAGCGAGTTATAATGAGGACTGCACAGGAGAGAGAACAATGGCGTTTGTTGTCAACACATGCAAGAGCCCACGTCGATGATATGCAATAGAAATTGTGCAGAGATATGGCGGAGAAGAAGAAGAAGAATGCAATTAAAAATCACAACGAACAATGAAAACTAGCATGTAACTAGCGTTTTGAGTCATTAACTAAATCAAATACTATCCATAGACAACACAAACAAATTATAAACAGGATGTTGTGTTTGCAAACATTTACATGGCTGTTTCTACAAGAATTAAACATTGGTGTTTTATGTAAGTATATGCAGTCGTACATTATACTCCTGATCTTTCATTGTAATAGTAGTAATCATAGGCTAATAAGCGAATTGAGAGAAATATTGTAACAAAACTGTCGACAGCAAGGAATTCTCTAAATTTACATCGATTTCTATATTAATATAAATATTTTCCAGCATCCTGAACAAGTTCCTATTAACTAGTTGAAAAATAAGAAATTCAAAGTTTTCATTTCTGTAGAAACAGCCATGTAATAATAGTATTTCAGGAGGTTAAAATGGAAGACAAATATATAACCAATATCTCGATAAATAAAAAAATAAAAAAAATAAATAAATAAATAATTAAACACAAGATAAGGAATAATATAAATTATCAAAACTTATTATATTAACTTAACACAAGCGATTCGATCCCTACAAAATAAATCATGAAATGGTGTCTAGCGGGATTTGCAAAACGTCATGTGACCGTATGACTCACTAGCAGAGCTTAACGTAGACTTCTAATCTTATCCAACATCAGAAGTGTACATCAATTTTAAGACACAGCTGTGTTTGAAACAAAGTGCGTATGAACCCAGTTCGAAAGACAAATGCAAATAATAACAAAGTATTAATAAGTATAATTGTCAATATTAAGAAAGCAATGTATAGGATGGTAATTCACTCTCAGCAGGATTCGAATCAACAGTTAATGACATAAATGTTTTTTCTACGTCTTATGCACAAGTACGCTATGTCACATGGTTATACCAATCACAAGAACAATGTTGAAATTTAGAGCTAACTCTACGATAACTCATTTCGCATGTGAAATGTGACACACGATCATACGCATAAATCCAAAGTAATATGATGTAGAAATTCAAGGTATGCACATGATAGAGTAGCTGAAGAGATCCTAAAGTATTAAATTGTATCTACTTTTAAAGACTCTGACCTGTGTATGGACCTCATCTGATCAGTGTAACAAGTGTGCATCTTAGAATGAATGCTCAATTCCCGTAACTGTCAGGTTGATCCAATCAATATTATCAGAGAGTGAACATTCTCGTAAGGCACCAGTGTGACACATTTTACCGTAGAATTACCACATTAAACACTAACTTTTTCTTCCAACTCATAGATTTGCTATTGAAATTAACTTGTAATGGTTTATTATGCTTTAAGTATTGAAGTATTGTTAAAATGTTTCGACTAGATATAATATGCCGTATGTGGCCGTATTATATGGTACAATTGACCATACCATCAATCCACGATGATTTTTGTTTTAAGGAAACACCGTTAGTTCTTCAAAACGTTTTATCAAGTCAGGCTTGGGAATGGCCATCTAAATAGTAATCTGCTTTTGAATAAATACAAGAAAAACAGCTATTTGCTTAAATACAGAAGGGACACCAACAAATATAATATTTCAGCATAACAAAATATTGGAACGTATATGTAGACAAATGAAAACAGCCTCAAGGTTGATTAAGATTACACCATACATAATGCACTACAATACTTAAGTGGTACGTTTATATTATATAATAAATTCCCTATTCATAAAACATGTTTTATACATCAATGGGAAGCTAGTTACATGAAGTACTTAAACATGCATGCTTTATTATTCAACGTTTCAGTTGTTAAAGTCCCAATAAATTTATTGGAAATATATACTTATCAGGTCTTTTGCTGGTTTAGCTTATTTTTCATAGTTCATTTTCGACTTATTTTGTTCACATCAGTTGGTAATTTCGCTTTCCCAGTTACTTTGTTTCTCGATTTCATTACACTATAAGGTAAAGTGTGCAGCATTAATTTCACCTGATACTGCCAACATATTCGCCATGCTTGTCACATCCCTGCATTACTCTTGGAATAGTAGATCTGGTGACAGGATTATCCATACATCTTTAGTTTTAAGACAGCGATTGATATTGGTTGGCAAAGATTTGATAAAGACTTTAGTTCGTATCTGAAATTAAGGTATAACAATGTATACTTTATTTATATGGTCTCTGAGGTTTGCGTTCCATGGTGGCTTTAAACGTTGATATGGTAACACTTGTAAACAAGAATATCGCAGATATGCCTGAATATATCTTCGTTTCTCTCAATGCTATAATTTTCCTATCAGTGTTGGATTATGTACAAGCAAAACGGTTTTCTCCAAACAGCCTGTGTTCATTTAAACTTGGCACAACCTGCTTCATTGCAATAATTTATAATCTTTGTTAGACGCATGTTGGATCTCTCTTCAAAGACTGACATTGTCGTTGCTTAAGCGTGCTAAATCTATGCGGTTTTTGTCATAAAGAAGCAGTCATAACCATATTCAGATATGTGATTTGATGAATATACTATGTGAATATATTGAAATATCAGCATGTTTAAGATATTTTTCTATCATTCACTTCGATTCTTTTGCCAGTAGAAAGATATTGTAAAATGCTGATATCGCTGATTGTCAGTGAGGCAATTATATCATATCACGCGCAGACTTAAGTTTGGTTACCACAACCCGATAGTCTTGATAGTATAATTAACAATTACAAAGAACATTTTCCTCCCTCGACGAAGAAAATATTGTTAAAACATCCAAAGAGATCTTTGAAATCAATCATAAAAATGCAAAAGATCTCGGTGGAAGAGTAATTGTAAAATTCACACAGGGTGGAGCATGCGATCACAAGCGACATTATTCACGATTAATTCTAGACGATGTTGAATTCGATTGTATAATCGCGGATGCAACATTTAGACGTATTTATGTCAATCGTGAAAATGCCTACTTATCCGATGGAACAAAATTTAGTACAATTGATGGAGAAAGTCCCCAATACGCACATCTAAGGGCGTCTATGCTGGCTTATGCTTCTATCAATTTACATTCGATGATAAATATATTTCCTGACATCGCGGTCATGGTAGCGACTGATTCATTTTATATAGATATCAAACATAGAAAAGCAGTGGTTGGAATTAAAAATTCTGATCAGTGTTAGGGATCATGGAGAATCAAAACTGAAATGTTGCGCGATTATTCTGAATCAGCAGATGTTGCGATTGAAGATAATTACATGAAAAATAATCAAATATCAGAACTATCGAGTGCGCCTTCGTTGTCTGATCCAGTATGTAGATATAAAACAGTTACCTTAAATGGATGTGGCGGGTAAGGAAAGACAACACGAGTGATCGAATTATTTCGATGGAAATCAAACATGATTGTGCTAACACCAACACACAGACTTGCAAGAGAGATGAAACAGCGAGGAGTTGATTCTTGTACATATCAGTTTTTTTCGATGGAAAGGTGACGAATGGACTCCAGATCGAATGGGTGAGAAATATATTCCTGAAATCTTTATTTGGGATGAAATATGCACAGTGTAGTCGGATATATTAAAAATGTTTCTCTGGTGGTTGTTACTGAAAAATACAGCTGTGATAAAGTGTGGCGATCATGGTCTACCACCACCATTTGTTGGTTTGTCTCCGCATGATTGGTTGAAGAATTTTGTAGATTATGATGAAGAAATTAATACTGATCATAGATCACTTGATCCAGAATTAAGTGAGTTCAAGAAATCAATCAGATTACAACCGGATAAAATCCAGTGTGAAATAGCGCGTGAAATAATTTCGGAAACCCCATTAAATGATTTTTAGGAAGCGAGAAATCCAAACGATTTGATAGTGGCAAGTAGAAAAATAGTCAGAGACACATTTCAGATGAAGTTATTTGACACGCACAAAGAAAACTTCGCAACATTTCCAACGCCGCTGTGTTATAGTCCTACGGATTCACGAAGACAGAATATCGTTGATATTCCAGGACAGACTGAGAAGCAGATTCTAGTGTTAATTGATATTGTGTTGGTTGATATCACTGTTGTCGAAGATGCATTGCGCGCTGATAAATCTCCGTGGATGCTAGGATACGCAATGACGATACATTCTTCGCAGGGATTTACCATATCCGATACGATTGTTTGGATCGTAGATGATCACATCGAGTGGTCGAATTTAGTTTATCTCGCAGTGTCCAGAGTACGAAAAATAAATCAACTTCGAAGAGTTGTTCTAGATGCTAATGACACCACATCCAGTGATGTTGTCAGCGATGATATAATAAGAAAAACACTCGCTGGTTATAAACAACAGGATAAGAAAAATAAACGAGAATTTGATATTGATGTTGAATTTATAATTACGCTGAAACAACAACAGAATAATTACTGCTAGAGCTTTAATTGTATAATGCATTGGCAGTATTCGGATATAAACCCTCGGCAATTTACCGTGGATAGAAAGGATAATAGTCGTGGTCATACCAGAGATAATGTGATGTTGACCTGTCTTGAGTGTAACAGATGCAGAGGTGCTAAGTAAGCGATCGTGGCGGTAATTGTGTATACTCGGGTATCACTTGTAATTGTTCACGTGTAAATCCACGCTGATGAGCAGTTGAATATAATATATAGATTGCGGGTCTACCAGTGGATCTTACTATGTTAGATATTTTGTGTGTAGTAACACTCCAGATAGGATCAGTAGCTCTTTTTACACCACCTTCAAGCTCTCTTGTTCATATAAATATCTCACAGTGACATTGCCGAGTATTCGCTGTTTTGAAAAACCATTTTGTGGTTTTGTACGGGTATATACTTCTTTTTGATCTCGATAACAGGTTTCATATTTATTGTTCGAGTAATTTCATTATTTAGCGCGGTAATTACACCTGGTAATCTCTTGACCCATTCACGTGATCGTTTATCTTCGATAAATTCCTTCGCGTATTGATATCCAAATAATCGTTCAACAATTGCCTGATCGCGATGTAATGCAGTATGTCCTCGTCGTAACGTAGTATTATGATGCTTCATTGTTGATAACAATGCACCCTCAAATTCCTTGCCAGGATCAACCTGTAATAGATTTGGCGACTGCAGAGGACCTCGTCGATAAATCCTTTCAAATGCAGAAGCTTCTTCAGTTGATGACTTCGTTGTTAATGGTTCAGCTTATTTGTATCTACTCGCTTGCAACTACGGTTAGCGCGTATTTGTATGTGTTTATTAACGGTATCATGCGGCAGAAATAATATATCAGCCTGATGAACTTCATTAGGGACGCTAACATCAAAATGTGCGAAGTTAATTTGTTTAGGCGGTGGTAAATAAATCTGCCATATCGCCTGTTTGTATGACCAATCAGCCGCGTATGTATTTTTAACTTAAGCCGCATTGGCGAGTTTATTGATTGCTGATTTACCCCTCCAGTATCCTCTTGGGGAATAATAAATAGATTCCATCTTGTTATTAATTACCAGCACCCAGCATTCATTTACTTTTCATCGCTGATTTTATCAACCAGGATACTAATTTTTCTTTGAAGGATTTATCAGTGATTAAATTCATCGCATGAATCAATTCCACATCTGCTATCATGTCTGATGTCGAGTCTGGTTCCAGGGCCACAATAACTATACCCTGGAAGGTGCTTTTCTCCTGGATATTTTGCCCTTGGAGTCCCTTTAAGTTTTGTCAGCGCTGCTACAATATCACCTTCTCGTTTTGTTTTTAAATCATTACCCGATTTCATAGAAACAAATCTACAATTCTTTGTACCAAATTGTACACACCTACCAGCAAGTGCTGATCTGTTATTGCTTGTTGTAATTGTTGTAAAGTCATTTGTGCTAGTACACGTCTTACATTTAACACAATATAGATCCATAATTTATTCATAATAACATGAATGTAATTGATTTTTCGGTGACAAAAACTCGAGAACTCGTTAAGCATCATGCAGCGCTACCAAATTCTATTCGCATGATTATAATCGGACCGTCTGGAAGTGGCAAGACGCAGTTGTTACTTAATTTGATAATGAGATGGATGAAATGGGATAAAACTACATTTTATAGCCCCGAGTGTAGACGATCAGCGATGTTACGAGGTGTTAAAGGATTTTAACGAGAAAGCAAAATCGTAAATCGATGAGGATATTATTGAATTTATCACTGATATTGAAGAAGCGCCGAGTGTTGATTCTATTGATGGAAGTATTAATAATTTAGTCATATATGATGATGTGTAGTTAGATAAACAAGCAAACCCTGCCAGGATATTTTCCAGAGGTAGACATAAAAATACTGGTGTGATTTATGTTACTCAGAGATACACTCAAATACCAAAATTGATCATGGATAACTGTAATATTCTTGCTGTGTTTAATGGGCTGTTTATACATACACTTAGAAATATTCACCAGACCTGGTGCAGCGGAGATACGGACATAATTCATTTTAGAAATTTCTTTAGTAATGCTACATCAACCCCGCATGGATTTATAACGATAAATTTGCATGACCCTAGATCAAGATATAGTATCGGACTTGATCAAATATTCGGTTAAAACCATAACCACGACAACAAAATATGCGTCTGTTTCAAGCCTTGGTTGGTTTTAACATTTTTTTTTTCGGTTTCAAGAAAGCATTAACAGAAAAACAGAACCCTGCAATTGTTAAGTCTTTAAATTTTGCAAAGCATTAAAATTATTTGCTTGAAATCTAACCCAATTAGAGATGTAGGATTCACCCTCTCTGCTGTTACTTGTAAATCAGAGAGAGTAAAAGTAATGTCAATCAATAAGTATATTTTTAGAAAATGTATACATTACGGAATGCAATTAATTTTTTTGTTCTCTCTTTTGGCTAGTATTCATAATTAATATTGAAATTATGTTTTACCATTTTTCTGCCTAAACCATGAATCAATACCAATGGTATAACCTCTTCAAGGGTATAAACGGGATTCCCTTCTTGAAAGTCTCTAAAGTCCCGATCTTGATTGGAATCCATGTCCAACGATAGTATCTTGAGCATAAAGTGCTATTCGAAGATATTTATAGTGGTGGTGAACTGACAATAAACGAAAGGTCATGGCGATCTAGTTTCCTGTCTGGAGTACATACAACGAAAATATCTGTGTAATGAGCATGACTGGTAGATTTATGTACACGAAGGTTTGTTTCCAGTAACGCAAATTAGATCAAAGAACAATCAAACTATTTAAAACTCGTACGTTGTACAAAACGAGCCTAGTAAGGGCATGAACAAATTATGGTGTTCCACAGTATTTAAAGCGATCGTAAGTTTAATAGATTTCCAACAAATGACAGAAGTGATGACCCGTGCACACAATGTTAGAGATGTACCAAACATTTCCGACACACGCTTGCCAATTTCCTATAGTTATCGCCCATTTTTGACAATACTGAATATGTCTGAACAATCCATTATTGCACTGATTTTAACACAAACCAAATGGTTTCAGTACAATGTCCTGATCTCGTATTACATGCTACGACTAATACTTTGTAAACAAGTAAAAGGTCATGGTAACGGAATGCATGAGTGTAAATGTTTTCCGCAAAATTAATTCGACAATGCTTAAACGTTTCCTTGTAGGTTAATTTTGTTTTCTTGATGAGAACATAATATTCAAGTTATCATTGACATATCATTAATATATGGAAAACTGATATATACATATATCACTAAAACACCAGATAAATATGAACACAAATTAGAAAGCAAATCTGGTGTATGGTGTTGTTGAGAAAATACAATACAATGCACTTGGCTGTACCCAATTATGAGATATTGAATTGATGCTTATGCTAGTCATTTTGTCATGGTTTGTTAAGAGTTTCACATGAGATGCTGTATTTCAATGTATTTGTTTATATTATTCATGTTATACAAGCAAAGTTTGTCCTTGATTTCAGGGACTAACAAGATTTCACGACTAACTTCAAGTATGTATGCTATGCAAATGACTCAATGTCTAACGCTTCTTCTAGTGCAATTTATTATTATTATTATTATTATTATTATTATTATTATTATTATTATTATTATTATTATTATTATCTGGTTAAGTCCGGCCATCACTGCAGCTGCCTTGGCAATCCTGTCGTTCACCTCATAGTTAATTGAAAGTGAGCTGAAAATGTTAGACTCGAGGTATGTGAAGTTCTCGACAACTTCCAGGTTGTACCCATCGATGGTGACAGAGGGAGGGGAGTCTGCGTCTTGCGCCTTGACGTTCGTTTTCTTCAAGCTGATGGTCAGTCCAAATTCCTTGCTGACGTGGGAGAGGCGGCATACCAGCTGATGCAGTCCATCTGAATAATCAGTAGCAAATAAATCTGAGAGAGTAAAACTATATCTTAAGTTGACCTCAGCCAAAATTATTTTAAACCATTTACCATATCACCAAGAAATACAAGAACTTGCATATTTCTGTTCTCAGAATCAAATCAAATATTTCTTAACTTTAAAGTTTAGGATTGTTTGAAAGAGTTCAGCTATGGAGTTTGCTGCTTCTTGCATATAAAGGGAATCTTGATTTCTGTCCCAATGGTTAAAAAGCATTGAATGCATTGTAACATTAAAACATAAGTTATTTTTTTAAGTGTGCTGATACTCGTTAGCTTCACTGCCACTGTAAACACAAGTATCGTTGCAGCTAGATTCACTCATTGACGTCAGAGACATGACGTTTTCTGCACAAAATCAGCCGATGACTTTTCTGTTTGTTCAGTTTATAAGCTTGACCGAATTTGGGAAATTGTAATTCGTTAACATCCTTCATTCAATAATTGATAAAGAGGTCATATATATATATATATATATATATATATATATATATATATATATATATATATATATAGAGAGAGAGAGAGAGAGAGAGAGAGAGAGAGAGAGAGAGAGAGAAAGAGAGAGAGAGAGAGAGATGGATGGATGTATGGATGGATGAATAGATAGATAGATAGATAGATAGATAGATAGATAGATAGATAGATAGATAGATAGATAGATAGATAGATAGATAGATAGATAGATAGATAGATAGATTTTAAAACTCATAAATGTCTATTGAACAGCCTAAACAAGGTTGCAAGATGCATTTATCGACGGTATTTTGTTTTCATATAATAAATATAATATTGGAAAACATGCTTTGTCACAGACAATATTAAATATAGCCACATAAACAAACCCCTATTTTATAAACAACATAGCAGCATTTAGTAAGCACGTTTCTGCATCATTAGTTTATTCTCACATAAAATGATCTACACATATGTATTCTTGACTAGATCACATAACATAATATTCATCTGTGTATTCGTTGACTTGTTCAGTTGTTGATATAAATCATGACAGTTGTCAGTGGATAACGATTACGAGATATGAGAATCGTTATACTTGTGTATTGTATATTGCGTTGTACTTGGACGTTTGCGTTGTACTTGGACGTTTGCTTTGTACTTGGACGTTTGCGTTGTACTTGGACGTTTGCGTTGTACTTGTCACAATGACGGATTTGGAGTTAAACCTTGGAGACGTGTATAGTAGTATAATGGTGTAATTTGTTTGGTTACCCTACTAGAATATCCTCTAGCATGGGCATCTCACTTGAATTTTGTTTGGCGAATATCTTCTGGCTTGCATGCATGCGTGTGTGATGATACAACAAGGTCATGTAGTTAGATGCTTTTCATTGAAATACAAAACGCAAATTAAGAACTGTTACTAATTTAGTGCTGGTCTAAATTGGGCTAGTTTTGATTTAGGAATCTTGAGTCTAGTTTGAATTAAGCACAATATTATATCACATTAAAACTTTAATTTTATATATGGGTCATTATCAAAAAATGGAGGGATTTGAAATTTAAAAAACTGAAAAATAAATCAACTGGAAAGAAACCTTTATTGGAACAAAAACATTGTTTAAACATCACACGATGTAAATCTAATAAAATTCCAGCTTAATTCAACACAAGTATTTTGTAAACAAGACAAAACAATAGGTGGTAACCACCAAATGTCAGTGATGTTACCTTTTAAAAATGCCCATTTCTGATATGTATTTTTCTTTTTGTAGTCATTTATTTTGTTTTATTCTGAAAAAGAGTTCAAATTTGTAACAAATAATCCGATTTTATTTAGCTGAATTAAAAAAAAATACTAAATTAACATTAAAATACCCTGTTAAGGGAAAAAAAGTAAAATTTTAAGATTTTTAATTCATATGATGACAAAATTAAGAAAAGCTCAATAGAAATTTTAAATGTATTTGTTTTAAATACATTTATGTATTTATTATCAAAAAAGGTTTTGTCATTATTCTATTTCTTGTTTTGTCAAAATTGATAAAAACTCGCAGTAACATCACTGACAAAAGGTAACATCACTGACAACTTTGTAACTTCACTGACTTTTACATCTATAAAAACAAAATGGTTAACATTTTTATGGTTGAAACTTTGTATCTTTAGTCAATATCAACATTTTATGCCAGACAATAAAGATATTATGACTTACAGCTAAGTTTAGACAATTTCTTTATCTAACAGTGACAGCAATGACAAGGCATGTAACATCACTGACATAATCATTCATATGTGATATCTTTCATAAAAACTGGAACATTATATTGCAAATGTCACAGCAAAAAGCATAGCTTCTTAAAAAGTTTTGTAATTAAGTACTAATAATTGAAAAATGCCTTTTATTTTGAAGTTCTGCTTTTTACTGTGATGATTAACATATTTACGTAATTTGAAAGTATTTGTGTGCTACCTGCATTAGAACTGCACCATTAAAATATATGAAGTACAATAAAACATAAAGCCTGGGACTTTGACCTTAAATTTCAATAATATATCTTATTAGTATCACTTATATATTTTGCTGGAGCAATCCTTACTTTCTAAATAAAAATAACCACAAAAATCAATCAAAGAACCATTAACAAATCCAAACTTAACATAATAAAGTAAATATAGTTTTTAAGAACAAACACAAATTTGGTCACTTTAGTTCTCTTTCAGATAGTCAAGTATTTTCCCCCAAATAGCTTCATCGATGGAGTAATGTCTTCCAATTTTTATAGGCTCAGAGATGATTGTAAGGACACGCTCCATATTGTACCAACATTCATCAACGAGTGTCCGTGGCCAGAAAAATGAGCTGTTTGTTGTGCCTCTTCCCACTCTGTGCATGCATCTTACATATACATCTGTATCCTCTGAATCAATTACTAATCCTGGGTATGGCATATTGTCATACAAAACTACTACATATTGTCCAATTAACTGACATGGGGTGCATCTGATTTCAAATGATTGATCAGTTCCATTTTTCTGGTTTTCACTCAATCCTTGTTCATTGTTTTCAATATTTTCCTCTACATTATCTGTTGCCATTTCGTTGTTTTCACTTATGTTTGATGCCATTTCATTGTTTTCACCCGTTTCATTTGTTGCCATTTCATTGTTGCCATCTGTTGCCTTTGTTGTCATTTCATTGTTTTCACCTGTTTCATCTGTTGCCATTTCATTGTTTTCACTTGTTAGGTTTGTTGCCATTTCACTGTTTTCACCTCTTTCATCTGTTACCATTTCATTGTTTTCACCTGTTGCCTTTGTTGCCATTTCATTGTTTTCACCTGTTTCGTATGTTGCCATTTCATTGTTTTCACCTGTTTCATATGTTGCCATTTCATTGTTTTCACCTTTTTCATTTGTTGCCATTTCATTGTTTACACTTGTTACATTTGTTGCCATTTCATTGTTTTCACCTGTTTCATCTGTTGCCATTTTGTTGTTTTCACTTGATGCCTTTGTTGCAATTTCATAGTTTTCACATGTTACATTTGTTTCCATTTCTATTTCATGGTTTTCAAATTCATTCTGTTGCTCATTTGCTTGATCTTTGCTTTCAACAGTTTCATCTATAGGTTCAGAAAGAGTGTGTTGATTCTCTTCTTCTCTCTTCGGAAAATCCTTCTTTGGGAAACCTCTCTTCTGGAAATCCTTCTTCGGGATATCCTTCTTTGGGTAATCTCTCTTCGGGAAATCTTTCTTTGGAAAATTGACTTTTGTTAGTTCATGTTGTTCATGAGGATCTGTAAATCTACAACGGCAGCTGATGTCTCTCACATAAATTACTCCAGGGCATTCTGCTTCATAAACTATCTGGTGGATCTTTTGTGTGCCAGGTACTGTCTTTAATTTGCTAGGGATCTTTTTCTGCTTCTGTTCTATCATATCATCTTGGACTTCATAAAGTACTACATTACTCTGACTTTCTCTCAGTGCATCAACAAATTCTTTTGCGTTTGTAATATCTTTTCCATGTAGGACATATCTGTTGGCTGTACGTTTAATAGCCCCTCCAATTCCATCAGGTGCCCCTTTCCCATGACCAGATTCATGGAAGTTCCATGTTCCACTTTTAAGTCCTCTTTCGCTTAGTTCCTGGGTAAACAAGAAGAAATTGTTCTTTTGTCTGTACTGCGTTGATGGACCGTCACTAAAGAAATGAATGGTGTCAATTAAAGGATATTTCTCCTGAATCTCAGTAAGCACGGGATCTAAGTATGCCAAAATAGCTGCTGGACCATGCTTTAATGAATCTGATACTGTGCAGAAGGATATGGGATTATTTTGATCTTTCATGTGGTAAACACCAGTGTGCAGAGTGATTTGAGATTTTGAGGCACCAAAATGCATACTCTGAATTTCTGTTGACATCTTTGTTAAATAATTTTCGGCAAAGTCTACATGTATAAGTACTTCATTTTCATTTAGGCTTTCTTTCAGTTCTGTGTAGTACCTCATTTGAGATGTTATATTAAATATGTGCCGTTTGAATCTAACCATCTCTTCATCAAACTTTTCAACTAACTGCATTAGTTTTCCTTGCTGTTTTTCTTTTACTGTAATGGTTATTTCTTTTTTCTCAGATTTTACAGACCGAGTTTCTCGTTTAGTTGTCCATTCAGTCCATTCTACATTTTTAGTGTTGTCACGTTCTTTCTTCACAAGGCTACGACCTCCACACGTAATGCAATCATTGTACATGCAATTTTTATCTTCAACATCACACACTGCCAAGGAAACAAGTTCTCTCATATCATTTGACTGCAATAGTTCCATGGAGTTGAGAGACTGTATAAGAAGTTTAATGTTCTCATGAAGTTTGCAAGCACACGTATCTCTGTCTTTTTCTGTTGGACTTACTACCCAAAATGGCCTTAGTCGACAAAAACTGGTATAACTGATCTTTGTTTCTTTGTGTTCTTGAAGAAATTTCTTATGAAGATTTGTTAGGCTGTCAACTAAAATTCTCTTCTGCATCTTGACTTTTAGTCTTGTTATCGTCTGTTTCACTCCTGGTGTCAATTTGCTAACATCATCTCTCTCGAAGAACGTTCTTATTTGTTTTCCTAATCTGATCGTGAGGCATTTTTTCTTTTTTCTTTTTCCATGGGAGTTGGACACACCTAGTTCTTCGCTTGCAAATTCAAGTAAACGTGATCTTTTTATTAGGCGTCCAGCAGCAATACTTATGATGTGATTTTTCTCTTTACGGTTTCCTTTTTGGTATTTCTTTCTTATTTCTTCAACTAATGCACTGTTGAATGCTAGTTGTTTTCTGACCCTTTCTCTTGTCTTTGGCAAAGAAAAATTTCGAAGAAGGGCTTTTGTTTTGCTTCTTGGAGTGGCATCATCTTTGTGTTTTTCTCGAATCCACCTTTGTTTGTACATATTTACTCTCTTTACCAAGTTGTCAACCTTTTTCTCGAGTTTTGCATTATCTCTGTAACACTGACGTTTCTTTTTTGCCTTATTTTTTCTGTCTGCTTGCATTTGTCTGCTATGCCCAGGATTTTGTGGTGATTCCAATCGATTGCTTGGTCCTGGAATAGGTATGTGATCATTTAAGTGTTCATGTTGACTTCCATCAGGTGAAGTTGGAGGTGTAACAATCAATTCTAAGGCCTCATGTTCTTTGAGTTTTCGTCTATGATTAAGCTGGTCCAGTCGCCATTTTCTTCTTGTATGTCGTTGGTCTCTGTCTGACATTTCAGCAATTGTTTTTCTCTTTCCAACACTTTTATCTGTTTCATACTTCTGCCTCGATTTTGCCAGGTACTCAGCTCTTCTTTGTGGGTCACGATCACGTCTCTCACGATATCTCCGCTGTTTCTCTGCTTTAGAAAGTGGCTTCTTTTTCTGAAAAAATAACAGAACTTGATATACTCAAAGTTTTAATGGCTGTTATTTTAAATGCAATGCTTCTTTCTTTGTTAACATTGTTTACATGTATGATGGTTGTAAAATTCATATATAAAATAGTTTTTATTTGTCTTTATCTGACATTAATTGTATTTGTTTCAGTTATATATTGTCTTTTTTTAATAAAGAGAAATATGATCATCTTTAAGTTCTTGAATGTGAAATCTAACCAATCGTGTCTCACAACCATGTTGCATTATTTTGTGTTTATTACCAAACTCTAAGATTGCACTGGAATAGGGTGTACATTGTTTAATCCACCGTTTATTTGAAATGCCTGTACCAAATCAGGAACATTGCAGTTTTCAGTTTCTTTTATCTGTTATTAACTTATTTTGTTGACCTTTTTCTTATTGGACATTTCAGATTGCTCATTCCTGTTTAGTTATTATGTGTTACCTTTATTCCCAACACTCAAATGGTATACTTACTCCGTGAGGAAGCATTCTGATTCAGATTAAATATTATTTGCACTTGAAACAATACTTCAGTATTTCTGAAAAAAAAAGACAATGATGTATTATAAGTGGTGCACTGTTTATTTAAAAATAACTCTTTTTTTTCCATCAATGTTCGATAAATTTTGGATTTAGCATGATATGAATGAGAAAAAAAACAGTATTTCTTGAATTTGTCAGTGATGTTACCGTGTCTTGATTAGTATGTTTGTAACAAAACATTTATTGAAATATAGTTTTTAATGGGTATTGTAATGTTTGAATGATTAAAGTTAAAATGGAAATGTAACATACAAATAAAGATTAATTTTTATGTAACAATGATTTTATTTAAAAGTTAAACAAATATTGTCACTGATGTTACCAGGTTTGTCAGTGATGTTACCATTAATGTCAGTGATGTTACCATTTGGAATTTACAATGATTTATGGAGCTCATCAAACAAATTTTGATCACAAACATTAATCTCTAGTATTTACACTATTATATTTATTATATTTAATAATATTGCACTCAAAATATGAATATTTGAACATTAAAACTGTCATCAATCCATTTCTTTGTCAGTAATGTTACATTTTTCAGTCAGTGATGTTACAAAAGAACTTCTATAATGTTTCAAAATATTAATATTTCCATCCACATCTTCATTTTAAATGTTGTTTTACCTTCATTTTGATCTTTTTTATTAGTGTAAGTTTTTAAATATGTACACCATATTTTTCAGTTTTAAAAAAAAATATTTTAGTTTAAATTATCAGTGATGTTACTAAATATGTCAGTGATGTTATGTTTTCGATAAAACATTGATTGACAGTCAATATTTGTTTAAAATAATTGTTTTTTAATATTATTCAATTTATAAGAGTTTGTATTATTCTAAAATTTATTGTTTTGTGACTTATTTTAACCTACAATTAGATAATTTCAAAATAATCAACTTTTAAAAAAAAATTATGTAGTGATGTGACTAAAACCATCAGTGATGTTACTTTTTTATGGTAACATCACTGACTGTAACATCACTGACAAAATTGCAAAAAACAATATTTTATTTTTCAACAACTGCTCCCTGAGAAACAGGAAGTTTATTTCTGCAACATGTGCATTTTGCTTGTGGTTTCAATAGTATTTTTTTTTAGCTAAAGTAATTGTTTATATATAAATATCTGGTAATATCAATGACAAGAGAAAAAAGTATGCATGTGTTTGACTCACCTTTTTCGATTTTTGTGGCTAAATCTTAATATTTTTCCAACTGTTCTTATGGCGTCTGCAACACACAGGAAGTGCCTTTGGAGAATCTATTGCAAGCTTTATTGTACGAAGAAAGACAACTCTAACCCATCAGCAAAAGTAAAAAAGTAACATCACTGACATGGAATTTGAAACCGACCTTCTCAATGCTAAAATTTTTTCGTGGAAGGGAATTTTGTACAAAAAACTACCTTCGTCTACTGTAGCAATTGGTTTTCACAGTTTATAAGAAAGAAATGTAAAACTAAAGCATTTTTTGAGGTATAAAAAAATACACAAAGTTGAAATTTTAATTTTGCAACAGGCAGTTTTTGGGGTGCTTATGACCTTTCAAGTCAATTTTATGAAAATTCATCAGAAGTAATCATGTTTTCTTGATATATTCTTAATAAATATAGTCACCAAAACATATTAGAATAAAAAACACATGCAAATACGTTTATCTTTAAAAAATATTTTGGGGCAAACATTGGGAACGCAAATCCCTCCATTTTTTGATAATGACCCATATATATATATATATATATATATATATATATATATATATATATATATATATATATATATATATATATATATATATATATATATATATATATATATATATATATATATATATATATATATATATATATATATATATATATATATATATATATATATATATATACTATTTTACGTTTACTATTCCGAGATCAGTTTCATCTAGTTGATATTTCAGCGACAAAAATTCACCACAACGATAAAATACAACAAAACACTACCCAACATTGTTTTAATGTGCTGATTACGAAATCAAGGCATTCAATACTGAATTTCTACTGCTTATAATCGCGATAATTAAAATCGTTGGTACCGTTCACGAACCGATAATCCCTTCGGCCATCCAGATAACATTTTATGGGCACCAAGTTAACATCGGAGTATCTTCAGTCAAAACCGTGCTATAACGGGGGTGGTGATGGGTTTACGAGGTTACCAAGTGCGACTTGCTTACTAACCGTTGATAATTCTCCAGACCGCGTAATATGTCATATAGCCCGTGTCATCGTTATTATTACGTCTAGATGGCGGTTAATCACACTTGTATATTATTAGTACAAGTCTCTATTCATTGATGCCTAGAGGGATGTTTAACACTGTACATTGCAGTAATTTGTTGTTGTTGTAGGTTTTAACGCTATTAGTATCACAATACAGGCTATACATGGCGGCCAGTGTAAATGGAGGAGGAAGAACCCGAGAAAACCCCGAAAAGAACCACAGGCCCACGATAAGTTATTGGCAAGCTTTCCCACGTACCCAAATTGGTCAAGCCCATGAGTCGAACCCACGCAGACAGAGGTGAGATGGCTTTTTTTGTATAGAGTAACAATTACTTTTGAAGCTTACAAAACATTCTCAGTAGACTACAGCTAAAATGCCTGCTAAAAAAATATTCAACTTGAGTGTTCCTGTTGTCTTGGGGCTTCTTATGTAACTTGAACAGAACCAAATATTGCCCAAACATAACTTTAGCAGAGATGTGATTTAGTTTTTGAATCATGTCCACTGATGGGATTAGCTCAGTTAGGGTTGCGAATACTTTTAACCAAAGTTAGATTAGCTACAAAAGCTCATGCATCAAATGGAAAATACAACTCTAATGACATCTGAAGCTGTTTGAAGCTTCTTAACGATTCCATATCATGTATGCAATATGCATTAAACGACAGTAGTCATGAAATATGCCATGTTCTAGTGTATGAGTAATATATACAAAATGAACACAAAGCTAGCATTTGAAAATATGATAATTAGGAGGTGAAAATTGTAGAGGTATATGTGAAGGACTTCGGATATACTAACATATCTTTCGGGATTTCGTTGAACACAGTCATATTGAGCAAAACATGTGTTATCAGAGGTAGAGTTTCTCATTTCACACGATGTCTGCATACAATGACTGACTGTAAAAAGTAAGTAGGAGCTATCTATACACAATATTTAAGTAACTTGTAAAAAGATTACAGGTACATTACCATTTTCCACCAAATGTGCAATCAGCACAACTTCATATATATATATATATATATATATATATATATATATATATATATATATATATATATATATATATATATATATATATATATATACCTGTAACACGTTGAAATTGACTAAAACATAACAAATAAATCACCGTTGTGAAGGATAACAGATAAATTAAAGCAACAAAACTTGCTCCTCCTCAGCTGCATCCTTGAAACGCAAAGAAAATCGAATAAACCAATATGACTAGCTCGCAAAGAGTAATATGTATATAGATTGCTTCTTTGGGAGGCAGGCTTGCCGGTAACAGAAAAACAAAGATAATATAGATTATATTCGCGGTTAATGCAGCCTGTATATCGTTCGCCGGCCATATTTACTTGACGCTATTGAGTAAATAAATAAACTCGGAGAGACAAGTCAAACAATTGGGCAACCATATGTAGATTTATAATCAGTATTCAGTAAAAAAAAAAAGGGGGGGGGGGGGCACATCAAAATAGCATACACGCTTTGCATCTAGTTGGGTTTTCAACTTGAAAACAACCGTAAGAATCACGTAAGGTATAATCAACAACTAGTCTACATCACAAGCAGTATTATCTAGCATACTTTTCCTAAACTAGACGTAAACCGGACTTTAAAGGGATTGGTCATTGATATGACATTCACTGTGAGAGATCGGTAAAACCGCTCATTTTTCTTACAAGTTAACATTTGAAATTGTACGGCCAAGACTTTGTAATAAACATGATTTAAAGTTGATTTGAGTTATGTCGTTCTTCTTTCCGTTGAATGGTGCTTTTACTAGAATTAATTGTAATATTAAGATTATTTGAGTGCATATTTTATCTATCTGTTTCAGAAACATCATGGTTGAAATTTGCGTGCAACATTCCTTGACTTCTAACCCATGGAAAACAAGAATAAAGTGCCAATGCATTTTGCTTTTAATGATAGTCCTATTTGTGGTATTTATTGAGTATGCCGTATGGGACATCCGCATGCTAGTAATTACGCCAACTCTCTCAATGCCTCTGAAAAGCACGAAAACTCAGGCAAAACAAACAATGTCACATGATAATAGTCGAACTGTGATTGGCAATTCCAAGGTGATGCTGACGTTTGACAAGTACAACACTTCAACATTGACAACGCAAAGGATGCAATACAATTTGACACAAGTTACAAAACAGAGACCAAATTCTACGCCGATCATGCAAAGGAGAAGCACATATGAATTAGAATTCGAAATGAAAAAAGACCTTACAGGACATCTTAGTACAAGTAATTATCATAAAAGGCATTTTATTACTATTCATTTAATGGGTCGCCTTGGGAACAATATGTTTCAGTTAGCTGCATTGATGAGTAGCGCCAAACGACTAAATTACACAGCTTTTGTTCGTCCTAATAAGGTCCTCAATTCATATTTTCTCGCTCCTATAACAAGTGATATAACATTGACAAATGTGAAAACATTTTCTGAACACAAGTACGCAAAATACGATAGCAATATTGAAAGTCTCGATACGAGTTATAACTGGACTCTATCAGGATATTACCAGTCTTGGAAATATTTTTACAAAGACGAAAACTTGATTCGTAGGTCATTGCAATTCAGGCCAAATGTATCTAAAGCAGCTCGTCAGTTTGTGGATGGTTTTAAAGAAAAACATAAAACAATTGTTGGCCTGCATGTTCGTAGAGGAGATATGACAATACAGGGAAACAAAAAGATTGGTTATGCAACGGCTCCAATAAGATACATAAATAAATCGATGAATTATTTCAGAGACAGGTATAACGATACTTTCTTTGTTATCTGTAGTGATGAAATATCATGGTGCAAGGAAAATATCAGAGGAAATAATGACACTGCCTTTAGCAATTTTGACAACCCTGGAAGTGTAATGGCGATGCTGTCTTTTTGCGATCACGTAATAATTACGTCCGGAACGTTTGGTTGGTGGGGAGCATGGCTTGCTGGCGGAGATGTTGTTTATTTCAAAGGATTCCCTAGACCAGGTACTCACATTGACAAAGGCATGTCTCGCGAAGACTACTATCCACCTCAATGGATTGGAATGGACTGATGTATATTTCAACTGAGTTTTTTCGTTGGTTACTTTCAAATGCATATTGTTATAAAGCAACTTTGGTCCGATGTGTGGGGCACGACTAGTATATCTACTTTTATTAAATAATTTCCACCTTTTTCTTTATTTTGCAGGGAGGATGATAAATCAATAGAATTCGATAATAAATAAAATGATCATTTATTATCTAATTTAATTGATTATATGAGCGTGATTATATTCCTTGTTGTTTGATGAGACTGTAAATTAAATGTGCATACACAAGCCGACTCTTTCCGACATCGATATAGTCGAGATGAAGATACTGAGTGAAAACATAAAATTCCTTACGTCAGGCGTGCAAATGATACAAAGTCAAATCATATTGGTACTTAATTAAAACAAAGACACGTTGTGTTTGACGCTGGCCACTTTCGTGACTTTGTATTGAACATAAATTATATCGGCGAACAAAACATTTGCTATGAATTACATCATAACATAACTATTTGAACAAGTCTATATAGTAAACGTGCTATACATTGAATAATGACACAGCGTATAATACAGAATTCTTTAAAGGCTGCAATTGCCGTAATTATGGTTGTTATGTACGGAGCAGACTCAATCTAAACTATCTATTTACATCAATATAACTTCAAAAAAATATATACAGTAAAGGTGCAAACAAATAAAACTATGAGACGACCAGCATTATCAAACGAGACTGTAGAAGCCGTGTAAACTTGTAAGATTAATGCGGATGTCACCGCTTGGAAACTGTACAAATGGAGAAAGCAAAAACACAAAGCCAAAACCAACGATAAACAAACATGTCATTAAGAAGATATCATATAACAATTATATATAGGGAGGTAAGATGGGATGGAGATTGGAAACATGTCCGCACTCCAGAAAGAATTTGACACAACTGACGCCTGACGCCTGACACCTGGCACATAATCTATCTGCGCGCGGAAGGTGCGAAATCATTACACGTGACTAAAAACGTCTATATATATATATATATATATATATATATATATATATATATATATATATATATATATATATATATATATATATATATATATATGGGCCCTTAACAGCGTATTAAACGACAAATCTGACGCGAAAATGTAAACCTAATCACACCTCCCAAAATTGTCCTTACGCGAGCGTAAATCCTTTTACGTTATTTGTTCATAGACATGTATAAAAATGGGGTGCAAGTTATTGTCCGAAACAAAGTGCAGGAAAACCATGCTTCTGTGTTATTAACTTGTTTGATGAGATTGTAAAATAAAATGTGCATACACCAGTCTAACAAATTGAACAATGATACAACGTATAACATAAAGGTTGGTGGTTGAAAGAACAAATAGGTCCAGTATCAAAGATAAGGCAACATCAATGTTAATCAAAATTAAATATAGTAAACATATAGTGATTGGGCAATAGTCCACTCCAATACTCGCCAGTAGATAGGATATATCCATCACGTATGGAGGAATCGGGAAGAAACCTTAAACGGATGCGAGTACTTCTACAAGCGTTGTTGGTCTTCTGGAGCTGTTAGAGTACCCTCATACTTTGCTGGCGGCCGAACAGGCAGGTAGATATAGATTAGTCTGGGTCGAGTGAATGTTATCCAGCAAAAAACAGTTGACGCCCAGGGTTATAGGTTTGCGAATCCGACGAATCATGAAAGAGAAAGTACCACAAGTGGTAGAATGTCGATCCTTACTAAAGAGTGATTGAAGGGTTGCAAAGATGAGACCCTTTTGGCTCACATTATGTATTTTATTGTATCTGATCTCAAACGGCCTAATTCCTTTATTTGGTTGTCACTGAAACCTAGTCTTACTGCCTCAGTGGCGGCGCCAATTCTAAAATTGTGGGATCTGAAAGCTATCTTCAAAGTTCTGCACTAAATTGTATTATGTAAACTGGTTGCCCATTTTGGTTCATAAAAAGCGGTCCTGGTGTATTACCCCTGAGGGTTAGGAATGCTTGTAAATGAGCCATCGGACATGTCGCATGATTTTTTGGGGTAGAAATATGCAATAGATACGGTTGTCCCAAGCCGTGTTTAAAATGTAGAAAAGTGATTGTAAGAAGCTTCTTGGAAAAAGTAAATTGAGATAGTTGTATCAAATTTTCATCTGATGGGCAGTTGTTTGCACTGTCATCTCTCCTATTCTGAGAAAGGCAATCTAAATTACCAAATACATGGTATGCCTGAAATGGTCAGATATGGTATGCATCATTAAATCTTTAAGCTTATCCATCGAAACTTTGTCAATTTGCAAACGAACATCATGATATGTATTTTTCTGAATGGCTTGAATGAGGTTTATAATAAGGAAAGGTTGAGAAGGGTCTACGCAGCTGTTATGTTTGTGCACGTTTTAAACTTTAGAAACAAAAAAAGAATATCAGAGATGCAGCAGATTTGATGTTGAGCAGCAGAGAGGGTGAACCCTACAACGTTTTTAGACAAAATTTTGATTGAAATCTTAAAACGAGCCTTCCTACGATCTCATTTTAACCAAAAAAATGTCTCAGGGGCAAACCCTACAACGTTTTCAGACAAAAAATTGATTGAAATCTTAACGAGCCTTCCCTACGAAATCTCATTTTAACTAAAAAAATGAAAACGGAGACTTTTACGATTTTTTAATCAATTTTGGTCGCAACTTGTTGTCATCCACCCTCTCTGCTGCTACAGGTTAACAAAAAATAATAAATGATTTTAACCGAATATTTGATCAAGTCCGATACGATATCGTGTCCGAGGATCATGCAAATTTATTGTTGCGAATACGTACTGGGTTGACTGAGCATGACTAAAGACATTTTTAAATTGATTGAAGTCCATATCAGAACACCATGTCTGCCATATATTTCTAAGAGTATGAGTATCAACTCCGTTGAATACAGCAAGAATATTGCAGTTATCTCTGATGATTTTTGGAACCTGAGTGTAGCGTTGAGTGACATATATCACGTCAGTGTTTTTGTGACGCCCACGGGAAAATATTCTAGCAGGATTTTTTTGTTTATCTAACATTATATCGTCGTATACGACTAAATTGGTAATATCTCCATCAATATCATCAATGCTCGGTGCTTCATCGATATCGGTTATAAACTCAATAATACCCTCTCCGGATTTTTCTACCGCGCTGTCGTTAAAATCTTTTAGCACTTCATAACATCGTTGATCATCTACGCTAGGGGCAATTAAATACAACTTATCCCACTTCATCCATCTCATTATTAAATTGAGTAACAATTGCGTTTTACCGGATCCAGATGGCCCGATTATAATCATCCGGATAGAGTTTGGTAGCGCTGCATGATGCTTAACTGGTTCTCTTGTTTTAGTCGCTGAAAAATCAATTATATCCATATTTCTATACATAAATTATGGATCTATATTGTGTGAAGTGTAAAACGCGTACTGGCACAGATGACTTGACGACGATTACAACTAAAAATAACCGATCAGCGCTTTCTGGTAAATGCGTGCAATGTGGTACAAAGAAATTTAGATTTGTGTCTATGAGATCTGATTTTAAAAAAAACGAGGAGGTGATATCGCAGCCAAATTGGCAAAGCTCCCTGGAACCCCATGGGCAAAGTACCCCGGAGAAAAGCACCTTCCAGGATATAGCTACTGTGGACCGGGAACCAGACTTGATATCAGACTCAATAATCAAAATCAACCCAACCCCGGTGAAGAACCAATAAACGCCATTGATAAGGCCTGTCACCTTCATGATGTTGCTTATAAAAGCAGCAATCTGCAACACAGGCATCTCGCAGATGTGAAATTAATTCATGCGTTAAATGCTATTCCTGATAAATCCTTCAAAGAAAAATTGGCTTCCTTTTTGATAAAATCGGCTATGAAAAGTAAATTGATGTTAGATGCCGGTAATTAATAATATGGAATCAATTTATTATTCCCCAAGAGGATACTGGAGGGATAAATCAGCAGTCCATAAACTCGCTAGCGCTGCAAAAGTGAAAAAAACCACTGCGGCTAATTGGTTATCCAAACAGGCACTATGGCAAATTTATCTACCACCGCCTAAACAGATTAATTTCTCGCATTTTGATGTGACCGCTCCTAATGAAGTTCATCAGGCTGATATATTATTTCTGCCACATGATCGTGGTTACAAATACGCTTTAACCGTAGTTGATATTGCAAGTCGATACAAAGAAGCAGAACCGTTAAAAACAAAATCAGCCACTGAAGTCGCTTCTGCATTTGAAAGGATTTATCGACGAGGTCCTCTGCACTGGCCAAATCTATTGCAGGTTGATCCTGGCAAGGAATTTCAGGGTGCAGTATTATCTACAATGAAACATCATAATGTCACCATACGACGAGGGCATACTGCGCTACATCGCGATCAGGCCATTGTAGAACGATTTAATCGGACGATTGCTGAGCGGTTATTTGGATATCAATACGCAAAAGAATTCATCCAAGAAAAAAGATCCCGTGAATGGGTTAAAAGATTACCATCTGTGATTACTGAATAACGAGATTACTAGAACAATCAACATGAAACCTATCAACGCGATTAAAAAGAAGTCAATACCTGAAAAACCACAAAAAGATTTCAAAGAACCAATTCTTGGTAGTAATGTCACTGTTAGGTACTTATACGAACCAGGAGAGCTTGAGGGTGGTAAAAAAAGGGCTACCGATCCTATTTGGAGTGTTACTGCACACAAGATATCTAGTATAACACGATCTACGGGTAGACCTCCAGTCTATAAACTGGATTCAACTGCCCCTCAACGAGGATTTACTCGACAACAACTTCAGGTAATTCCCGAGGATACTCAATTGCCACCGCATGGTCTTAACTAGCACCGTTGCGTCTATTGCACTCAAGACAAGTCAACATCACATTGTTTCTGACATGACCGAGATTGTTATTTTTTCTGTCTACGGTGAATTGGCGAGGATCCTTATCCGAATACTGCCAACGCATTATACAATTGCAACTCGCGCAGTGATTATTCTGTTGTTTCTTCAAAGTGATTATTAATTCAGCATCAATATCAAATTCTCGTTGTTTTTTTTTTGTCCTGTTGTTTGTAACCGGAGAGTTTTTTATCAATAATTTTAACATCAATATCATTTATTGTGGTGTCATTATCATCGAAAACAATTCTTTGAAGTTGATTTATTTTTCGTACTCTGGATACTGCGAGATAGACTAAATTCGACCATTCGATGTGATTATCCACCATCCAAACAATTGTATCCGATATAGTCAATCCCTGTGAAGAATGTATTGTTGCTGCGTATCCTAGCGTCCACGGGGATTTATTAGCACGCAATGCATCTTCAACGACATTGATATCAACCAGCACAATATCATTTAATACGAGAATTTGTTTTTCACTCTGTCCTGGAATATCAACTTCAATATTCTGTTTTCGTGTATCCGATGGCCTATAACAAAGGGGTACTGGAAGCGTTGCAAATTTTTCTTTATGCAATTCAAATAACTTCATCTGAAGTGTGTCCCTGACTATTTTTCTACTTGCAATTATCAAATCATTTGGTCTCCATGTTTCCCAGAAATCATTCATTGGAGTTTCTGAAATCACTTCACGCATTGGATTCTATCCGGTTGTAATCTAATTAGCGCTTTGAATTCTCGTAATCGTTCATCAAGTGATCTATAATCAGTGGTAATTTCTTCATAATAGTCTACAAAACCCCTTAGCCATTCATGTGGAGATGCACCGACAAATGGTGGTGGTTGGCCGTGATCACTGCACATGACGACTTTTGTGTTTTTGTTTAACAACCACTCGAGAAATGTTTGTAATACATCTAATGACACTGTGCATATTTCATCCCAAATTATGATTTCAGGAATGAATTTATCACCCATATGCTCAGGAGTCCATTTGTCACCCTTCCATCGAAAGAAACTATGGTAAGTACAGGCATTTACCCCTCGCTGTATCATCTCTCTGGCGAGTCTGTGAGTCGGTGTTAGCACAATCATGGTTGACCGACGAAATAATTCAATTGCACGAGTTGTCTTTCCTGACCCACCACAACCGTTTAAATAAATTGTCTTGTATCTACATACTGGATCAGATACCGGTGGTGCATTAGAAAATTCTGATTGAATTTCAATACGGTTACAACAAAGATATTTATCATCCATGGCAACGTCTGCGGATTCACAATACTCATGTAGCGTTTCCTTTTTAAATCGCCAACGCCCCCAATTTTCTTCGGGATCTGTGAATGCCGCTACAGCTGATTTGTACTTATTGTGTATATACATCGAATCAGTGGCCACTCTAACCGCGGTATTAGGAAATCTATTTATCATCGAAAATAGATTAATAGAAGCATAGGCTAGCATTGAACTTCTCAAATGTGTATACTGGGAATTATATCCATCACAGTAGGTAACAACCGTACCCATTTTCTCACCATTGGATAGAAAAGCATCCTTACGGGATACAAGTTTTCCCTGTTTCATAAAAATCCGTTACAATAAAATCGTATTCATCGACGTCTATGATCAACCGCGAAGAATATTTTGCGTTGTCGTATCTTCCACCCTGGGTAAATTTACCGATTATTCTTCGTCCAAAATCTTTTGCTTGTTCTTTTTTAATTTCAAATAACTTCTTAGACCGATTCATGATTTGTTCTTCATTGAAATCAGGGAATTGTTTTCGCTGTTCATTGATTATACGATCTAAATCGGGTTGTGGTAGCCAAACTTCTTTCTGAGCTCGATAGCATATAATAGCCTCGGAAACAATCAACGATATTAGCATACCACAATCAATCATATATCTCAATAGCACTATTGGCATCCAGTGTTTTTCAGATAGGTGTCTACCGAGCCAAACATAACTACACGGATGTAACCCTGTAGCTAATTCGAATGATATCACACGAGCGAATCCGGTTAAATCAAAATCAGGCAATGGTCCATTAATCGCAACACGAGTCATTTCATGCGTGGGGTGTCCAAATCGTTTGAAGTACTCAGCACATTCCCCATATCCGAGAAAACTTCCGGGATAACACGCGGATATATCAATTGAAATCATACCATCACGTGAGTATTTCGTATTCCACAGTCCTTCATGACCAAATTCGACGCAACTCAATTTAACATCCTCGAGAAAATCACTTCGTGTTGGACGCCATGAGTTTTTTTCTCTTGCGAAGTGAGCTACCACTGATGGAATAGTAAAACTATCCGTGAGTAGTTTTTCATGGAAACTCTCCGGTGAAAAATCACTATCGATTTTTCTCATTCTGTTATCTAATTCTTCAACGCGATATAATTCACCATTTGGTCTTACAAATTGATCAAATCCTATTTCGGGATCTTCATCACTTCTAAGTAACCACACTGACACAGGATCATCTTTACACAACGCATGAATAGCATCGAATAATTTCTCTTCATAGAAAACATCCCCGACGAACTCCTTAGGGATATATTTCACGGTTCGTTCTCGTGGAAATACTGTTACCGCAGGTGTCCACGCGTGTTTGTTATGATCAATAATCTGTATTGGCGCTCCATTTTTGTTATATTTCGGTTCGTATAAAACCTCTCCGGTTATCGTCATAACGGTTATTGGAAATCTTAATGATGTTTCTAATTTAGCTATATCAGAAATCTTTGCACCATGCTGTTTCACTGTCAGTTCCCATTCGGTTATTTTCCTACGTCGCAGATCAGTTAGTTTATTTCCTCGGGATGCATTTGTGAAGTGTTCCATTACCCGTGTTGCCACGCAATTCAGTGAACTAGAATATTTCATAGGAGCTAGTTTTGCGATATCGGGTTTATCATTTAACGGATATATCCCATAAACCATTGCTGTTACGGGATAAGATCTTTCGTAGTATGGTTTGTCAATGCCGGTTAGAATTCCTGGTTTGGAATCTCTACTCACAATGACAGCTTTTTTATTCTTGAGAATTGGTTCAAATTTATCTCTAATAATCCATTTGCCATCGACTTCAATAATGAATTTGATTCGGAAAAAATACTTTTTTTCCCCAACACGTGAAATTATCACTGCTGATTTTTCATCAGTCATGGTAGCATCAACAACACCATCAATTCGAAATGTTGACCAACAATAAGATGCTCCATCACGCTTGAATTCATTAAAACAGTCTCTGATTTTACTAATCATGGCTTTATCAAGAATTGTATTCTTTGGTGTATTAGAAACTATATCGAGATTGAATTGAGCATCTTTCCAGGGTAATCTCTTGGACGTTTTTTTTGGTTTATCGAGATTAAATTTAGGATTAATTTTTAATAATCTCTTAAACTCTTTCATGTTTCCGTCTATTAAACGTTTTTTTGGTTTATCGAGATTAAATTTAGGATTAATCTTCAATAATCTCTTAAACTCTTTCATGTTTCCGTCTATTAAACGTTTTTTTGGTTTATCGAGATTAAATTTAGGATTAATTTTGTTACGTTTTTTGGGTTTATCGAGATTAAATTTAGGATTAATTTTTAATAATCTCTTAAACTCTTTCATGTTTCCGTCTCTTGGACGTTTGAGATTAATTTTGTTACGTTTTTTTGGTTTATCGAGATTAAATTTAGGATTAATCTTCAATAATCTCTTAAACTCTTTCATGTTTCCGTCTCTTGGACGTTTGAGATTAATTTTGTTACGTTTTTTTGGTTTATCGAGATTAAATTTAGGATTAATCTTCAATAATCTCTTAAACTCTTTCATGTTTCCGTCTCTTGGACGTTTTTGGGTCTATCGATATTAAATTTAGGATTAATTTTCAATAATCTCTTAAACTCCTTATCAGCATTGAATTCAGCATTTTTCGAAGGCGTTCTCCTTAATTCCCTCATGCTATAATTAAAACAAGCATTTAAATGAAGGATTTATGTATAATGAATCACTGTAAGTGGCTTATGATTGGATCAATAACCCGTGTAACAAATCATGCAGAAATGAGTTTTGTGGGTATCATATGCAAAGCTTTCGACGTGGAAGCCTTGGTCCGTTACCCTGTATTCGATGTGGGGTTGGGGTCAGGGGAAAATCTCAGTTGTGTTTGAATTGCGGTGGTAAGCGATACAGGGAGTTGAAGCGTTATTATGATAAAAGAATCAAAAATGGACAATCAATCAGAAATTATGACCCTGATAAAGTCTCTGACCCTGACACTGTCAGCGACAACGTCCCTGACAAAATCATAAGAACTTCTCAAGACTACATCGAAAGATTCTCCAGTGATGTAATCATTAAACCAAACAATGAATTAGACAAATAGTATTTAGTATACGAATGAACCAAGAATTCAGACAACACCCTGTGATCACAAATTATGAAGCATCCAGTGATGGTGTTGTAAGAAACCGCAGACTGAAGAAACCAGTTGGTTCTGATAATGGTATGGGGTATTTGAAGTTTGGCGCTGGAAAGAAATGTTATCTCAATCATCGTTTCGTATTTGAATGCTTTTATGGATTGATCGAGGATGATTTTGTTATTGATCATATCGATTCTAATCCAAAGAACAATTCTTTATCAAATCTGCAGGCTATCACACAAAGTGAGAATACCAAACGAGGAGAGACTGGAAAATGCAAAACGGTTGGGAAGAGACCTGTGAAATCTTTGAATACGATAACTAACGAAGAAAAAATATTTCAATCAATGAATGAAGCCGGTAGGCACTTCGATATTTGTAGAGCCTCAGTACGATATGTTGCAGAGGGGATTTATCGATCGGCTATTTCAAAAAGGACGGGACAAAAAGTTCAATTTAGTTATGTCTAATGCGTCATATTTTTCATTTAGAAATATATCATTATTATAGAATAATGAATTCTGAAAACATGAATAGCATTTTATCCGAGATTTCAAAATTGAAAAGTTGGGATATTGAATTATCAGATGGGTTAAATCCTGATCAAATCATGTCTGATTTTCAGGATATTGAATACGGAGTTAACAACAATAAATATATGCTACCAAAGAAGTATGCGCTCATCAAGAGAATTCAGAATTCTATTCGGGACTCTCTCGCATTTTCCAGTGACGTAAGTGTGTTCGCTCCGTTGTATACCATCGTAGAACGAATACGAAAAGAATTGGGGTACGAATACGAATTGAAAAAGGAGGTTAATTCTAAAATTAGAAACCTACGGGCGTTAATTCAAGAAAATGAACAATTTTGATTGACCATTTATCATTATTTGATTGTGACCGTCCCTCATAGAGATTTTAATTTTTTTTAGCATTTTTTGATTGATAATGTCAAAAACAGTGAAAATATTTCACACTGAATAAAAATTGATGGACGGTTCAGATTGATCAATAAAAACAACAATGTGGAAAGTGTGGTATTAATTATTTTTATAAGGATTTCCACACTTTCCACATACCTGATAGAAGGTGTCTCACGATGACATAACACTTCCACGGTGGTATTAAAACTCATCCGACATGTCATAAAATGTTGAAAGTGTGATATTAATTATTTTTATAGCAATTATGACACTTTCAACATCAATGATAACGCCCTTAACACTTCCACGATGGTGTTAGGTCGGATTGAAAAAGTGTTTTGCAATTGAAACATTGTTTCTGATTTCAAATAATGGTCAATGAAGCATTAACAACCCTATTGGCTCGTGAACGACTGGATGCAATTAAGAGATTTGTACCAATTCGTGACTCTGTACGGAATAAACTGCAACAACGACAGAGTCTTCAGACTGATTTTGCTGCGGGATCTGAAGAATTGTTTAAACCAGTAACCACAGCAACGAAGGAGATAGAGCGTGCTATACTGGGAGATGGTCCCGAGACGGGGAAATCTGTTATCGGTGAACTCGAAAAAATAGCAGCGAAAACTGAACAAACAAAACAAATACAATCAAAAAGAACAGTAGATGATTTACGCGTGAGATTTAACGAGGAAGGGTTAGCAGCAATTGATAAGACTGATCCAAAAGAAATTCCTGCGCTTGTTAAGACTTATGAAAACAGGAAAAATATGTTGAAACCAGAACATCATAAGTTTATTAGAAGTATAACTCACTGGGCTGATATATTCTATAAGATCAAAACTGAAAAAAGTCAAATTAAGACAGATAGTGCATCATACATCGAATATATCAATGCGGTGGGTATAGTGTATAAAAAATATGAAGAACAAAAACAACAACAAAAACCGCAAAAATTGCAAAGGCGGCGACAGCAACCTGCAAAGAAAATATCTTTTTCACCTAAAAAAACAACAACTACCACCTGATGATGATGATATTCTTGATTATTTACAAAAAGCCGATTTAGACGAAATGGAAAAAATGGATGTAGCAATGGGTTATAGCGGAAGTGGATTAAGAGATTCCAGTGTTTCATGTCCTGGTAGTGTTCTCAGTGATATATCACGATTAGAGGTTCTTGTAGGAGGGTTCCGAGCTGGAAATAACTCTCCGGAAATAATTAATGAAGCAGCTGATATCTGCAGGCGGTTATTTCAAGGCGGTATCATGGATATCAGCACATATCGAGATTTCATTGGCGAGTTAGTGGAAAGTGGGTATCATAGTGACTGAATTGAAAAATCTGATGACGAAGTCATTCGATTAGATAAATAACAATTGAAAAATTGTTTCTGATTTAAAATAATGATCATACACTACAATCATGATAAACCAACCCTCGTCTATGTAGTTAATTCACGGTTTCCAGTTTATAGAGCATACTACGGAGATGGTTTAGGTAATACCATTGCAGGGTTATTTGCGAGAATGGCTCCAAAAGTGATGCCGTTAGCTAAACAATTATCAATGAAAGCCATTGATGTTATTCGTGATAAGGGTATTGGTGCTGTTGGAGATCTTGCTGGAAAAGCGTTTTCAGCCGCGAAGAATAAAATAACATCATTAGTGAGACGAAAAAAGAAACCGGTACCATTGCCATCTACAGCAGAAATGCCTGCAAGTGTTAGTAAAATAATAAATAACGCAGTAGATGAAAAACTAGCATCATTGGTGACTCCCTTGATAAATCAAGGGGACCAAAATAACATGATAGCAAACATGATAGCGGGAAGTGGCTTTAAAAAACCACGACGATGAAATGGAAAATCGCGATTTAGACTCTGATAAATAGAATAAAATGTTCAAAAGGTCACCTGATCCAGCATTTGATATGGATGCCCCAGTTGGCAAGAATGATTCTGTACGCGATTTTCAATTTTATTCTTATCATGCAGTACAACCAGATCTCCGATCGCGAATTGAACTTCAAGTTCATGATACCAGTAAATACTTCCTACCGTGTGAGGCATTTATTGAAGTAGAAGGAGAACTTGTAACAAATGTTGCAGCTGATACCCCATATGCAGATAACGCAAATATCCGAGTTGGTTTTGTTAATAACGGCATAATGGCGTTATTTGAAAGCGCTAGATATCTCATTGATGGAAAAGAAATTGAATCCATTGACTGTGAAGTTGATGTTGCAACAACAATAATCGGGTTAGCGAGATATTCTGATGATTATACAAGGTCGGCTGGTCCATCTATGATGTTTGCAAAGGATACCTCTGATAACGCTGATCACCTTCCATACATTAAAGTGTTAACAGCAAGAGATAATGCAGAAGCCGATCAACAGGAAGCAGCTAATCCAGAACGTCGAACTAGACCCGGAGCTGCGTTTGATATTCTCGGAGGCGTTAATGGTAATCTCAATTTAGGATTTGCAACACGTGTAGCAACGTTGCATGGGCAGCATCGACGATTTTCATGTGCGATTCCACTGCATCATATATTTGGATTCTGTAGAAACGTCCGAAAAGTTATTTATGGAGCGAAGCATACAGTAGCACTTGTACGAAAGGGTACTGATGATGATGCAATCTGGCGTAATGCTGGGGTTGCTGCCGGTAAAGTTATTTTAACAAAACTATCATTATGGATGCCAGTGTTAACTCCATCAATCACAGAAGAACAGCGACTACTATCATTTATGGATCAAGGAGGAAAGTCGTTGTTGAGTTGGTTATCAGTGACCACGGATATTAAACAAGACAGTGTTGATGGTACATTCACATGGCACCTGGCATCAAAACAAGGGGTTTCAGCACCACGTCATATATTTGTAGCGTTACAGAATAATGCGCGAGTTGGTAATCAAGAACGAAGTCATATGATATTTGATCAGTTAGGTGTTAATGAAGTCTCGCTGAGAATAAACGGACAGCAGGAACCATCCGAGGATATACAACTTGATTACGGTCAAAATCATATTGCACGTGTCTATCATAACCTGTTGTCATTTATGGCACGTGATCTAAATGTGGATACTGGTTTGCAAATATCACAATTGGATTTTAAAAGCCTCTATCCGATTTATTACTTTTCACTGGAACATCTCGATTTGATGAGACAATCTGTCGTTGATATACACTTTAGAGCCCGTGTAGAGCGTCCGAGAGGTCCCCCAATTGGTGGGGTACCTCCTATCCTTATCCCGAATTATAGAGCGGTTGCTGTCATTCTCAGTGATAAATCAATGCTACTTGAAGGTGTTGGAGGAAGAATGAGAGTGGTAGATGCACCAGTGGAAAATATGTAAACGTTTCATTGAAATTGTAAACGATTTAGAATCAATCAATTATGTATAATGTCATATAGTAATATTAGTGTTGCGTTAACTACCGGTCAATTAAAAAAATTGCAATCGGAATCAGCTAAAAAATGTGGAACCACAATCACGTTGAAACCCAACCAAATGACTGGTGGTGCAAATAAACTATCGCTGACAACTCGTCAGGTGAAACATTTCAATGATGCACTAGTAGCAAAAAAGGGTGTTCAGATTACTCTCTCTGCGGCTGCTATCAAAAATATGATTAAAACAGGCGGTATATTCCCGTTGTTAGCTGCGATACCAGCATTGATTGCAGCAGCAGCCCCAGCGGTGGCTAAAGCGGCAGCGTTAGGAGCCGTTGGTACTGCAGCAGGAATGGCACTAAAGAAGGCAACTGGGAAAGGATATAAAAAAAGGGAAAGGGTCTAAGACTACCAGGAACCCCGTATTCGTGGTACAGCGGAAAGGGTCTAAGACTAGGACCGGTTTATTAATTGGAGAGTCTATGACTCAGGAACCTATGGTTCCCATGTCCAATTTTGATTTACTCGATGCTGCTAAAAAACTCGCGATTAAAAACTTCAGAGGTGTCTTTATGAAAGATCAATTACCACATCAACCAAACAGCGTTGAAACCGGAATCATTAATTTAGATAACAGCACCGGACCCGGAACTCACTGGGTTGCATACGCTATTGATCCACGTGGGATTGTCTATTTTGATTCATATGGATTAGCCCCACCAAAAGAGTTTATGCGTTATATAAAAACTCTTCCAATGAAGACTTGGTATTCTACGCTACCAACACAAACGATGATTGACCCACCAATATGTGGCAGCGAAGTATTAAATGTCCTTAACGCTATTTCTAACTCCTTGAGTAACCCAAGCGGAAAACCACCACATGTTGTCGTGAATGAATACAGTAGTAATCGCTGGCGAAAATCGAAGATTTTTCAACGAAGTCGTCAAAAACGATTTTAGAGAGAGAAAGAGTTTTACAATAACATGATTGATATTTGGGGGAGATCTTTGAAACCCAAACCCGATGGCACTGCACCCCCTGATTCTGTCAAGGATATAAAAAAATTAATTAAAGATGAAATCGCTGAGACGTTAAATTTAGTAAATGTTGACCCGAACGAAATAGTTGTATTTCAAGACAAACAGGGTAAATTGAAAACAAGTGATATGTCGTTGGATGATATTTTGATACGGCAGCAAGACGCCACTGAAAACTCTATTGCGCTGTATTCCAGCGGTGGACGACTTAAAGCCAGTAATATATCCGCGGATGACATTTTAAAACGGCAGCAAGACGCCACTGAAAACTCTATTGCGTTGTATTCCAGCGACGGACGACTTAAACCAGGTGCACTTGTGTCTACGATCACTGATAAGATTGCTACCCATGACAATGAGTTGGATAATTCTCTGTTAGAACTAGCAACACTTCAATCTAAAATTGAAGAACACGGAAAACAGTTTTCAGTTTTTCGTAAAAATATCATCGAGAAATTTATTGGAACCCCGTTGGATAAAATAGAAATAAAACTCCCGGATATTAAAAAATCCATCGATGAGACGAAAACTTTCATCGAAGCCATCAAAGGTGATTTTTCGAGGATGATAACAATCATTGAAAAAACAAAAATTCCTCATGAGAAAACCAACAACGTAGTATACACAATCCAACACGGATCATTTGCGTGGACACCTACAAACAACAAATTAGATATCACTGCAACCGTTAAAGGTATTTATCGATTAACACTAGTAACACCATTGACTCAATTTAATATATCATCGTCGAGTTCATCCGGGGTCAATAATACGATTTCAACGATCATCGACAAGGATACAACTGAAAAGTTCACTATAACAGCTACTGATAAAAATTTGATTAGGGTTTCAGCAACCTGGTATGTGGAATTCGTAGCGGATTTAAGTAAATAACTAAATTGAAAGGAAAATCGTTCGGATTTCACAATTGAAAACGCTAGTGTTTTTACAATAAAAATGATTTCATCAACGCAATGTCGCTATTATCAGGTCAGAGAATTTCAGACTAGACTCAAAACCCTCACTGAGGAGTATCAAATAAAAATAAAAAAATACCGACGAAGAATCACCGCAATTGATATTACTATGTACTCGGTGTCAAGCGTTCTCGCTGGCGCCGGAATAATACTTGCATCGGTTACAATGATTGCCCCGGTCGTAGTTCCAATTTGCATTTCTGCGGTGGCTACAATCGGGGGTATATCAACCGGGATAGCAAAAAAGATATCATCATGCAGCCAGAGTAAACTGCAGAATTACTTACTTCAATTTCATATTGCATCAACCGCATATTCGCAGTTATCCCTGATGATATCGTCGTCACTCGATAATACGATTATATCAGATAGTGAATTCTCAGCGATGGTCAGTATTTTTGATTCCGCGATATCGAAATTAGAGCGACAACATGAATATAATAACAATGACAACACCGATGGAATTAGAAAACACGAACCCAAAAACCAGAATGATCTCAATAACCTCAACCATACCAAATTGTGAGTTCTCAGTGATGGTCAGTATTTATGATTCCGCGGTGTCAAAATTAGAGCGACAACAACAGTATAGCAACGATGACAACACCGATGGAATTACTTCAACAAATAGTGGAGAACACGAACCCAGTACAAACAAGCATGATATCAATAACATCAACGGAACCCGAGTTTAGTGTGAATTTCCCTAGCCCAGTCCCCGTGAAGGAGATAGCGCTAGCAAAACTACGAGCATACCACAGTTGGCCTAATATCAGATCAAAATCATTTGGTGGTCAACAACCGAATAATTCACTGGTGTTCTCGTATAAGAATAAAGACGACGGTACCCCAGACTGGAACGTCGTTTCGATACCAACAGGGTCATACCAAATCGAACAAATCAATAATGAATTCGCGCGTAGAATAAAATCGATTACTGGAACAGAATCGAAAATCGCTATAACAGTTCATGAGCCGACGCTATCATCCGCAATTGAGATAAGCACAGAAGGATACGTCGTAGATATCTATCAAAGTTCTATTAGAACAGTACTAGGATGGCCTGAATTACCACCAGGGGGGAAAACTGTTGATTTACCAGAACCACAAAAAACTGATTATATCACCGACAGAATAAAACCTGATAATCCAATAAAGAGTTATAAAGATCACCAATTCACTATAGATTTTTTTGGTTTCGGATACCGATCAACTGGAAGAGAGAAGCCAGAGGATAGAATAGAGGGATATCATTTTGTTAACGAACCTGAAATCATTAAAAATTTCAAAGCGATGAATAATGATTTATCGCTGTTGTTAATATCTCTTAAATCCGGCTCTCTCACCCGAGATGAATTTATCAGCGTCGTAGAAACATGCAATAAAATTATCGACGATATGGAAACATTTAACCTAAAAATTATTCAGGATATATTAGATGACGATAATCCCCTATCGAGAACAGAATTTGCAAAACAATATAATTTTCCCGTTAAAGATATTCCAACATTCAAACTACCGGGATATAACGTACCGGAACTAAAAAAACTTCTCAGTGACACCATCGATGTTGGTTTTAAAATAATTCATGATGCATGGAAAAAAACAGCATCATAGGAAATAAAAATCCTCAAACATAATAATGATCCTGATGGTGGCGGTAGGCATATCGCTCCGTTCAACGTGAATATATCCTCAGTGATTGCGCTCAATTTAGTATGTGATGTTATCGAAGGAAGCTATCAAATTAATCTCGAACGATCAAATCAAGCTCAGCAAGGATATATTCTTTATTCGTTTGCACCAACAGCTCCTCCAGGATTTTTAATAATTGAGTCTCCGGTTAATCCAGTCTATATGCGGTGTCATAATGATTCATTAACCAGAATTAATTTCAAACTCACAGACCAATCTAATAATCTAATTGATCTACAAGAGGAGGTGTTAGCAATTAGTCTGTTTGTGAAATCCTCAAGACTGGATCAAATCATTTATTATTTTTGTTAACCCATAGCAGCAGAGAGGGTGGATGACAACAAGTTGCGACCAAAATTGATTAAAAAATCGTAAAAGTCTCCGTTTTCATTTTTTTAGTTAAAATGAGATTTCGTAGGGAAGGCTCGTTAAGATTTCAATCAATTTTTTGTCTGAAAACGTTGTAGGGTTTGCCCCTGAGACATTTTTTTTGGTTAAAATGAGATCGTAGGAAGGCTCGTTTTAAGATTTCAATCAAAATTTTGTCTAAAAACGTTGTAGGGTTCACCCTCTCTGCTGCTTGTTGAATAAGTGCGCTATGAAACGTGCCAAATTGGTTATTGAACAAGCGAGACAGACGTCGGTCAAAGTGTCTGATGTGAACTCTTTATATAGAGTCCAAGCCCACTTATATGTGGTTTGTGTAGCTGGGTGTAGAACGTTTTTAAACAAATGGTCAAGCGTACGCTCTAGCTCGGTAAAGTTGAAAGAAGCTAGAATGTTGGCTAGAATGGGCAAATCCGGTATACAATTTGACCTGAACAAGTTATTTAATATATAGCGCGAGAAGACAAATTTGCGTATGAACTGCATGAGTTTTGTGTCCATAGAGGATATTTGTTTATAATTTAAACTAAGACTTGATTCTCAGTGTGGAAATATATACATGTATTGAACGATGGTGTTAATTTATAGAAGCGTTATATTTTTATTTGCCCATATCTGATTCCATATGCCGTAGAAATAATGTGTGCCTTGGGCGGCAGAAGCATCTGTGTACAAGTTTAACGTGTCGAACATCAGCCAATGTCCGGTAAGAATAAAGATCTACAGTTAAAGACGGTAATAATTTTGTTGACATCAGATTAGTACACACGCGTGCTTACAAGGTCCCATTAAAACCCACATCAAAACACTTTTGAAAACCTAAAAGCAGGTATTCCTTTGTGGCAGAATCGACATCGTGGAGCCAATATTGGAAGCAGTCGAGTTCGACTGTTTAAGCAAAGAATCAGTACTATTTGCCGAAAGGTGTATGGTTGTTTGGTTAGTGGTTAGAGGTTGTTCTCATCGTTGGAAACGAAAATTCTGGTTGTTAGGACGCTGCGGTTGCTGTCCTTATTGGTGAAGTACCTTAAAGGGCTGATACATGTATTTGGGACAGCGAATGAAGGAATGTCCCCGTAAACAATTGAAGAGCTTTTGCTAGGTAAAACAAAACTTCCTTCGGATACTTTTATGTATGTGATTGTGATTGATTGTTTTATGTATAGTTATTACCCGACTCTAGCACAGCCTTCATGTAGATTTCTAGATGCCTGGAACCCCACTTAGCTTCACCATGAGCAACCTATTTCTTAAGTTTTCATCGGCGCTTCTCAACTCAAGTTTAAGGACTATTTTTATGTGGTAAGTTAGAGGGATAATAACCAGGGGATCCTTTATCACATAGGACAACGAAAGAATCTACTGTCCTATCGACGAGCGTACAAATTTTGATTGTGAAAAGCGATTTGGACAATGGTACCAAATCCACAGCTGTACCTGTAAGTAAAGCTGTGGCTTCCTCAATGGCGAGGGAGACCACGGATGCTGCTGGCTTTGTTGTGTGCTGCTATGGAGGATCCAAGTTGCAACCCAGTTTGTGGACTATTCCGTAGACGGCTTGAGCATAGCTACCAGCTGATACAATTTGGTATGGATCTTCGGTGTCATTTAGGTGGTGAGCCTGTCAGAGACCTTTGGGTTAACAGCATTAAGAAGATGTTGGTCCATCTAAGCCCTCTGCTGGATTTCCTGGTTATGGGTTGGCGGCCGTTGGTGTTGCCAATGGTTCCTGCTTTCTGGGCTTCTTAACCGCCTCTTGGATTTTTGCTTTTAATGGATGACTTTCTTCACCGCCATTTGCGACGCCGCCGCAGATTTATTTCCAGGGGGCATTCCATTCTGTAAGAAACAAACGTAAATAATTACATAAGCAGCAGAGAGGGTGAACAGACCACCCTTTTCGAGCAAAAATAAGGCCTACAGATCATGTTTTCGAGCAAAATATGGCCTATAGACTACGTTTTCAGACAAAAAATAAGGCTTCCAACAAAATCTCATTTAACCAAAAAAAAGTCTCCATTTTGCAAAAACGGAGATTTTACGATTTTTTAATCAATTTTGCTCGCAACGATGTGGTCATCCACCCTCTCTGCTGCTATGGGTTAACAAAAAATAATAAATGATTTTAACCGAATATTTGATCAAGTCCGATACGATATCGTGTCCGAGGATCATGTAGATTTATTGTTGCGAATCCGTGCGGAGTCGACTGAGCATGACTAAAGAAATCTCGAAATTAATTAAAGTCCATATCAGAGCACCATGTCTGCCAAATATTTCTAAGAGTATGAGTATCAACTCCGTTGAATACAGCAAGAATATTGCAGTTATCTCTGATGACTTTTGGAACCTGAGTGTAGCGTTGAGTGACATATATCACGTCAGTGTTTTTATGCCTGCCACTGGAAAAGATCCTAGCAGGATTTTTTTGTTTATCCAACATTATATCGTCGTATACGACTAAATTGTTAATATCTCCATCAATATCATCAATACTCGGTGCTTCATCGATATCGGTTATAAATTCAATGGCGTTCTCACCCTTAATTTCTGATGCATTCTCGTTAAAATCCTTTAACACTTCATAACATCGTTGATCATCTACGCTAGGGGCAACTAAATACAACTTATCCCACGTCATCCATCTCATTATTAAATTGAGCAACAATTGCGTTTTACCGGATCCAGATGGCCCGATTATAATCATCCGGATAGAGTTTGGTAGCGCTGCATGATGCTTAACTGGTTCTCTTGTTTTAGTCGCTGAAAAATCAATTATATCCATATCTCTATACATAAATTATGGATCTATATTGTATGAAGTGTAAAACGCGTACTAGCACAAATGATGTGACGACGGTTACAACTAAAAATAACAGATCAGCACTTACTGGTAGATGTGCAACATGTGGTATTAAGAAGTTCAGATTTGTTTCTACAAAATCAAAGATTTTACAATCCGGAGATGTTTTTAAAAAAAAACGAGGAGGTGATATCGCAGCCAAATTGGCAAAGCTCCCTGGAAACCCATGGGCAAAGTACCCCGGAGAAAAGCACCTTCCAGGATATAGCTACTGTGGACCGGGAACCAGACTTGATATCAGACTCAATGATCAAAATCAGTCCCGACCCGGTGAAGAACCAATAAACGCCATTGATAAGGCCTGTCACCTTCATGATGTTGCTTATAAAAGCAGCAATCTGCAACACAGGCATCTCGCGGATGTGAAATTAATTCATGCGTTAAATGCTATTCCTGATAAATCCTTCAAAGAAAAATTGGCTTCCTTTTTGATAAAATCGGCTATGAAAAGTAAATTGATGTTAGGTGCCGGTAATTAATAATATGGAATCAATTTATTATTCCCCAAGAGGATACTGGAGGGGTAAATCAGCAGTCCATAAACTCGCTAGCGCTGCAAAAGTGAAAAAAACCACTGCGGCTAATTGGTTATCCAAACAGGCACTATGGCAAATTTATCTACCACCGCCTAAACAAATTCAATTCTCGCATTTTGATGTGACCGCTCTAATGAAGTTCATCAGGCTGATATATTATTTCTGCCACATGATCGTGGTTACAAATACGCTTTAACCGTAGTTGATATTGCAAGTCGATACAAAGAAGCAGAACCGTTAAAAACAAAATCAGCCACTGAAGTCGCTTCTGCATTTGAAAGGATTTATCGACGAGGTCCTCTGCACTGGCCAAATCTATTGCAGGTTGATCCTGGCAAGGAATTTCAGGGTGCAGTGTTATCAATAATGAAAAATCATAATGTCACCATCAGACGGGGGCATACTGCGCTACATCGCGATCAGGCAATTGTTGAACGGTTTAATCGGACACTTGCTGAACGGTTATTTGGATATCAATACGCAAAAGGACTCATCCAAGAAAAGCGATCCCGTGAATGGGTTAAAAGATTACCATCTGTGATTACTGCACTGAATAACGAGATTACTAGAACAATCAACATGAAACCTAGCAACGCTATTAAAAAGAAGTCTATACCCGTACAACCACAAAAAGATTTCAAAGAACCAATTCTTGGTAGTAATGTCACTGTTAGGTACTTATACGAACCAGGAGAGCTTGAGGGTGGTAAAAAAGGGCTACTGATCCTATTTGGAGTGTTACTGCACACAAGATATCTAGTATAACACGATCAACTGGTAGACCTCCAGTCTATAAACTGGATTCAACTGCCCCTCAGCGGGGTTTTACTCTACAACAACTACAGGTAATTCCCGAGGATACTCAATTGCCACCGCATGGTCTTAACTAGCACCGTTGCGTCTATTGCACTCAAGACAAGTCAACATCACATTATTTCTGACATGACCGAGACTGTTATTTTTTCTGTCTACGGTGAATTGGCGAGGATCCTTATCCGAATACTGCCAACGCATTATACAATTGCAACTCGCGCAGTGATTATTCTGTTGTTTCTTTAGCGTAATTATTAATTCAGCATCAATATCAAATTCTCGTTGTTTTTTTTTATCCTGTTGTTTGTAACCGGAGAGTTTTTTATCAATAATTTTAACATCAATATCATCCATTGTTGTGTCATTATCATCGAAAACAATTCTTCGAAGTTGATTTATTTTTCGTACTCTGGATACTGCGAGATAGACTAAATTCGACCATTCGATGCGATTATCTACGATCCAAACAATTGTATCTGATATAGTCAATCCCTGTGAAGAATGTATTGTTGCTGCGTATCCTAGCGTCCACGGGGATTTATTAGCACGCAATGCATCTTCAACGACATTGATATCAACCAGCACAATATCATTTAATACGAGAATTTGTTTTTCACTCTGTCCTGGAATATCAACTTCAATATTCTGTTTTCGTGTATCCGATGGCCTATAACAAAGGGGTACTGGAAGCGTTGCAAATTTTTCTTTATGCAATTCAAATAACTTCATCTGAAGTGTGTCCCTGACTATTTTTCTACTTGCAATTATCAAATCATTTGGTCTCCATGTTTCCCAGAAATCATTCATTGGAGTTTCTGAAATCACTTCACGCGCTATTTCGCATTGGATTCTATCCGGTTGTAATCTAATTAGCGCTTTGAATTCTCGTAATCGTTCATCAATTGATCTATAATCAGTGGTAATTTCTTCATAATAGTCTACAAAACCCCTTAGCCATTCATGTGGAGATGCACCGACAAATGGTGGTGGTTGGCCGTGATCACTGCACATGACGACTTTTGTGTTTTTGTTTAACAACCACTCGAGAAATGTTTGTAATACATCTAATGACACTGTGCATATTTCATCCCAAATTATGATTTCAGGAATGAATTTATCACCCATACGCTCAGGAGTCCATTTGTCACCCTTCCATCGAAAGAAACTATGGTAAGTACAGGCATTTACCCCTCGCTGTATCATCTCTCTGGCGAGTCTGTGAGTTGGTGTTAGCACAATCATGGTTGACCGACGAAATAATTCAATTGCACGAGTTGTCTTTCCTGACCCACCACAACCGTTTAAATAAACTGTCTTGTATCTACATACTGGATCAGATACCGGTGGTGCATTAGAAAATTCTGATTGAATTTCAATACGGTTACAACAAAGATATTTATCATCCATGGCAACGTCTGCGGATTCACAATACTCATGTAGCATCTCCTTTTTAAATCGCCAACGCCCCCAATTTTCTTCGGGATCTGTGAATGCCGCTACAGCTGATTTGTACTTATTGTGTATATACATCGAATCAGTGGCCACTCTAACCGCGGTATTAGGAAATCTATTTATCATCGAAAATAGATTAATAGAAGCATAGGCTAGCATAGATGATCTTAAATGTGTATACTGGGAATTATATCCATCACAGTAGGTAACAACCGTACCTAATTTCTCACCATTGGTTAGAAAAGCATCCTTACGGGATACAAGTTTTCCCTGTTTCATTAAATCCGTTACAATAAAATCGTATTCAGCGACGTCTATGATCAACCGCGAAGAATATTTTGCGTTGTCGTATCTTCCACCCTGGGTAAATTTACCGATTATTCTTCGTCCGAGATCCTTTGCTTGTTCTTTTTTACTTTCAAATAAGTTCTTAGACCAATTTATGATTTCTTCTTCATTGAAATCTGGACACTGTTTTCGTAGTTCGCTGATTATACGATCTAGATCGGGTTGTGGTAGCCAAACTTCTTTCTGAGCTCGATAGCATATAATAGCCTCGGAAACAATCAACGATATTAGCATACCACAATCAATCATATATCTCAATAGCACTATTGGCATCCAGGCCTTTTCAGATAGGTGTCTACCGAGCCAAACATAACTACACGGATGTAATCCTGACGCTAATTCAAATGATATCACACGAGCGAATCCAGTTAAATCAAAATCAGGCAATGGTCCATTAATCGCAACACGAGTCATTTCATGCGTGGGGTGTCCAAATCGTTTGAAGTACTCAGCACATTCCCCATACCCGAGAAAACTTCCGGGATAACACGCGGATATATCAATTGAAATCATACCATCACGTGAGTATGTCGTATTCCACAGTCCTCCATGACCAAATTCGACGCAACTCAATTTAACATCCTCGAGAAAATCACTTCGTGTTGGACGCCATGAGTTTTTTTCTCTTGCGAAGTGAGCTACCACTGATGGAATAGTAAAACTATCCGTGAGTAGTTTTTCATGGAAACTCTCCGGTGAAAAATCACTAGCGATTTTTCTCATTATGTTATCTAATTCTTCAACGCGATATAATTCACCATTTGGTCTTACAAATTGATCGAATCCTATTTCGGGATCTTCATCACTTCTAAGTAACCACACTGACACAGGATCATCTTTACACAACGCATGAATAGCATCGAATAATCTCTCTTCATAGAAAACATCCCCGGAAAATTCCGGGGGGATATATCTCACGGTTCGTTCTCGTGGAAATACTGTTACCGCAGGTGTCCACGCGTGTTTGTTATGATCAATAATCTGTATTGGGGCTCCTCGCGATTGATATTTCGGTTCGTATAAAACCTCTCCGGTTATTGTTGTTACTGATATTGGGAATTTTAATGATGCTTCTAATTTAGCTATATCAGAAATCTTTGCACCATGCTGTTTCACTGTCAGTTCCCATTCGGTTATTTTCCTACGTCGCAGATCAGTTAGTTTATTTCCCCGGGACGCATTTGTGAAATGTTCTATTATTCGTTCTGCTACACAATTAAGCCCTGACGAATATTTCATAGGAGCTAGTTTTGCGATATCGGGTTTATCATTTAACGGATATATCCCATAAACCATTGCTGTTACGGGATAAGATCTTTCGTAGTATGGTTTGTCAATGCCGGTTAGAATTCCTGGTTTGGAATCTCTACTCACAATGACAGCTTTTTTATTCTTGAGGATTGGTTCAAATTTATCCCTAATAATCCATTTGCCATCGACTTCGATAATGAATTTGATTCGGAAAAAATGCCTTTTTTCCCCAACACGTGAAATTATCACTGCTGATTTTTCATCAGTCATGGTAGCGTCAACAACACCATCAATTCGAAATGTTGACCAACAATAAGATGCTCCATCACGCTTAAATTCATTAAAACAGTCTCTGATTTTACTAATCATGGCTTTATCAAGAATTGTATTCTTTGGTGTATTAGAAACTATATCGAGATTGAATTGAGCATCCTTCCAGGGTAATCTCTTGGACGTTTTTTTTTGGTTTATCGAGATTAAATTTAGGACTAATTTTTAATAATCTCTTAAACTCTTTCATGTTTCCGTCTCTTGGACGTTTTTTTGGTTTATCGAGATTAAATTTGAGATTAATTTTGTTACGTTTTTTTGGTTTATCGAGATTAAATTTAGGACTAATTTTTAATAATCTCTTAAACTCTTTCATGTTTCCGTCTCTTGGACGTTTGAGATTAATTTTGTTACGTTTTTTTGGTTTATCGAGATTAAATTTAGGACTAATTTTTAATAATCTCTTAAACTCTTTCATGTTTCCGTCTCTTGGACGTTTGAGATTAATTTTGTTACGTTTTTTTGGTTTATCGAGATTAAATTTAGGACTAATTTTTAATAATCTCTTCAACTCTTTCATGTTTCCGTCTCTTGGACGTTTGAGATTAATTTTGTTACGTTTTTTTGGTTTATCGAGATTAAATTTAGGACTAATTTTTAATAATCTCTTAAACTCTTTCATGTTTCCGTCTCTTGGACGTTTTTTGGGTCTATCGATATTAAATTTAGGACTAATTTTTAATAATCTTTTAAACTCCTTATCAGCATTGAATTCAGCATTTTTCGAAGGCGTTCTCCTTAATTCCCTCATGCTATAATTAAAACAAGCATTTAAATGAAGAATTTATATATAATGAATCACTGCAAGTGGCTTATGATTGGATCAGTAACCCCGTGTAACAAATCATGCAGAAATGAGTTTTGTGGGTATCATATGCAAAGCTTTCGACGTGGAAGCCTTGGTCCGTTACCTTGTATTCTATGTGGAGTTGGGGTCAGGGGAAAATCTCAGTTGTGTCTAAATTGCGGTGGTAAGCGATACAGGGAATTGAAGCGTTATTATGATAAAAGAATCAAAAATGGACAATCAATCAGAAATTTTGACCCTGAAAAGGTCCTTGACCCTGACAACATCAAGGATAAAATCATAAGAACCCCTCAAGACTACATTGAAAGATTCATTATTGAACCAAACAATGAATTAGACAAACAATAGTATTATGTATACGAATGAACCAAGAATTCAGACACCATCCCTTGATTACAAATTATGAAGCATCCAGTGATGGTGTTGTAAGGCACTGTATACTGAAGAAACCAGTTGGTGCTGACAATGGTATGAGGTATTTGGTGTTCACTGTTAAGGGAAAGAAAACTTATCTCAATCATCGTTTCGTATTTGAATGTTTTTATGGATTGATCGAGGATGATTCTGTCATTGATCACAAGGATTCTAATCCGAAAAACAATTCTTTATCAAATCTGCAGGCTGTTACTCAAAGTGAGAATACCAAACGAGGAAAGACTGGAAAATGCTCAAAAAAAGCGAGACCTGTGAAATCTTTGAATACGATAACTAACGAAGAAAAAATATTTCAATCAATGAATGAAGCCGGTAGGCACTTCGATATTTGTAGAGCCTCAGTACGATATGTTGCAGAGGGGATTTGTCGATCGGCTATTTCTAAAAGGACGGGACAAAAAGTTCAATTTAGTTACGTCTAATGCGTCATATTTTTCATTTAGAAATATATCATTATTATAGAATAATGAATTCTGAAAACATGAATAGCATTTTATCCGAGATTTCAAAATTGAAAAGTTGGGATATTGAACTATCAGATGGGTTAAATCCTGATCAAATCATGTCTGATTTTCAGGATATAGAATACGGAGTTAGCACTAACAAGTATATGCTACCAAAGAAGTATGCGCTCATCAAGAGAATTCAGAATTCTATTCGGGACTCTCTCGCATTTTCCAGTGACGTAAGTGTGTTCGCTCCGTTGTATACCATCGTAGAACGAATACGAAAAGAATTGGGGTACGAATACGAATTGAAAAAGGAGGTTAATTCTAAAGTTAGAAACCTACGGGCGTTAATTCAAGAAAATGAACAATTTTGATTGCCCGACCATTTATCATTTTTGATTGTGACTGACCCTCAAAGAGATTTTCATTTTTTTTTAGCATTTTTTGATTAAAAATGTCAAAATCAGTGAATAAAAAATATTTCACACACACTGAATAAAAAATCAATAGACCGTTAATGGATGATCAAATGACAATGAGGAAAGTGACAGTATTATTATTTTATATACAATTTGGACACTTTCCTCATCGATGATAACGCCCTTAAAACGCTTCCATGATCGTGTTAAAAATCATCCGACATGTCATTGATGGGAAAAGTGTGGTATTAATTGTTTTGCAATTGAAAAATTGTTTGCGATTTCAAATAATGGTCAATGAAGCATTAACAACTAGATTGGCTCGTGAACGACTGGATGCAATCAGGAGATTTGTACCAATTCGCGACTCTGTAAGAAATAAACTGCAACAACGACAGAGTTTACAAACTGATTTTGCTGCGGGATCCGAAGAATTGTTTAAACCAGTAACCACAGCAACGTACGGGGTAGAGCGTGCTATACGGGGGAATGATCCCGAGACGGGGAAATCTGTTATCGGTGAACTTGAAAAAATATCAGCGAAAACTGAACAAACAAAACAGTCTGTACAAAAAATGGAATCAAAAAGAACAGTAGATGATTTACGCGTGAGATTTAACGAGGAAGGGTTAGCAGCAATTGATAAGACTGATCCACCAGAAATTCCTGCGCTTGTTGTTATGACTTATGAAAACAGAAAAAAAATGTTGAAACCAGAACATCATAAATATGTTAAGAATTTCACTCATTGGGCTGATATATTCTACAAAATCAAAACTAAAAAAAGTCAAATTAAGACAGATAGTGCATCATACATTGAATATATCAATGCGGTGGATATAGTGTATAAACAATATGAAAAACAAAAACCGCAAAAGCGACAGCAACCTGCAAAGAAAATATCTTTTTCACCTAAAAAACAACAACTACCACCTGATGATGATGATGATTATGATCTTCTTGGTTATTTACAACCCACGGATGAAGAAGAAAAAATGGATGTAGCAACTGGTTATAGCGGAAGCGGATTGCAAGATTCCAGTGGACCCCAAAGTGGGGTATGTCCTGGTAGTGTTCTCAGTGATATATCACGATTAGAAGTTCTCATCGGAGGAAAACGAGCCGGAAATAACTCACCGGAAATAATTAATGAAGCAGCTGATATCTGTAGACGATTATTTCAGGGTGGTATCATGGATATCAGCACATATCGAGATTTCATTGGCGAGTTAGTGGAAAGTGGGTATCATAGTGACTGAATTGAAAAATCTGATGACGAAGTCATTCGATTAGATAAATAACAATTGAAAAATTGTTTCTGATTTCAAATAATGATCATACACTACAATCATGATAAACCAACCCCCGTCTACGTAGTTAATTCACGGTTTCCGGTTTATAGAGCATACTACGGAGATGGTTTAGGTAATACCATTTTAGGGTTATTTGCGAGAATGGCTCCAAAAGTGATGCCGTTGGCTAAACAATTAGGAATGAAAGCAATTGATGTTATTCGTGATAAGGGTATTGGTGCTGTTGGAGATCTTGCTGGAAAAGCGTTTTCAACTGCGAAGAATAAATTAACATCATTAGTGAAATCACGGATGAAATCCAAAGGATTTTCAAAACCGTTACCGTCTACAGCGGAAATGCCTGCAAGTGTTAGTAGAATTATAAATAACGCAGTAGATGAAAAATTAGCGTCGATGGTTTTAACCCCCGACCAAAGCAATATTGCAAATATGATAGCAGGAAGTGGCTTTAAAAAACTACGACGATGAAAATGGAAAATCGCGATTTAGACTCTGATAAATAGAATAAAATGTTCAAAAAGTCACATGATCCAGCGTTTGATATAGACGCCCCAGTTGGCAAGGATGATTCTGTACGCGATTATCAATATTACGCCTATCATGCCATAGACTCAAATAGTCGAGCAAGAATTGATCTTCAAGTCCATGATACCAGTAAATACTTTTTGCCTTGTGAAGCGTTTATCGAAGTAGAAGGAGAAATTGTAACAGCTGCTGATACTCCTGCTGTACCAGCACCGTATCCAGCTGGTACTCAAGTCGGTTTTGTCAATAATGGTATCATGGCGTTATTTGAGAGTGCAAAATATCTCATTGATGGAAAAGAAATTGAGGCGATAGATCGCGATGTTGATGTGGCTACAACAATAATCGGGTTAGCGAGATATTCCGATGATTATACAAGATCAGCAGGACCTTCTATGATGTTTGCAAAAGATGCTACAAATACCGCTGGAGGAAAACAATTTGTTGTAAGACGACCAAAGAATAATGCTGGCACCGCTAATATTGATGCCGAAGATATGATTATAAACAACGATGTTAATTTCAATCTAGGAGCTGCAACACGTATTTCAATGTTGCAAGGAGCGCGTAAATCATTCTCATGCGCGATTCCACTGCATCATATATTTGGATTCTGTAGAAACGTCCGAAAAGTTATCTACGGGGCGAAGCATACAGTATCGCTTGTACGAAAGAGTGATGATAGTGACGCAATCTGGAGGATTCCAGCAGACAATGCAAATCCAAATGCTGATGCCGGTAAAGTCAATTTAACAAAAATATCATTGTGGATGCCAGTGTTGACTCCAGCAATCACCGCAGAAGAACGATTACTATCATTTATGGACCAAGGAGGAAAGTCGTTGTTGAGTTGGCTAACCGTGAGTACAGATGTTAAACAATCAAATATCAACGGGTTATTCACTTGGAACCTAGCATCAAAACAAGGTGTTGCTGCGCCACGTCATATATTTATTGCGTTACAAGATAACGCACGAGTTGGCGATCAACGTTTCAGTCATATGATATTTGATCAATTAGGTGTGAAAGACGTCTCACTGAGAATAAACGGCCAACAGGAACCATCCGAGGATATACAACTTAATTACACAGAAAATCATATTGCACGAGTTTATCATCGTCTGTTGTCATTTATGGCACGCGATCAAAATGTGGATACTGGTTTGCAAATATCACAATATGATTTTAAAAATCTATATCCGATCTATTACTTCTCACTGGAACATCTCGATTTGATGAGACAATCTGTTGTTGATATACATTTTAGAGCTAATGTGACTCGTGGTGCTATTGCTGATTATAGAGCGGTTGCTGTCATTCTCAGTGATAAATCAATGCTACTTGAAGGTGTTGGTGGAAGAATGAGAGTGGTAGATGCACCAGTGGAAAACATGTAATTGAAATTGTAAACGATTTAGAATCAATCAATTATGTATAATGTCATATAGTAATATTAGTGTTGCGTTAACTCCCGGTCAATTAAAAAAATTGCAATCGGAATCAGCTAAAAAATGTGGAACCACAATCACGTTGAAACCCAACCAAATGACTGGTGGTGCAAATAAACTATCGCTGACAACTCGTCAGGTGAAACATTTCAATGATGCACTAGTAGCAAAAAAGGGTGTTCAGATTACTCTTTCTGCGGCTGCTATCAAAAATATGATTAAAACAGGCGGTATATTTCCGTTGTTAGCTGCGATACCAGCATTGATTGCAGCAGCAGCCCCAGCGGTGGCTAAAGCGGCAGCGTTAGGAGCCGTTGGTACTGCAGCAGGAATGGCACTAAAGAAGGCAACTGGGAAAGGATATAAAAAAAAGGGAAAGGGTCTAAGACTACCAGGAACCCCGTATTCGTGGTACAGCGGAAAAGGTCTAAGACTAGGACCGGTTTATTAATTGGAGAGTCTATGACTCAGGAACCTATGGTTGTGGAATCTTTGATTCCGATGTCTAATTTTGATTTACTCGATGCTGCTAAAAAACTCGCGATTAAAAACTTCAGAGGTGTCTTTATGAAAGATCCATTACCACATCAACCAAACAGCGTTGAAACCGGAATCATTAATTTAGATAACAGCACCGGACCTGGAACTCACTGGGTTGCATACGCTATTGATCCACGTGGGATTGTCTATTTTGATTCATATGGATTAGCCCCACCAAAAGAGTTTATGCGTTATATAAAAACCCTTGCAATGAAGACTTGGTATTCTACGCTACCAACACAACAAATGAATGACCCACCAATATGTGGCAGCGAAGTATTAAATGTCCTTAACGCTATTTCTAACTCCTTGAGTAACCCAAGCGGAAAACCACCACATGTTGTCGTGAATGAATACACTAGTAATCGCTGGAGAAAATCGAAGATTTTTCAACGAAGTCGTCAACAAAGATTTTAGAGAGAGAAAGAGTTTTACAATAACATGATTGATATTTGGGGGAGATCTTTGAAACCCAAACCCGATGACACTGCAACCGGTGATGTAAAAAAACTAATCAAAGATGAAATAGCTGAGACGTTAAATTTAGTAAATGTTGACCCGAACGAAATAGTTGTATTTCAGGACAAACAGGGTAAATTGAAATCCAGTGATGTATCATTGAATGACATTTTGATACGGCAGCGCGACGCCGCTGAAAACTCTATTGCGCTGTATTCCAACGACGGACGACTTAAAGCCAGTAATATATCCGCGGATGACATTTTAAAACGGCAGCAAGACGCCACTGAAAACTCTATTGCGTTGTATTCCAACGACGGACGACTTAAACCAGGTGCACTTGTGTCTACGATCACTGATAAGATTGCTACCCATGACAATGAGTTGGATAATTCTCTGTTAGAACTAGCAACACTTCAATCTAAAATTGAAGAACACGGAAAACAGTTTTCAGTTTTTCGTAAAAATATCATCGAGAAATTTATTGGAACCCCGTTGGATAAAATAGAAATAAAACTCCCGGATATTAAAAAATCCATCGATGAGACGAAAACATTCATCGAAGCCATCAAAGGTGATTTTTCGAGGATGATAACAATCATTGAAAAAACAAAAATTCCTCATGAGAAAACCAACAACGTAGTATATACAATCCAACACGGATCATTTGCGTGGACACCTACAAACAACAAATTAGATATCACTGCAACCGTTAAAGGTATTTATCGATTAACACTAGTAACACCATTGACTCAATTTAATATATCATCATCGAGTTCATCCGGGGTCAATAATACGATTTCAACGATCATCGACAAGGATACAACTGAAAAGTTCACTATAACAGCTACTGATAAAAATTTGATTAGGGTTTCAGCAACCTGGTATGTGGAATTCGTAGCGGATTTAAGTAAATAACTAAATTGAAAGGAAAATCGTTCGGATTTCACAATTGAAAACACTAGTATTTTTAAAATAAAAATGATTTCATCAACGCAATGTCGCTATGATCAGGTCAGAGAATTTCAAAATAGACTCAAAACCCTCACTGAGGAGTATCAAATAAAAATAAAAAAATACCGACGAAGAATCACCGCAATTGATGTTATTGTGTACTCGGTGTCAAGCGTTCTCGCTGGCGCCGGAATAATACTTGCATCGGTTACAATGATTGCCCCGGTCGTAGTTCCAATTTGCATTTCTGCGGTGGCTACAATCGGGGGTATATCAACCGGGATAGCAAAAAAGATATCATCATGCAGCCAGAGTAAACTGCAGAATTACTTAATTCAATTTCATATTGCATCAACCGCATATTCGCAGTTATCCCTGATGATATCGTCGTCACTCGATAATACAATTATATCAGATAGTGAATTCTCAGCGATGGTCAGTATTTTTGATTCCGCGATATCGAAATTAGAGCGACAACATGAATATAATAACAATGACAACACCGATGGAATCAGAAAACACGAACGCGAAAACCAGAATGATCTCAATAACCTCAACCATACCAGATTGTGAGTTCTCAGTGATGGTCAGTATTTATGATTCCGCGGTGTCAAAATTAGAGCGACAACATGAGTATAATAACAATGACGACACCGATGGAATTACTTCAACAAATAGTGGAGAACACGAACCCAGTACAAACAAGCATGATATCAATAACATCAACGGAACCCGAGTTTAGTGTGAATTTCCCTAGCCCAGTCCCCGTGAAGGAGATAGCGCTAGCAAAACTACGAGTGTATCACAGTTGGCCTAATATCAGATCAAAATCATTTGGTGGTCAACAACCCAATAATTCTTTAGTGTTTGCAAATAAGAATAAGGACGACGGTACCCCAGACTGGAACGTCGTTTCGATACCAACAGGGTCATACCAAATCGAACAAATCAATAATGAATTCGCGCGTAGAATAAAATCGATTACTGGAGTAGAGTCAAAAATCGCTATAACAGTTCATGAACCGACGCTATCATCCGCAATTGAGATAAACACAGAAGGATACGTCGTAGATATCTATCAAAGTTCTATTAGAACCGTACTGGGATGGCCTGAATTACCACCAGGGGGGAAAACCGTTGATTTACCAGAACCACAAAAAACTGATTATATCACCGACAGAATAAAACCTGATAATCCAATAAAGAGTTATAAAGATCACACAATCACTATAGAGTTTTTTGGTCTCGGATACCAACCAACTGGAAACGAGAAGCCAGGGGAGAGAATAGAGGGATATCATTTTGTTGAAGAACCTAAAATCGTTAAAAATTTCACAGCAATGAATAATGATTTATCGCTGTTGTTAATATCTCTCAAATCCGGCTCTCTCACCCGAGATGAATTTATCAGCGTCGTAGAAACATGCAACAAAATTATCGACGATATGGAAACATTTAACCTAAAAATTATTCAGGATATATTAGATGACGATAATCCCCTATCAAGAACAAGATTTGCATCAGAATATAAAATTCCCGTGAAGGATATTCCGACATTCAAACTACCGGGATATAACGTACCGGAACTAAAAAAACTTCTCAGTGACACCATCGATGTTGGTTTTAAAATAATTCATGATGCATGGAAAAAAACAGCATCACAGGAAATAAAAATCCTCAAACATAATAATGATCCAAATGGCGGCGGTAGGCATATCGCTCCGTTCACCGTGAATATATCCTCAGTGATTGCGCTTAATTTAGTATGTGATGTAATTGAAGGAAGCTATCAAATTAATCTAGAACAATCAAATCAAGCTCAGCAGGGATATATTCTTTATTCATTTGCACCAACAGCTCCTCCAGGATTCCTAATTATTGAAAACCCAATTAATCCTGTCTACATGCGATGCCATAATAATTCGTTAACCAGAATTAATTTCAAACTCACCGACCAGTCAAATAATCTGATTGATTTACAAGAAGAGGTGTTAGCGATTAGTCTGTTTGTGAATCATAAATGATTTTCGTCCTAAGGACTTTCATCATAAAGACTGGATCAAATCATTTATTATTTTTTGTTAACCTGTAGCAGCAGAGAGGGTGGATGACCACATCGTTGCGAGCAAAATTGATTAAGAAATCGTAAAATCTCCGTTTTTGCAAAATGGAGACTTTTTTTTGGTTAAATGAGATTTTGTTGGAAGCCTTATTTTTTGTCTGAAAACGTAGTCTATAGGCCATATTTTGCTCGAAAACATGATCTGTAGGCCTTATTTTTGCTCGAAAAGGGTGGTCTGTTCACCCTCTCTGCTGCTACATAAATGTCAGTATATCAATACGTAACAATCGTTGCAAATAAATAACCCTATTTGTTATAAAATCCAGCGGTACGGAACCAACTGGTAAAACACACAGGCCCGTGATATGGAATCAAATAGTAATCATATATTCCAGTGATACGGAACCAACTGGGAAACATAAGACTAACAAAATATATTGTGGTACAGAATCAGTTGCCTAACGCACAATCCAGTGGTACGGAACCAGTTAGAAAAAACACAAGCTAGTGGAACAAAACCAATTGAATGAAGCAAAATGGAGTCATTTGCACATTAGTGTTCAAAAGTATTTTAACTGTAACAAGTACCGAACACGAACAAAGTACTCTTAGTAACATATCTTGATGAAATAAATTGATGCAAAAGACTATGGAAGGTATATATATATATATATATATATATATATATATATATATATATATATATATATATATATATATATATATATATATATGTGTGTGTGTGTGTGTGTGTGTGTGTGTGTGTGTGTGTGCGTGCGTGAGTGCGTGCGTGCGTGCGTGCGTGTGTGTGGCGTTTGCAAAGGTTGGGGTGGGGTACTTCTAATATATTAATTAAAATATTATGAAAGCTCCACCCTAGCTCTGAGCCCCCAGTCAGCACTGCCGAAGGTTAACTTATATAGAACACGAAGATGAAATTCAAATAAAACAATTTAATAAAGGTGATAATTTTAAATGATAAACTAAACTCAATCACTCGTCCTCCCAGTTATAGCCTACTTCATCTCGTGATTTTCAGTGTGAGTTCTATTTTCCCCTGGCCTTTGGTTCTACACATCTCTTATTCGATCCTCCCACTCTTCCTGGACTTCGCCTCTCCCGACTTCCCTCCTTCGTTCTCTTTCCTTCCGTCTCTCTATCAGAGACTATTGGGACCACTATCACTGGTCTGTCCACCGAAGCTTCCTCTCCGGACTCCTCTCCTTCATCCTCTTCTTTCCATCTCTCTATTGGAGACACTGGGACCACTATCACTGGTCTGTCCCTCAAAGCTTCCTTTTAGAAGCTACACTTAGAATCCTGTTCTAAGGTTTTCCCCGCCAATAACGTGTGGCTGACCGGAGTTGCTATCTTCTGGTAATCTCTCTAGCGAACTATAGCGAACTAAATCTTGCTGGCAGGTCTAAGGATATTATACTTAGCCCAAATCAGGGTCCCGTCCCTATCTCGATTCTGATTGGGTAGCGCTGGGCCCCCGTCCAATCCACTAATTCAACCTGGCTGTCAGTCTGCGTATCAAGAAGATAAGGCACGTCCACTCCTTCTGGCAACTTCTTTGATCTACACAAGCGCGTTCCACCCAAGGTGATAAATGCACTTCTGACGGCCTTGGTCGGGCTTCCCATCCTAGCCAGGCAAACTTACGTAAGGGATAGTGTTAGCCTGCGGTCATGTTTAACAATAAACAGTGGATTGTCCGAATTACTTTGATTATACATATTTCTAATTTAATTTTGGGTAGGGCAAAACGCCACAATATATATATATATATATATATATATATATATATATATATATATATATATATATATATATATATGGTTTAATTCAGCGTACGACATAGAGAATCGAGCTTGATAAGTGTTTTGACTATTCCGCCACCAACACCATCCATATAAATTCAATTATACCGACGGTAATTAAAATTGGGATTTCAAATGACGCTGCACTTATTTTCTAGATTGAATGATCGATTATGAGTGTGACGTAATGTATAACAAAAGAAAGGTTAGCTGAATAAAGGTTAGCTGAATATATAGAATGGAAACAAGTTATTATAAGTAAATACTTAACTTTCAAGAAAGATGTTTAAATATGTCAATGTTTTATTTGAAAGCCAACCGGGAAAAGTTACGAGTTCGAAGGAAGAACCCGATACGATACTGGCAAGCATTCATATACGCCTGTGCTGGTCCAGCGGAGACTGGAACTTACTGGACAGAGATGAGATCTGTGAGACCTGTAAAGGCGAGAGATTTAAGACAACTTGGCCTACTCAGGGACCCAATCGTAGAATTGTACAAAGTATACATGCCTAAACACGGCAGTTAAGTTACCAATCAATGTTCGTTTCAGTTTTGTTTTCTTGATGCAGTTTAACTCCACATACATCTACACACTTACCGACAAAAATACGATAGCACACGTTGAAGCAATTAATATATATATGTTAATATATACTAACATTCATATGTGAGCTCCGGCGTTCCAGATCTGCAGCTAATATGGTTGGGCCTCCACATATACATAAGCAGCAGAGGAGGTAAACCATATAAGGTTTCATTTGTTAACTAAGGTTTCTTGCTAAAATATAAAAAAAATAACGTCAATAACGCCAAACCGAAGCCTCAATTAACCGAGAGAGTCCCACTCAAGTTAGTTAATTTTGTTACTATGCTAATGTCGTGGTATGTTTCTCAAACGTATGCGCGTGATTGTTTACCCGTTGACCCCTTATCGAGGTCACAACTATTCTGCTTTTGTAAATTAGATCAGTCTCTCAACCAAATATCTTATCAAGACTGATTCGATAACGCGATCCAGTGTCGTGTGAATTTATTGTTAAAACTCCGTGTGGGATAGTTTGTGCACGCGAGAAAAAGTTTTTTTTAATTTAATTATAGCCATATCTCTGCTACACAAACTCTGATGAATATTTCGTAAGGTGTGTGTATCAACATCATTAAATACAGCTAAACTATTACAGTTATCTCTGATCACTTTTGATATTTGTATGTACCGCTGAGTAACATAAATCACATAAGTATTTGTATGTCTACCTCCTGAAAATATTCTTGCCGGATTTGATTGTTTACCAAGCTTTACATCATCTTACACAACTAAATTATTAATAAATCCATCAAGGCCAACCACGGACGGTGCTTCATCAATATCAGTGATAAAAGTAATAATATCATCACCATCTTCATTTATATTGTCTTTGCATCTCTACTAAAGTATTTTAACACTTCGAAGCAACACTGATCATTCACTGACGGAGGTATCGGAACAATTTATTCCACGTGAGCCATCTCATTATTAAAGTAAGTAGCAGTTGTGTTTTACCACTCCTAGATGGACCTATTATGATCATGGGAATATAATTTGTTAGCGCTGCAAGGTGTTTAACCAGATCTCATTTTTTTATCTCTCGCCGAAACATCAATTACATCCATGATGTATAGCAACTAAAATGGATCTATATTGTGCAAAATTCAAGGCGTGGACAATCACAAATGAATTAACAACTATTAGAACAACAAATAACAGATCAGCACATACATGTAAGTGTAAACAATGTGTTAAAAAGACAACTAAAGTGTTACCTGGTCCAAATAGTATTAAAAAACGATGAGGTGATATTGCAGCAAAACGAGGAGAAACGCCTTCCATGATATAATTATTGTGGTCCTGGAACCAGACGTGATATCCGACTTGATAATCAGGATCAACCAAGACCTGATTAATATCCAATAAATGAAATTGATAAAGTGCTTCATGCTTATGATGTAGTTAATAAAAGTACAAATCTGCAATATAGACATATCGCAGATCAGATGTAAAATTCATTCACGCGTCAAATTCCATTTGTTTTTTTTTTAAATATTTCATTGAATCATTGGCTAATTGGTTCGAAAGATCTGCGATGCAAGTTAAACTAGTAAAAGAGGCTGGTCATTAATATTATAGAATCGATGTGTTATAGCCCAAGAGGATATTGGAGAGGCAGAGTAGCGATTAGTAAACTCGCCGAAGCAGCAGGCGTCTAACGTTCATCTGCTGAAAACTGGTTATCACAACAGACAATATGGCAGATTTATCTACCACCGCCTAAAAGAATCCAGAAAGCACATTTTGATGTTAGTGATCGCAATTATGTGGGTATGTGTTAACTTAATTAAATCCGAACTCTGTCTAAATAATTCGATCACCATTAGGTCTATTTAGATAAACGGTCTTATGTCTAGCAACTGTATCATGTAAATATCTTTAATTTCAACATCTGAGGAATCAGAATAATTATATCAAATATCTTGTTTTATTCTCCGCGACCCTCATGGTGCATCAGTACTTGTAAAACGAGTCATTAATTATGTATGTTTTTATATAAAATGAATCTTTTATAACTCTGACTGTGGTACAAGTGAATTTATTTATCATAGATAATTAACTTTATAGAAACATTTGAAAGCATTGACGATCTTAAATGTGTATACTGATATATATTCGATATAACCAACCCATCAATCGTACCCAACCGTGTTCCGTAAGACAAGTAAGCGTTCTGTCGATTTACAAAAATATCAAGCAGTTAAAAAAGCGATTATAAAATCATATTCAGTATCATATAAACCTAATCGTTTATATTAAAAATATAAAAAATAAAATTAATCGTGCATAATGTCGTTTATGATCATATGTTCCACCTTAAGTAAATTTACTGATTCTTTTCTACCGAGATCCTTTGCGGTCTTATGAACGTCAGGTGGTGGTAACCAATCTTCAGTGTGAGGACGGTATGATACGATTGCCTCACTTACAATCAACTATATCAATATTTTACAAAGTGTTTCTAAAACTTGTCTATCAAACCAAATCATAACAGATCGGATGGAGACCCTAAGTAAACTCGAATGATATAATACCAACGAGTCCAGTTAGATCAAATTCAAATATACTTGATCGTTGAGATAATGAATATTATTTACTCGTTCATCGTTCATTGTAACGTCAATGACAAAGTCATCACGTATAATTTTGAATGTGGATCATACGTGAGATGTCCCATCATCACGAAATTCTCTTTTAGCACTCCGAATAATATTAATCAGATTAGTATTCTTCGGAGCTCGCCTCCGCAAGTCAGGAGTTTTTTTGTCAAGATCATATACTGATTCTGGAAATAAAGATTTCCAAGGTATGATTACTTTTTTGTTAGTCTGGGACCTCTGTCATTATTAATCGAAATATATGATACTCTGACGCTTGAAAAAAGGTCTGGTTTCTTATAGTATACGTAATTCTGGATTTTTTCCAAGTCACAAAAATATCGAGATAGAATAATTCATTTTCCTGATATGTCAGTATTATGAAAGGGAGATAACAACTGTCATGCATCTTTTTTCAATAATTAGTAGTTACCCATATTTTTCACATTGAAACGTAGTGCATTGCTAACGCCGCTGTTCCTCGTACTGGGGTCAGTGGTTCAAATATCCGTGTCGGACATACGGCAGGTTTTCCCTCATTATAACGGTTGCGTAATAGCGGTTTTTCTATGAATGTTTGGGGCGCCAGCCCGAAAGCGTTTCATGTAAACCTCTGCAATGACATTCAGATCACATGGTGGGTGTGTTTTGCACTCTCCCCGGGTTCGATCTTAGGGGGTGGTTACATTAAATTGAAATGCATAGACAAACTTCTGTAGGAATGTTTATGAAAGAATTTGTGGCGCCTTCAAAACTAAACAGTAGGACGATGAGCTCTCAATCTCCAGAGTCAACGAGGAAGGATGCCCCATACATCATTCAAACAATGTTGGGTCATAAGAAAGACCTTGTGTGACGGATCTTTATAGAGCATGCGCCATACAACATTCAGCCAATATATATAATCAGAAAGTAACAATGAATGTCGGATTGTAAGAAAATACCTTGTGTGTAGGATAGTAGAGAAATATTACCCATACAGCATTCAGAAATTATGTCGGGTCATACGTTAGACCTTCTGTGACGGATCCTTCCCTAATAGTCGCTTATCATTACTACAGTTTAATTTTTGCATAAAACAAATTAAAGATACACATTTATTATATAGCGAATTATAACAAAAGTACCGTGATAATATTATTTCCGCAATTACAAATTTTTAAAATGATACTATAAAATTATCTGATAAACTAAATCCTGAAACATTTCTTTCTGATTTCAAATACTTGCAAGAGCTTAAAATCGGAGATAGACATATACTACCATCATAATACAAATGTATAAGCAAATTCAACAGGCTGTGTTTGCTTCATTAGTTATAGATGATATAGAGCTTTAAAATATTATCTCGTTCTAAATCAGTTGAACAAGTTTGATTAGACCTCGGGAATTTAAACAAATTATTAATGCACGTGTAAGACCTTTAAGAAAGATTTTTAAAATGTCAAAGTAGCGACCTTCCCGAAACGAAGAAAGTGAAAGTTGGGGTTCAGTTATGCAACTGAGGGTATCCTTTTTTGTCAGCGCGATAATCTTATAAAAAATTCACATAATATTTCAGAAGAAAAAAGTGTAATTTTATTCTTATGATTTGCAAATTATGACAGGGTAAATGGTAATAAAAGTCGTGAAAATCGTCCCATTTACGCATTCGGATGGGGTTTTTACCAGTAGAATTCACGAAAATCTTATCAGAAACAGAAAAAATTTAATACATTTTCTTTTTGTCAGCGCGAAAATCTTATCCGAAATTTACATAATAATATTAGCAAAAATATAATTTTATTCTTCTCGAATTCCACATTTTGATGGGGTATTTACTAGTAAAGTTCACGCAAATCGTCTGAATTACACATTCTGATAGGGTGTTTACAAGTAAAATTCACGAAAATCTTATCAGAAATGGAAAAAATATATAAATATTTTTTCTTTTTGTCATGTCAGCGAATATATCCCTGCTGAATCCTGATTTGATATTTAAGCAGTTGTTTGATAACGTCCATTGATTGCATCACATGGCATGCAAGATTGGCTGCGATGATCACGGAGATTATATTTACGATTCCTGGTTATATATGTCTACCACCACCGTATGGATCTTTATTGTATCGGAGAATACCAGCCGGAGATGGAGCTATTTTTCTCCATGATTCGACAATTTTAGGAAAATTTTCATTGATAATAGCATTGAGTGATTTCTTGAGTCCATCAGTGGCAAATTCTGGTATTAAAAATGCTGGTAATTGGTTTTCTTTGATCGCGTAGTGTCTTTGAAACAACGGTATAAATGTTCATGTGTTTAGGAATGGAGTAATCTGATATATTATATCATGCTTATTGATAAACGCGAGGTATGATTTAACCTGGTTTAAATGTTGTATTAACTCAATGATCTGTTACTTTGTATCATCGTTGTAATGTTGTGCGACTCTCAGAAATAAATTTTGTGCTATATTACTTACTTTTTCATGTTCAGACCTAATGACGTTAGAAAATATTTAGATATTTTTTTTCATCGATCAAATGTTTATACTCCTCGTCAATATTTGATAAATCTCCGACATCTAATAACCTATGTTGTCTTGTGCCATCAAACTCAGTAATATAATAATCAATAGCTGTTATGTTCCGCGGATAAATGTTTCGATATTCTGGATCTCTTATAAATTTCTTTTCGTTGATGATAAAATTATCTCGTCGTGGTTCTGGTGGTCCATGATATTCAGGTGCTACTTCAGGCCATTCTAATTGATGATTGATAAGTATCAGTTTCATAATCTTGCAAATATATTTCTATTGCTGCTGACAAAGTTGGTTCGTGAATATTAATAGCTGTTTTTAATTCTTTTCCTGTAAAATATTTAATATTGCGCTGGATTTCATTATTGATCTGTTCGATTTCATAACTACAGGTTGGTATTCCAACAAACATCCAGTCTGGTGTTCCATCTGGGTTTTTTTAATTTGCAAATACTAGTAAATTATTTGCATGTAATCCACCGAATGATTTTGACCGGATATTTTACCAAGTATGATATACTCGTAATTGTTCTAGTGTAATTTATTTTACTGGCAATGCAGTTGGAAAGTTGACACTAAATTCAGGATTGGTCGAACGTATTGATAGTATTGTTGTCTTTGGTGGAGTTATATTTGTAACGATATGTTGTAGTAGTTCTTGCGGCATTATTATTATTATTATTATTATTATTATTATTATTATTATTATTTTCTAAATCAGACGTCGTTGCTTCCTCATAGATCTTAATCATTTCTGTTAACTCGGTATCGGATATTATTGCGTCGTTAAGGCCTGATGATATCAACGAGGGTAATTTGGAATATGCGGCCGCCGCTGTATGTAACTTTATTATATGCTCGTGTAGTTTACTCTGGCTACACGTCGATTTTTGTTTGCAATTATATTAGTAACACCGGCATTTGTTGTTACAGCTGAAATACAAATTGTGACAACTATTGCCATTGCCGACAATGGTGTTATTGCTGATAGCAATAAACCTGTTCCAGCAATAACAGCTCACTTTGAATACAGAATTATATCAACGACAAAGTTATTATTTTCTATTGTGTATATGTCAACGATATTTTTTTAGTTTAGATTTTAATTCACGCACTTGATTCTATCTATACTGTTGCACGTTGATTGGAGAGCTCATTATAAAATTATATATACCATGTGACTGACGCTGATGCTAAATTACCACTGCTGGGGGCTATTTTAAATGTTTCAGTGGATCCATTTTCTATTATTACACTGACCTTATTAACGCCGGTGTATATACTTGATGACACATTAGACTGTACAGGTGAAATTAGTGTTGTTCCGATTATCGATTATAATCGATCAGCAGTTGGTTGAGCAAATAATCGATTGTGAACTTCATAAACAATCGTGTGTAAAGGGAGACAACGTTTTAGGTGTATGCAAAGCACAAAGGTTAGTAAAACTCCCAGCCACTAAAGTTGACCTGAAATTCATTTATTTCCCTTCACAAATATAAATATGAAACCTTATTATTCATAGTTAGGAACATAAAGTCATTATTACATGGTCAAGTTGTTAAATTGTTAATAAATTTAAAAACATTTTGTTAATTTGTTTCAGTTAAATTGCAATATCTTTTGTAGTATTTATAAGCAATGACAAGCAGAAAAAAAACATGTCCTTCTATACTTTAAATTATAGACATATCACATGTGAACGAAAGAATTTTGGATGGTTGTAGCAGTATTTCACTTACATTTGCCTTATCAGCCCTATAAAGTTGCGTTCATTTAACAAAGTTGTAGAACAAATATAACACACAATGTAATAGTATTGTCAGGTCAGGTTAAAGTATACATGTCATTAATTTAAAAGAGATTACTCCTGTACATTTATAAACATATTGAACTCTTGACCAAAGATATAACTGTTTAACAAAAATTAACATTTGCTCTTAGTAACCGATTATAATCGACGATTAGTTGGTTAAGGGGAACCGATTATCAATTATGAATTTCTGACCGATTCCCATCACTAGGTGAAATCACCGTTAATCTGTATATACCTCGGACAGATGTTATAACTTGAACGATGGTATTTTGAGGTGTCCAGGTGAAAGATCCCCACTGTATCGAGTATACGGTATTGATATTTTGCTTATGTGGTATTTTAACCTTATCAAACCTTTCAGAAGCAGGAAAATCGCCGATAATATTATCCTATGTTCATTTAATCGTGTCAATACTCGTCTCGATATCAGAAAGTTTCATGACAACGGTCAACCGATTACCAAAGAAATTATCAGCTATTTCATCAATTTTACTAAAATTTCTTCGAGCATTTGCAAACGAGCTTACATGAACGTCCAACTCCTTCGGCAACGTTGATCATGTATTGTCTACGGTGCTGTAGTTAACGTCTACATACTATTTTGTTGCCGCGTCCTTGTCGGATACTGGATTTCCAAGTACGGCTATTTTATTTCCGTTCATGTTGAGGTCGGCAGCACGGTCAAGTAGCATCAATGTAACGCTGAGTATAACAGCTGCAGCGTCTCTATTTACGCGAGCTCGAAAATGAACAACGACAGATTGTCTAGAAAAATCAAGATGTTCCATTGAAAAATAATAAATCAGACAGCGTTGCTCTAATTTGTCAACCAGTGTCTATATTTAGATCACGTAATATGAATGTCTTTAAACGATTATATGCGCGTGCTAGATGATTTAATTCACAATTTAACAATATATCTTTAGATGGTTTTTGATGTCTGTTTATTCTTAGAGAAACGTCACTAACTTCAAGTTTGTCCAATATCATATGACCTTCTTCTTGCGTGTTTACTTGTTCAGCATCGTGTGAAGCAATAAATATATGTCGCGGTTCGGAAACACTTTGCTGTCATGCTATCTGCCATATATAAAAACATTAAAATATTGTCAACCATGACAATATTGATTTACCGCCTTGATCCATGAAAGATAGTAATTTGATCTTGACTTTGATACACCTGCACCAACCAATCATTACATACATACATTTCTCAATGCTTCATAAACATTAACAAGTTCCATCAATTGTCCTTTTCCTATTAAACCGAGGCTCCGCCTATTATTTCTTTTTTTTCCCCGATTCTCTTATTTATTTATTTATATATATATATATATATATATATATATATATATATATATATTGTTACGTATATTTTTCTTTGTTTGTTAGATTTAAATTTGGCATCTTAAGTTTTAAGATTCGTTCATTGAAGGGGGGGGGGATTACCTGTAGTTTACAGAGTGGGCACCAAGTGTTGACCTCATTTCTGACCTGGTTTCAGAGTTGTAAACAAGCTTTTAAAATGATTGGTTGACTCCAAGGACATTGTGGAGTTTTAGATAAACATCTTTCTATTTTAGTTGGGTCATACGCTGGGTACGTGAGTTTTTGAACGTAAAATTGTTCTGAAAGGTTCTAGAAGATAACGTGACCTGTTGCTTACGTAAAAACAGCTATATAAATTATGGTTTGGAGCGAGCTATTCAGTAGAATATTGGGCTGTTAGAATATTAAGTTGTGTCTTTTTGAGTTATTAAAAATTACCTTGTACTGGAAATTGTGTCAATTCGTTTGGATCAAGAGGAATTATTTTGTTTATCTGCAAAAGAATATATGCTCATAGAATTTGTATTAACAGGAACTGATTTCATCAAGTGACATTGTCTTCCATATTGTGTTCATCGCTGGAATTCGAACTTAGAATTATTTGGGCATTTTATTACCAGAACTTTTGCAATTTCTCTAGTGGATAATATTTTGAATTATTTTTGGATTAATTTTGGAATTGATTCTTAAAACCGTAAGATTATTTTTCTTTTCTGAAAAATATTTGTACTCAATAAATTGTTTATTAAGTTTTACAAGCTTGTTATTTTCACTCTTTCTATGTTACTGTTTATTCGAGTTTAAGCACGTAACATAGAAATTGGGGGCTCGTCCAGGATTGAGATAGGTTGGAATTTGGCTAGAAATTTTTTCAGAAAACTTTTGTTTTAAATTTGAATTCTCCTAGTTTTTGAGGTTTTTTTAAATCTTTAGTGAGATTGACAGGCTTGTATTAAAATTACATCTAAAGTAGAAATATTTCTTTCTAAACCTACTCAGGAGCAATTAGAACTTTTCAAGAAAGATGAGTTGATTCAACTTGCCAGAAAATATTATCTTTCTGAAGTCAAGGCTTCTTTAACGAAACAAGATATCAAAAACATTTTGGTCCTATATTCGGTAGAAGAGAATGGTTTGGAAAAAAGTGCTTTGATTCCGGTCAGTAAGTCTGCATCTGACATAAAAATAAAGAAATTAGAATTAAAATTCAAAATGGAATTAAGAGTTGAAGTATCTAGAATTTCAAGAAAGGGAGAAAGAAAGAAAATTACAATATGAAAAAGAGGAGAGAGAGACACAGGAAAGGGAAAAAGAAAGACAATGACAATATGAAAAAGAGGAGTGAGGGGGACAGGATAGGAAGAAAGAAAGACAATTACAATATGACATGAGAGGGAAGAAAGGGAATATCAATGTAGAATGAAAGAAATAGAGCTGGCAAGTGAAAAACGCCATCATACTTCAAATCCAAATATAAGTTTTGATTAAGTAAGGAATATTAAATTAGTCCTCCCTTTCAGAGAAAAAGAAGTAGACAAATACTTTATTCATTTTGAAAAAATTGCAAAAAATTTAAAGTGGCCAAGCGAGCATTGGACTCGGTTATTGCAACGTGTACTCACTGGTAAGGTTAATGATATTTACACTTTCACTGTCTGTTCACCTAAGTGGTGACTATGATGTGGTTAAAGAATGCATTTTAAGGGGTTATGAGTTAGTCCCTGAAGCTTATCGGCAAAAATTCAGAAATTACAGAAAAGAAGCTGGACAAACTCATGTCGAATTTGCTAGAGAAAAAGGGTAGTTGTTTGATAGATGGTACTTAGCCAAGAAAGTCGAACAAGATTATCAAAATCTCAAGCAAATGATATTAACTGAAGAGTTTAAAAAAAACTGCGTCCATAGTGACGTTAAAACTTATCTTGATGAGCATAAGATTGAAACCTTGAAGAATGCTGCTCGAGCTGCTGACGAATATTCTTTGACACATAAAGTTAAATTTGTTAACAAGACTTGTACTCAACAGTCTTCTGGCAAAAAAGTATTTCAGCCTAATACCAGTCCTTTTGAAACTCAAACTAGCACAACTTTCAAAAAATCAAACTTCAGAGAAGCTTGATTCTAGATCTTTGTCTCTACCGACGTGTACATATTGCAAAAGAAGGACACGTTATTTCTGATTGCTACAAATTGAAAAATAGGCATCAGAATCAAGACAGACCTGTTCCAAATGCTCTTATTTCTAAGAGATCAATGTCACGGTCATGTATTGAAAGCAATACATTTGTTGGGTCGAATAAATCTCAGTCTGTTTTATTATGGAGAATTATGAACCATTCATATTGAAGGGTTCTATATCACGCTTGGGTGATTCAGCCAATCCCATCCCTATTAAAATTTTAAGGGACACAGGAGCTTCTCAGAGTCTTTCATTGTCAGGAACTTTGCCTTTTTCTGAGAAGTTTTCTTCTAATGAAAGTGTTCTTATTCAGGGAGTAGAGTGGAGCTATGTTATTGTTCCTCTCCATTGTGTAAATTTGTCATCAGACTTAGTGTCAGAACCTGTGACAGTCGGAACAGTCTCGGTTTTACCCGTTGAGGGCATTCATTTATTGCTAGGCAACGACTTAGCTGGGAACAAGGTTGTGATTAATCCACTTGTAACAGACAAGCCTGATTTGGATCAAAAAGTTGATCCGATTGAAAAAGAATTCCCTGATATATTTCAAGCTTGTGCAGTTACCAGAGCTATGGCAAAGAAAGCTCTTGAGAATGATATTGATGGAAGCAGTATTCTTTTAGCTGACACGTGTATAGGTCAGGCTTTTGATGAGGTCACTTTTACTCCTTGTTTGGATCAATCAGAAGGTATTGATCATAGTGATCCTCTTTTAACAACTCATTCTCTTTATTCTAATCAGGGTGATAAACGACAGTCACTTGTCGTCGAACAGGAAAAAGATCCTGAGATCTCCTGTTTGTTTCAAAGGGCCATAAGTGAGACCGAAGCCACTGAAGTTCCTGTCTGTTATTTCATTAAAAATGGAATTCTTATGAGCAAATGGAGACCTCCCGAGGTAACTGCTGGTGATGAGTGGTCGGTGAACTATCAAATAGTAGTTCCAAAACTTATAGACAGGAAATACTTAATCTGGCCCATGAAACTCCTTTAACTGGTCATTTAGGGATTAATAAAACTTATCACAAGATATTGACTCACTTCTATTGGCCAAAAATCAAAAGTGATGTTGCCAAATACTGTAGATCTTGTTATACTTGTCAAATGGTAGGAAACCCCAATCAGAATATACCTAAGGCTCATCTACAACCTATTCCTGCATTTGACGAACCATTTAGTAGAATTATGGTAGATTGGGTAGGTCCCTTACACAAGATCAAGTCAGGTAACCAATACCTGTTGACCATTATGTGTGCGTCATCAAGGTTTCCAGACGCAATTCCTTTGAGGAATATAAAATCTAAAACGATAGTTTTGATAAAGCTTTGATAAAGTTTTTTTTACTCAGTATGGCCTTCCCAAATTTGTTCAGTCTGATCAAGGTTCAAACTTCATGTCTGGAATTTTGCAACAAGTTATGTATGAATTAGGTATTCAGCAATTCAAATCTTCTGCTTATCACCGTAAGAGCCACGGGACATTAGAAAGATTCCATCAGACTTTGAAAAATGTGATTCGATCATATTGTTTTGATACGAATAAAGATTCGGATAAAGGCATTTATTTACTATTGTTTGTTGTTAGAGAGTCAGTTCAAGAATCTTTAGGCTTCAGTCCCTTTGAACTGGTTTTTGGACACACTGTGCGTGGACCATTGAAGTTATTGAAAGAGAAACTTCTTTCTAATGAAGATACTGAGATCAATCTTCTTGATTATGTTTCCGATTTTAGATACAAGTTGTCAAAGGCTTGTGAGGTCGCAAGAACAAATCTGCACTCTGCTCAATCTAAAATGAAATCAAGATTTGATAAAAACTCGAAGGAAAGGAGTTTTCAACCTGGTGATAGAGTCCTGGCTCTCTTACCAATGCCGCAAAATCCTCTTCAGGCCAAATATTATGGTCCCTACACAGTTGACAGGAAAATTAATGACTTAAATTACATCATAAATACTTCAGGGAGGCGCAAACAAAAACAACTCTACCATATAAACATGCTAAAAAGTATATTGAAAGAGATAGCCATGTTAAACCTGTAATTAATTTAGTTGTACCTGTCCCACTCAGTGAAGAAATATCATCAGATTCTGTTGATATTGGAAGGACGAATCTTTGTAATTCAGAATTTATGAAAGATCTAGACCAGAAACTTTCACATTTGCAAGTACAAGAAAGAAATGAACTGAAACAGTTATTATTTGAATATGAGCTCTTATTTCCAGATGTTCCTACAAGGACAAACAAAATTTTTCATGACGTTGAAATTGTAAATTCCAAACCTGTCAAACAACATCCATACAGGATGAATCCACTCAAACAGGAATACTTATAAAAGGAACTTCAATATTTGCTGGAGAATGATTTTATCGAGCCCTGTAAAAGTGATTGGAGTTCACCATGCATACTTGTTCCAAAACCAGATAAAACTTTCCGTATGTGCACTGATTATAGGAAGGTGAACAGTGTGACAAAAACCGATTCATTCCCATTACCAAGAATTAACGATTATATTGATAAAATCGGGAATGCCAAGTATGTCACCAAATTTGACCTTCTGAAACGATTTTGGCAGATTCCACTAACGGAAAGAGCAAAGGAAATCTCGGCATTTGTGACTCCACATGGACTTTACCAATATAAAGTAAAGCCATTCAGGATGAAAGGGCCAACAAGTACATTTCAACGTCTCATATAAATGATCACCTCTGGTCTAGAAAATTGTGAAGCCTATATATATGACGTCATCATCTACAACGACACCTGGATAGAACATCTAGCAACAATTCGAAAATTCTTTGACAGACTCACTGATGCATGTTTGACAGTTGATTTATCTAAAAGTGAGTTCTGCCGTGCTAGTGTGACTTTCTTAGGACATATTGTGGGACATGGACAAGTTAAACAAATAGATGCTCTTTCCAGTGTATAACAATATATTATATCATATACACTGTAATTTATACGAGTTTTTTTAACCTTAGGTGTAAATTGGTTTGTGGTTTTTACCACAAACCAATTTACACCTAAGGTTAAAAAAAAGTTTCTCGGCTCTAACAACACCACAAAGATCTCCGTGTACTATGTCTGTGTGCTAAGCACTTTCCTGTATGCCAGTGAAACCCGGACTCTGTACTCACAAGAGAAAATACTCGCAATGATCGAGTATAAAACAACGATGTGTTTGAATATGGAAAGATTCCCATCATGGTCATACTCCTCCACCAACGTCGCATCCGATGGCTGGGCCATGTAGGTCGGATGGTTGACGGACGGTTACGCAAAGACCTTCGTTATTCAGAACTTGCCTCTAATAAAAGGTCAATCGGAAGGCCACAACTCCGCATCAAGGATATCTGCAAGCGCAACATGAAAGTCCTTCACATCGATGTCAACACCTGGGAAGAGCATGCTATAGACATGTCCAGCTGGGGACACGTTCTGATCACGTCCTAAGTGTTTAAGTACACTGAAAATGTATAAAAATTGTTTTAACAAAAAAGGTTTCAATTACCAAACAGCTACTCAAAAAATATTAAACGGGCTACAAATTTAGTAACTCTTATTAAAACTGAAGTATGTAACTTTTAAACAACAGCCAAATAATGCGAATCAATTGTTGTTTTTTTATTAGGCAATAACAAATACGGAGAGTATAGTGTCCTTTTAAAAGGAATTATGGTTTCGAACAAGAAAAGGGGCCAGATAATAGGCGTTTTGGATTACTGCATTTGAAATAGCAATGATAATTCTTTCTTATTGACGAAGGAAAAAGTAAATACGAATCACAAAATATACGTCATTATGAAAAGTTTATTTTTATTGATAATGATACCCGATACACAAAATGATATAATGGTTGCACAAGAGTCTTTTTAAAATTAAGTTAATTGTACGTTAGTTATCCAAGAAGGTATCATGTACAAATTAAATATGATATCTAAAGTGAGAATAAAAGGAAGACATATTCACACAATCTAAAGTATTATGTAAGGGCAGAAAAGATTCTAAGTTATGAGTTAAGAATACACTAAAATATCCTGTGAGGACAGAGGTGGTTCAAACCTAAGAGTTTCTAAAGCACTAAAATGTTCTATAAGGGGTTATGAAATGTTTCTCGTAACCACATCATATACGTTATTCATCGTTATTAAGAGTTTCAGATAGGTATGTCGGGATGTTGCCTTGGTAGTTGCTGTAATAGTAGTAGTACCAACTATATATGTACATAATACTGTTCATTCACAGTTATTCATCGTTTCCAAAAGTTTCAGATATGTATGTCGGAGTGTTGCTTTGGAGATAAACTCATTTGAACTCCTTTAGTAGTTGTCATAATAGTAGTATTACCAAATATGTATTGGATACTTTTCATTCACGGAAAACTAAGTATCTGTTAAAGTAGTCGCATGATTTAACATTTGGTCATCCTCTTTAACTCCTGGAGGAGTTACTCCGTATTCAAACAGCATAAAATCCATCTCAAAAATTCTCTGCACATCTTTCAGAACATCCTGATTGACTTGTGCGTAAGCCTTTACAAGAAATTTACTTGTTTGTTTCACAGCAACATCGGACTCAAGTCGGTTCTCTAACACATAATCTGTTAGCGCATTTGCTATAACTACGAATGACCCTTGATTGTCAAACACCTCATTTGGGAAAGCGAGCTCTTCAGAAACGAGTCCCTTGATTTGTAACACTCTCCATATTCTCCGATACATATCATTCTTCGAAAGACAAGAATGGTTATTGCTTGCAAATACCGACATGGTTGTCTTTACCAAATTTGGTACTGTTGCTTTGATGAGATTTTGCTCCTGCGTCATATCCAACCGGTTTCGTAAACTGACTGGAACTTCCATGATGTCCATTGCCAGGTTAGTTTCCTGCTCCAGATGCTCTTGCTTTATGAAGAACGCGTAATCATAATGACAAGGTTCACATAAAAGAGACACTGGTGCAAAATGTCGATCGATTGTGCCCTTTCTAGACGAGGCCCATGATATTACTAGCTTTAGGACACGTTCAAATGAGACGATTCTGCTCTGACAATCATTTTCAGCAATTACTTCGTTATCATTTTTACCGGGAGATAAGCCATTTTCATTCGTTAGTAGCTGTGCCGTAAGCTTTGCATATTTCTCGAGATAAATTTTATCGATGTATGCCGAGTAAAGCCGAGTCCATGGGTTTCTTGTAACCATGAAACTCTGCGAATTATTTATCATGGAATCAGTGCAGGGTATAGCCCGTTTATCAGATAATGTTCCATGTACTTCAATCCCAGAATACGTTTCTATCTCATCTGCCTGTTCAGGATGGGAAATCATATAAAGGGCCCGGCCCCAAAACGTACTCCCACTTTTAGGAATCTGACAAAAGCAAACATCTTTAGAAGTGAATCGCTCACGCGGTGTGTATGTGTAAATATTCTTTATCACTAGTGACGACCGGAAATTATAGGAGTATCGTTTTGCCACATCGGTGTTGCAAATTCTCCTCATAGTGGCTGTCCTGTGTTTGATTTCGCCCTCTGTTTTTCCTTGAATGAGTTTCATTGTGGATAATGCCTTGGATGTACCATTAAACCAAGGGCCAGATCTTGTCTTTTCTGAAATATATTATTTTAAAATCAATTTTACATGTTCGATAATGAAATATACATTCTGATAGAAGCAAGAGTCATCGTAGAACTACATACCCCATACCCTCTCCTGACCACTGTTTATGTATTTAAAAAGAAAAAGAAGCTCTGGTCAGGTAATCTCATTGCTACACTACTTATGATATTGCCCTATGATGTGACTGACCAGTTTAGGTGCTACTTATCTTAAACTTTGTTTCCAAGACAACATACAATATTATTTCAATGTAGAAAAGTTTGAGTATTAAAATATAACTGTTATATAAAATATATCTCCACGTGCTGGAGGTGTATACAAGTATTGACAGAACTGTCTTGACTGATTTGAGAGTTATATTCCGAAAATATTTTTTTTGTCTGTTTCTTATTTTGATTAGGATTGTTAACGCAGCTTTAACAACTTTTTTCATATCGCTACGATGTCTGCATTGAGGCAGTTTATAGTGATGTCTAGCACTGGGAAATCATGCTTCAGACATGTAGCATGATATTCCACCCAGTCACATTATCCTGACACCAGGCCGACAAGTACTGACACTAACCTCTTAATGTTGAACGCCAAGCGAGGCAGCTGTTAGTACAATTTGTGTTAAGTCTTTGCTTTGACTCGGGCCGGGGATCGAAGACACGACCTCCCGCTTCCGCGGCGGACCCTCTGGATACTACGCCAACGGAGCGGTGAAAACGAAAATGTTTACAGGCATACATAAGTAGTTATTTGTTGAGATGAAGATAAGCAAGTATGGTTCAACTATGGCGCTGTGGCTGCAAATTAAACATTTAACATCTAACAGAAATGTAACATTACGCTGCAATATTGAAAATATAGTCCTACAGAGGAAAAGGAATTCGATGTTAAAACGTCCCTCAGATTAGAAATAGTGGCCGTCATCTTAAATTCCTTCATTGTTATCAGTTAGTCAACAGTACGTGACTGGTATTCTGACTGTATGGAGCATCCTTTGACTCCAGAGTACCTGGCTAAATATTATGTTTAAATTGCCATTCTAACTAGACAACATAACTTTAAAAAGATGAAATTGACTTTATCTTCAAATAAAAGCAAAAATCCTTGACATTTTATTGAAATGGCCACAACTAAATGTAATATTAAATTAACGAGATAGACATAAATTTGTGGAGCTTAAATAAAAGCAAATAAGTAACATTAAATCCAAAGATATGGCAAAGACTAATATTCATACTAAAATTCAGAACCTGTAAATGAATTTAGCCCATAGTAGAGACAACTCGTTATATATTCTAAATAAAATGACCTAGATGATAAATCAAACAAACAAAAGTCCTGTACGGATCTTTCCAAAAAGCTACGCATTTTGAAAAATAAAACAAACGCAATGTCAAAATGTATAATTATAATTAACAAATAGCTAATAAATTTAATGAACGTATTTGCAAAATTTGTAATTAACCGGTGTTTTTTTACAATTTAATAATTACTGAAAATAATTAATAAAAATTCCATTGAAAATTCCCGTACCTAATATAGACACTATGCAGTCTAATATATATATATATATATATATATATATATATATATATATATATATATATATATATATATATATATATATATATATATATCACAGAATTAGGCGAAAATTGAATTTATTTTCTTCTTGATTTACAAACTAATCTCACCATTTTTTTTGTTTCGTCGTACATGCGTTGCCTGTGGTGAATAAGTGGTTTTTCCCAAGGTAAGCAGCGTGTAACGATTTCCATGTGCATTATTTTGAATTACATGAAATCCAGAACATTAGTTTCACGTAGTGCACGGTAATCTTGCCGTGATTTCTGCTCACCTATTTGAGGGTATATAAGGCAGAATATTTATGATCAATATTACGGGACCTAAAGTATCTAATCACAGGATAGATAGCTCGTCTTTTAATCTCCAGCCAAAAGGGTGAGTGTTAAATTTATATTTCGTTTTATTGTGAATTTTATTCAGTTTATCATTTCATATAATGATGTCTTTATTGCAATGCAGATTTTAAACGTGAATATTTGGAATTACTAGTCACTTTTAGACTTTAAATGCAATAGCGTGATCTAAGGTTTAGATTATTTTTTGAGACAACTATTATTGGTCTGGTTTCTTCATTGTAGCTGATAACGCATCTGATAACGTCTGATAGCATCTCTGATAATGTCTGATAACGCATCTGATAACGTCTCTGATAACGCATCTGAGAACATCTCTGATAACGTCGGCTGATAACATCTCTGATATCGTAGCTGAAATTGTTGCTGATTTATTGTGCAATCGAATTGAAGTATCTGACTGTCTGTCTGTCAGATTGTCTGTCCGTCTACATCTGTCGTGACGTGTAAATATCCGTAAATCTAGAAGTCCGAGTGTCGGAGCTGTCTAGAGTTGTAAACATCCGGGGTGACATCTAGGGCATTGAGGAACGTTAGTTCTAGTAGATGTTGTATGCTGTCTGTACGTATACCTGTGGTGGATCCGTGAAGGGCAAGTGACCGATAAATCTACTGAGTCAACCCTAGGTCTTTGGGGAACTGGGCGGCGATCAACTGTGGATGAATCGTACGGTTATACAGGGTTGAGACACATGTGTGTGTTGCAATTGTAGTACAATTGAATACAGTGTTGTATTTACATGGTTACTTCAAATCACAATAGTATTTCAAGGCATTGCATGATTCTCAATAAAAGCAAACAACTTGAATAAATACATGTATATGTTCGTGCTAGTTGTCGCAATCCATACGTGCGATAGTATAGTTTGATGCTTGTGTTTATTATCGTAATTTATTCTTGCGGTAATATAACTTTTGTAAAGGTTCATTGGATATGTGTATAGTCCAAGTGATTCCTTTGTATCTGTGTTTTATTTTGTATTAATATTTAATTTATTCATGTATTGTGAATGGTTGTGAGTGTAATTGTGGGTTGAACGCATGAGTTATTGTGTTGATACATCATTATTTTTCATTAATAATTTATTTCATAAATTTATATTTTCTTTCACATATTGTGTTTGTGTTGTTCATTTAATCCACCATCCTCTCGGTAACAATTCTGTTACAATATATATATATATATATATATATATATATATATATATATATATATATATAATAGTATATATATATATATATATATATATATATATATATATATATATATATATATATATATATATATATATATATATATATATATATATATATATATAATAGTATATAAAGGACCACTTCCTGTAAGATATCTGATTGTGGCTCTCGTCATATGCAGGAATATTTTCAACCTAAAGCTTATCCTTTTCTGATAAATATTGATGGAGGAAGAACCCGAGAGGATACTGGCAAACATTCATATATGCCTATGCTGGTCCAGCGGAGATTAGAACTCACGCAGACAGTGATGAGATCTGTGCGACCTGTAAAGGCGAGCGATTTAAGACAACTTGACCCACTCAGTGACCCAGCCGTAGAATTGTACAAAGCATACATACCTAAATTCGGCAGTCCAGTTAGTGAAAGGTACACCCAAGCAAAAGACGTTATAATCGTAAAACTTAAGAACAAACGAAAGATGGTTTTTCTCCAGATGTAATCCATTATAAAAGCTTGCATATCCATCGCTGTGACTTTGATAGAACAGTCAAAATAACTCCTTTCTCCTGGTTTTTGCACTTCTTTGCATAGAGTTGGCAGGGCAAAAAGGTGATAAGCTAACTCAAAGACGTGTCAGTTTTCACTGGAAAACATTTCCTGGACACATGTCGCACTTATGATTGCCAATCGATTAGTCTTATTTCAATTCATCGTGGCATGAAGAAATAATTCAATTGTCAACCTGATTACTAGCTAACCGAATAGAAACATTGATCGATAGTCTTTTGAATAAGTACCGATCAATATTTGGCGGATTTTTTTTTTTGTTGTTGATTGAGTTTAACTTCATGTACATATATACACTGACCGAGAAACATACGGTCGAGCACGTTGAAGCAGTTAATATATACGTTAACATATACGAACATATATACACATATATACGTACATGCATTTACGTATACATATCCTTAAAACTATCCTGTTAATGTAAATTAGTGCATAACCAAATGAATATCTTTCAGAAATCTAAATCCAATCATATGCCTTGTTTGTAAGCACACAAAAATGAATAAACAGCTAAGGAAAGAGTGATTGCGGTAAATCTACAAAACAAATAGGCAGTTAACACAGTATGCATTCTTTAATTCAAGTAAAAACATGAGCGAATTTATTTATAATGTTATAACTTAGTTCTTATAGCAGTACATTCAATCTCAGTCAGTTACAATTAGAGTACCAATTATAGTTTGACTCGAATTTAAGACGTGAAATCAGATTTAGACACAGACGAGGTAACAACAAAAAAAAACAATACAATATAACCGCACAATTATATAACAAGATATTAAAAGCCAAAAACAAAGAGTAAAAGGGGAAACCAAATAATTTTTTCCAAAACTTGGACCTTAGTTTGACTCGAATTTAAGATGAGAAATCAGATTTAGACACAGACGAGGTAACAACAAAAAACAATACAATATAACCGCACAATTATATAACAAGATATGAAAAGCCAAAAGCAAAAAGTAAAAGGGGAAACCAAATAATTTTTTCCAAAACTTGGACATTTGTCTGTCCGAAAAGAAAACAAATTATCCAACATATTTTGGAATATAATAAAATTTATTTCAAATGGATTTATTGGCTCGTCAGAAATTTCTCCTCTCCATATTACTAATGAAATACTTGTCCTTTCAAATTTTGAAAGCAAAACTACTTAATAACAATTACGTCTGTTCAATCGCGAAAGATATCCGACTACTTTAGACTAACAGGATCAATAATCAGAAACTATTAATTTATTTTAAAAAATAATTTTCTTCTGACAATAGTAACTCATTTATTAATATGTTCAATTTGAAGCATTTGTGCAAAATAAATTTGTAATTTGGCACAGTCCTATAATAATTGCAAAATTTTGGAACTTCTTTCCATTGACATAATGAAATCATTAATTAATAATTATTAGTACTTAATCACACTGGCACAGAATGGATATAAACGACTTAATAATGGAAATTTTTAAAAATAACCTTGCAAATCAATGGTTTTTGCCTTAAAAGTTCCTTATAAAAGATAATCCTAGGAACTGTAGCAGTTATAAGGAATTATTTCACTCGTGACAATGGAATGTGTCCCACTTCACTTCAATATTTATTAATATTTAATAATAAAACGTAGACCTATATTTTTTAATAGAATCGTTTATAATGACCAATTGATAATTTCTCCATGCAAGCTACAACATGCTTGATGCTCGTATCCAGTACCTGAAAACATTTGGTTTACTCGGGACTTATCCTTCATCTTTCCTTACAAGAATCTAATTTCGATATCGCACAGTCTCTGAAATAGAATCTGGAACAATCATAAGATGCATTGTTCATCAGTTTATTGATTATACATATTTAGTTGTAAACAAAAATAGCAGGCTAGAAGAATTTTCATCGCTATCAGATATAAATGTCCAAAAGGATAAAAGCAAAGTCATTCACATGTTCGAGTAGTGTTTCATTGGTTACATGTTACTGATGACGTTGGTGTAAAATTATCAATATAACTCATATTTTTTTTAAAACTGAAATATTTAAGCAGGAAAAAGGGGTTACCAAAAAAAGATACAAAACAAGTTTACTGTCCAACATTGCAAATGTACAAGTTATATATAACCCTTGTTCTGAGATTACACTAAGTACGTACGTTTAAATATATCTAGACGAAATTATGAGTCCATAATACGCTAAAACATTTGAATCTTTAGCACTTTATACAAGTTAATAATCGCACCTAAGAGGACCAGAAAGGCAGGACAAATTGATGGAATGGAGAAGAACTCATTTGAACGCATTTAGTAGTAGTAGGAGAAGAAGTAGGGGTAGTAATGGTAACAAGTGCCATGCGCGTATTTTTTGGTAAATTAAGTATCTGTTGAAGTTGTGGTGTGAATGAAAATTTGGTCGCCCTTTTTAAATCCGGGGGGATTTACTCCGTATTCAAACAACAAAAAATCCATTGCAAAAATCCCCTGTATTTTTCTCAAAACACTCCGCTTCACTTGTGCGTAAGCTTTTTCTAGAAACTTAATCCTCTGTTTTGTAGCAACAATGGTTTCTACGCGGTTCTGTAGTACATAGTCTGTTAGTGCACGTGCTATTCGTACGTACGACCCTTGATTGTCAAATACTTCCTTTGGGAAATCGAGCTCTTCGGAAACGAGTCCCTGAAACTGTAACACATTCCAGAGTCTTTGATACATATCACTCTTTGCTAGACACGACCGCTTATTTCTTTCAAACGCTGCCATGGTTGTTATAACCAAATTTGGCACAGTTGATTCGATGTAATTTTCCTCATCTGTCATATCAAACCGGCTTCTTAAACTGCCTTGAACTTTCAGAAAATCCAAAGCAAAATTAGTTTCCTCTCTCAGACGCTCTTGTTTTATGAAGAACGCGTAATCGTGACGACAAGGGTCACACAATAGAGCCACTGGCGCAAAATGTGGATCGAGTTCGTACTTTGTAGACAATGCATTTGCCACTATATACTTTAAAACAATTTCGAAGGAGACTGCTCTGCTCTGACACTCATGTTTATCAGTCTCATTGTTGTCCTTTTCCCCACCAGACATTCTATGTTCTATATTTAGTAGTTCAGCCGTAAACTCTCCAAACTTCTCGAGATACACTTTATCGATGTATGACGAGTAAAGACGAGACCAAGGATCCCTTGTAACCATAAAACTCTGTGCGTTATTTATCATGGAATCAGTGCAGGACTTAGCCTTTCTGTAAAACAATTCTCCGTGTACTTCCGCCCCAGAGTACGTTTCTATTTCCTCTGCTTGTTCAGGGTGGGAAATCATATAAAGAACACGGCCCCAAAATGTACTCCCACTTTTAGGGACCTTGCAAAAGCAAACATCTTTAGACGTAAATCTCTCCAGTGGTGTGTAAGTGTAGATATTCTTTATCACTGATGGATGTAAACTAGAAAAATATCGTTTCGCCACATTTGTAGTGCAAACGTTCCTCATGTAATTCATTCTCCGTCGAACTTCGTCTTCCGCCATTTCATGTGTGAGTCTCTTAGTTATTATTGTCTTCGATGAATAATTGGACCAGGGGCCATCAGTCTTGCTTTCTGAAAAGCAGTGTTAGTTTTTTAATATTAATTGGATATTTTCTGAGCAGAAATCTACAATTTTCTCTATATGTACTCTATATACCAACTTAGCTAAATTTGACCAGCTCTTAGCAACACGAGTCATGATCATATGACATGCCCCTACGCTACCATATGTGCCGAACGTATGAAAAGTCCGGTAAATTAAGTAGTCTATGTTCTATGGTCCTCGATTCCTCTAATACCTACGCTAGTTCCAAGTTCGCAATATTTATACTACTGCCGATAGTACATTGTCGTCCATTACTCTCGATTTGTGCACTACTTATTCGAGGTTTTGTTTTCATGGTAACAAAAAGAATATTATAAGTATCAAAAGACACATCGTCTTAGCTAGTCGCAACTAATGTCTGATAAGAATAAAAACGATTTCTTGAAAAATTTGTATATAGGAAGTTATTTTTACACAGTATTCGGTGAAATGACACGTATCATGGGTATGCTTCAGAAATCAACGTGGACATCGGAGATGGAGGACGAATATACAATTGTCAAAAACATATACAACATTTTATAGGAAAACTTATGTGAGGATACTGGCTGGCTGGTCAAACAGACAAAATGAATACAAACCATACCCTGAAGTAAAAGAATTATGAAAAAATGTGTTGATCGCACCAGCTTTAATATGCGTGTCAGCTGCATTCGGATATCTTAAACTGTTTCGAATTATTGACTTTGAAATGATGCCATGTTTATTGGACAAATGCATGGACACATAACATACTGTAGTATCATCAATATTCATGGGGGATCAATTTTCGTGGTTTTCGTGGTTGCCACAAACCACGAATTTAAATCCCCAACGAAAAATGAGCCACATAGGTTGATGATCCCCCCCCCCCAATTCCCGACCCGTTTTGTTTTTTTGGTAAGCGAGAGCCTGCGCCGGGTTCTCAGCTTCTGATGGGTTAGGAAGTCCAGGAACCGAGGGTGATCTAAGTTGAATTTTACCACTCTTAAGCCACTGTGTTAATGCCATGATAGTCATAAAGTACTGATATTGCAACTTTATGGACAGTGGTTTAAGTAAGAGATCATTCAAATGTACTTTAATAACTGACTGGTCTGGTTTTGTTGGCGGCAGCGGCTTTCGTTTGATCTTGAACACTCAAACGAAAACATGGCGAAACTGATTAATCCTGACGGGTGTTTGATATGTGCTCACATAGGTGGAAGTATTGTTTTAGTGTTGTTGGCTGAGTCTGCTTTGACAGATGTTAATCACTTGGTCAAAAACAAGTTGTAAGTATTGAACTTGCCGGGTCTTAGATATGTACTCATAATGGTGGTAGTATTGTTTTAAACATTAATGTGACCGCCGTTTGCGTCGGCATCGTTTTATTCTTTTGTATTCTTTATTTGGAGTACGTGTAGAGGTTAAATCATGAAATTAACTACCTTATAATATGCAAAATTTGACAGGCAAAACCACGAATTTACGTCCCCACGAAAATGCCCTTTTTTTTACAAAACCACGAAAATTGAGCCCAACGAAAATAAATGATACTACAGTATTTAAACTTAAAGGACGACATTGACTTGTGAATAACCAAACTACAAGCTAAATATGCATACATACTTCATAGACAACCTTGAGATAGTGTATGCTAAGAAAATGTTGGATGGATCCATGAATAGACTGAAAGAAGAAAATGTTAATGTTAAGGGGCAAATTTCATGAGATCTATTAATTAAACATTTGTTGTGGCCAGTGAACCATTAGTTAGATTTATGGAGACACGCTATGTCAAAGGGGGGTCTGTATAGTAGAGTGCGACCATTGTACTAATTAAACCTTGTTTACTCATCATTCAGACTGACTGCTAGCGACATTTTAAAGTTTAATTTTTCACGAAAAGTGTCAGAGTTGAGAAAACGCAGGGAATCTGTTACTTAAAAACAAGCATGTCATATTTACCATGACGTAAGCGACTTTTAGAGAAGAGCTGGAGAAAATACATTTGATTCTGATTGGTCACGGTTTAAAAAAAGGGATGTGTTTTCACACAAAAATTCGTAGAACATAATATTGGCCTAGCTAAATCAGAAGTTAGTCTTGAATTTCTCTGCAAGAGAGAGAACCGGGGGTAGAATTATTTAGTAAAAGCTCCGGACGTTATTTGAGAGAAATAGGTCCGTTAAGGAATCGTGGTCCAGAAAAAACGCCAAACTAAGGGAGGGACACACCGAAAAACACAAAGGTACTGTCACAATTCCATATATATTGTTGATGCAATTTATATGATGTTTGCTTAGTTTACAAGTCTGCGTGATTTCATTTGATACATTTGTATAATTGATTTCATTTGATACATTTGTATACTAATATGCTTTTGAAGTATGAATTGGAATTTTTACCTAATTCTTAGTTAAGAATGACGTAGTGTTAATTTATGTCGTAAAACACTATGCTGAAGTATGAATAGGAAGTGTTACGTTAATTCTTTAATTTATCATCTTGTTTGCATAATGATTATGTTCTAAGAATTTAATGTATTACATTAGTAATGGGTTACGAGAATACATGTGAATTCGCCGAATTTTGATTTCATAGATGATTTAGCGACAGTGTATTCAATGTATGTGCTGTGTAAATTATGGGGCCTGAATTCAAATCCTCGATGTATAATTCGCAATGTGTGTCACTACATTCATTTGAGGGAATGTGTAGTTAATTACTAGCCGTAAAGTTGTTATCACTGATAGAAATATCTGATTTTTCGAACCAGGAATAATGTTTAGTCTCAACAGTAACCATTGTAACGAAAGACTTAGGTTGTTTTCGTTTTCTTTTGAAATGGTGAAAATAGCTTTTATGAAAAGATCGCGAAGTTATGTGAATTGCGATGTAAACTTTGGAAAGGGAATTGGGAAACGGAAATTGCAGTTAACGCATGATACAGTGGACAAGTCCGGAATCGAACGGGAACATCCACGGGTGCAGATTATCTAGAGAGTAGGGGTATTCTAGAGTCAAAATTGAATTGAACTGTGACGAGATCGGGAATAGCAGGTTATGAAAATCGAACAAGGCATTGACTTCGATTGTACCACTCGATCCTATGATGATTTAAAGCTATCAGTAATATATCGGCTAATTTGTTTAAATCTATTTCAAATTTTTTTGTAATTCGGTGAAAGTTTATTTCTAAACAGCGTGTATTCCAAATGAAAGGGAGTTTCATAATTGTGTATATATTTGATTAAATTGTTTGTTTATCTTTACGGGGACTCGTAGTTGTTTGTTCAATATACCTGCTCAGTTTACTCTATCAATTCTCATACTCGAACCGGGCAATCAAAAGGGAGTGGGTTATAGTTATTATTATTATATGTTGTACAATACCCCTTGACAAAGTGGGACTTAACACTTACCCTTTGATAAGTGGGGCTTATACAATACTATATGAATAACGCTCAGGTTAAATTTGTAAAACTTAATTGTTCTAAAATTATTGCAAATATTAGGAACATCTTTTTATCAATGCAGAAACAAATGAAGAAAGCCCGTGAAAATCGACGGATATTGCCGTTCAAAACCAGGGTTAACAAAAAGGAGAAGGACAACTGAGGTTATATCCCCCAGGCACAGGCCCGTACGGTCGCTGGGGCCGAATAAAACTTTTAATTTAAAAAAAGAAAGGTTTTGTTTCAACAAGAACTAGGAGAGGCCCGAATGTTTCTTACACCAGGGTCCGTGATCGCTCTCTTTAGCACTGTTCAAAACATATAATAGATTTTTAGCAGATATACAGTAATATTACAGACTCATGCTTTGTCTGTTAACTATACATGGGCAGAATCGTGCAATATTTTACGATATTGAACTCACCTGTGCCCAAAAGTATTTTAGGAACTACTTTGTAAACCAATCAAGTACACTCTCGTAGTAGTCGCTTTACGTTTTGGTTAATTAAATTTGTTTCTGAATGAACTAAAGCAGATGTTTCGTGGACTGCCACATACAAGCTGATTTAGTACATTCTGCGTTTACCTTTTTGATACAATGTTTCGGATTTAGACTAACTATATATACGCCGGACAGGGTCCTTACATGTATGTGACAAAACATAATCTATCTTCTTTAACTGGTAATCAGAATGGCAAAAGATATACATACATTTTACATCCCGAATTTCCTAAAAATGTACTTTCTCAGTTCTGCAAATCCGAATTACACGAGGTTCTAAAGCTTGATTATACATTTCGAAATTGTATCGTAATTTTGACCACATTTCAAATGCAATAACATCCTCCTTACTGCACTCAAAATGAAATAATCATGAATATCTATAATGTCTTTTTGATAATTGCAATTGAAACACTTCATATTTGTCCCACATTATGATTTCAAATATTCAATGAAAGCACAGAATCACACTTGTATATGTTATCATGCTTCTCCCTTGCTGCTTCAATACGATGTATATCATACAGAAGTCGCAACGATAAATCCAGTCCATAATCACGAAATTTCGTAGAATCGAAAAAAGTACCAAAATATATTCATTCCAGATCAAATGGAAAACTTGATGCTATGCGCATTAATTCACAATATGACTACAAATTTCAATTTTTAGTAGACCAAAATGCCATTTTCTTTTGAAAGGTATGTTTAGCGCATGACTAAGTTCAAATTTATCTGGACAGAGTTATGTGCGCATTAACAATGATGTTGTTGTGTAATGATGAATCTGAGCTTGCGTATTTAGTTTGAAGACGATATACATTCAGTTACTTTGCTTCATGTAGTGTATATTTGTTTAAATAATTAAGTCTTAGGTAGAACAAGAAAATGAGCATAAAATAAAAAGGTTACTGCATTTTAAGGGAAAATATGAACTCGTTTTGTCTGATGGATAAACTGTAATCCCAAGATCGTGCAGTATTTACATCCTTAAAACTCATCTATATTTTCCAATACAAATGCGATAAATAATAAATACTTCACTCATGAAGTGGAAATATGTTATATTGTGAAATATATCGATTTACCTACTCATGCGCTTAAACACACACACACACACACACACACACACACACACACACACATATCTATATATATATATATATATATATATATATATATATATATATATATATATATATATATATATATATATATATATATATATATACCTTGATATGGCAGTCCAGAGGGTGAAAGGTATAACCAAGCAAAAAGTGAAATAATCGTTGAAATTATGAGAAACCTCCAGACTATTTTCTTTCTCGCGTATGTCCTCACAAGTGCGTTCAGGTCCATCGTTAACTATGTTATTGATAATACAAGCTAACCGTTTTCTTTTATCTTGATTCTTCGTCAATCCGTTAGTCTTTTTTTTTTTTTACCGGTACATGTGATGCAGATTTACTGGCCAATAATAGCTTATTGTGAAATGTTTATCGTCTAGATATCCGAACCTCTTTTCCATAGTCCTTGCCTCTCATTCATAAACATGCTTGACACGTAAAGATAACTTTCTAAGAGAAGACGAGAAAGCGGTAAAGCAGAAATGTTAGTGCGACCATGTCTCCCCAAACGGTTTTTATGCTGGAAAATGCAGTCTATTTTCCGTTGAAAATGGTATCCAGTCATGTTCCACATGCGTTAAAACGCTGTTTCCAAATATTCTGCATTCATTAACCGAATATGTTAAACTATTCAAGAAGTATGAAACTGTTCCAAGTCATAGCACTTCATTTACTGGTCATGGTATACTTCCATTATGAAGGATAATAAAAAGAATTGTGTGTGCACATTCAAAGCCTGTAGTTTGGCACCTGTTACCGTTATTGTGTCAACGTTCGACGGTACATAATTCACTTTCATTGAGTATAATGAAGTGAAGAAAAGATGTGTAATTTTAAACGAGACTCTTTGCTAAGCCAAGAAATATTGATCTGGAATCGTCCGTACATGTACACTCAATTTATTTATATACAGTTTACACACCGACATAAATACAAAATACCTACCTATTTGTGTAGATACGAATATACATGCAGTTTTAACAACACACACACACACAAACACACACACACACACACACACACACACACATATATATATATATATATATATATATATATATATATATATATATATATATATATATATATATATATATATATATATATATATATATATATATATATATATATATATATATACATACATATATACATACATACATACATACATACATACATACATACATACATATTAGGAATTTTTTTTAAAAAAATATATGCTTTTAATGCTTCTTATTATAGGTGGTAATATTGTTTGGTTCTTTGTTGGTTGTGTTGTTGTTGATGTTATTATTGTTTCTGCTGCTGCTGTGAAAGTTTCACATAGCCTTGGCTTTAGTCAGGCAAACTTAAGAAAGGTCTAAAATCAGATATAAATTAATAGTTTCGAGATGAGTTCTTTTACTTGGCTTACTCTATATACTCGCCAATAATTCTAGTCAAAGTATAAGCAACAAAGGTCAGACGTTGCATAATGCTCCTGCACATCTCGTTCAATCATGTGTACGATTGTGTTCACGAGAATGTATTTATTCAGAATGTCTTTCAACGGCATAAAGCAGTCAGAATAAGAGCAGTAAACTGTATTCAGTTGCAATCGATGATAAAATAAGCAATCCGGCTAAGTCTGAGACCATGTATTCAGAAATGGAATATTACAGACAATTGTTAGGTATATTTGATTTAATTTATAATTGATTTAATTGAATTGTTTGGTTTGTAACTTTATACAACTTTTTATTCCATACATGCTTTTGTAATGTAATTTTATATACTGGATTTGAAATTTTCAAGAAACTCATTTTCCAGAAATTCAATTCAGTTTTTGTAAACACCAATTGTCGAAACTTTATATCTAATGCTGACCAAGTTTCTGACTTTAATTCATGATATGAAGTAAATAACTCTTCTTTTTTTATTTAGTTTGTTTTTGTTTAATCTTTCTTAGAGTATATTCATATACTTAAATGAAGGCCGTACTTGATGTACGTGACAAATAACATGTAGCAGTTATTTCGAAACTCTGGTTTTTCTGGTGGACTAACCCTCATCCGGTCCTCTATTTTGTGCAGCAGCCAGATTTAATACTTTTGTATTGAGAAATAACTTTAGTTTGCTTTAAGCCTGGAGATGTTCAAATCTTTATTTTATGTGTTTGACCACTTTGAGTTTAATTTTTTTTTCTTATCAAGTTATTTGGATTTTAAGAGATTTTTGTCCCCTGAAAATATTTTTGCTCTAAATTGAATTTTGGACAAAGACATTCATCGAAATTTACAGAATTCAAACACGTGGTTCAGCCAAGATCACACATCAATACTACACTGACCACAGCATACGTCATCGCATTCCATTTTTGGATTTTATCGAGATTCAAATTCAGTTTCATTAGAATATTTTATGATCAGGACTTCTGTTTGTAAATATTTGGATTATTCTTGGATTATTTTTGGATTTGAGTTCTTTATTTCATTTTACCTTGTTTTTCTAGCGAAAATAAATTATTTGTTAAATTTTACAAATCTTGTTGTCTTCATTTTTTTTTCTTGTTACTGTTTAGATGAGCCTAAATATGTAACACAATTACGAGGAAAATAGTGCGGATTTACACAAACCAAAAGTTGAATTGAAAAAAAATCTTCACGCAGAGGCCTGATTACCGATTGAAAAGACATTAACAATTAGCTGCTGCCACAGTCAATACATTCATTGCCTGGGTCTACAGTTTTTTTTCCATCAGTATTGTATACAACCCCATTTGTGACAAATGAATCTAACAACCACAGTAACACTAAACACAAGAGAAGCATTAAAGTGTTATTTGGCCCTTTTTTTCGGAAATGCTTTATTTACTGGGTTTAAGGGGTAGCATAAGGGGTAAATATTTGAATGTCGTTTAAACCTATGATCTTGATAATTTCGAAGAACGGTTTATGATCAGGTATCTGTTTTGACAAATAAATTAGTTCCTTCCAAACTTTAAATAGATTCGAAGATAGGTGAAATTTATGATAAATGGCGAAGACTGAGGCTTGAACGCCAACCTCGATTAATTTCTGATCCTGTAGTCTGGTTTGCGGGCCTTTCTTGCTTCCACCCATGTATAAGTATTTTAGGACGCCAGTCTACTGATTGCGCAACAAAAGTCTGGTTCACGGGTAACATATACTGTAGAGTGTGGCAGAAGACCAGTCGTAACATACATGTGTTCATCAAGCCTTACTGTTTAAAAAATTATTATCTTTGAGCAGTTATATTAAGGCAGAAGCAAGAGATCAGTAAAATGCCGAAGAAAACCAAAGGAAAAAAGAAGGACGATGATTGGGACGATTCAGAATTGGTGGCGAAAGCAGAAGAAAAGATGAAATCTCTGTCAATGGAAAACAACGAAGAAAATATGGAAGGCAAAAAGTCGAAAAAGGTTCATATAACAAATGATATTATTCAACCAATATATAGTTAACATTGAGTAAAGTTATCGTGTTCCTGAAACAGCGCATTTGCTAACATATTGATATACAGTGTACCACACTTCTGTAGATATGCCACGGGATAGGGGTGGGGGTACTTAGGCCTACAATAAGACAAAACATGTTATTTATGTTTTAGTGCTATATCATCCTGTCCAAATAACGGCATTTTATAGCGTGTTCTGATGGCGGTTGACATCGAAATGAGTAGTTTCAGGAATATTATAATTATTATTGCAAGCCGGGGGGAGGGGGGGGGCGTCAAAATTTATGTGAAAAATATGGTTCCATGTGACATGATTTTTGTTATCAATTTATTCACACATATACTGTGTTAAGTACTTATACTGATGACTGGGTTTTAGAATTTGTTTTCTTGCATTATGAAAACTTTGGTAAACATGTAGTTAGATGGTTTATTCAGCAAGTGAAGTGAAAAGTTGGCAGTCTTTTAAATTACTGCATACAGTTTATACTTGCTTGTAAATCTATCCAAACTCTGACACAGATCTGCCATTGCAAAATATGCTGGCAGATCTTGTTCTTTGCAGTTTATTAGCCATAATTAGTATTATATTTAAAATCAACCTTCAGCTGCTGCACATTATGCAAACATAGACCAGGGTCTGTGTTGTTTGGAACTTGCTTATAATTTGGAATTTGCTTATAATGCTTATAATTTGGAATTTGCTTATAATCAAGTCGTCTTTGTGTTAGTTCAAGATCTGAACAAATGGGATACTTAAAGTAATCCATTTTTTATGGGTTTAATGACTTAATGTAAATCATGTAATAATTTTACAGAATGAAAAAAAGGATTTGAAATATAACATTTCGATTGATGTTTGTCGCATACACGTTATTACCACTCCTGTTAAATGAATGATCTCATTGATATGTTGTTTGTAAAATCATGCTATTTATAATATTTAGTTTGTCCAATATAAAACATCCAACTCTGCCCACCTTGATGTTTTCAACAGCCAGTAGTTGGTTTTATCTTGAATCCTGGAAATTGATTGGACAGTAGAACATATTCCTTTTGAGGGACTTTTCATGTATTATTAGTCATTATTTAATTTTCCTTTGACAGAAAAATACAGAGAAAGGCAAATCAGCTAAGTTGAGACAACTAGCTGCTGAACTGGCTGCTGAAACAGATGATATACCTGAAGAGGAGCAGGTACTGATTGACAGTTTACATTTTGTTTTATTTAATTCACATTGTGCATGTTTACACATGAGACATAGCTACCAACTGTCCCCTTTTTTGGGTATTTGTCCTGTATTTTGGACCTGATATACGGGTGTGCATTTTATTTTGTGGCAAAAAATAGGTTTCTTATTTATTTATTTTTAACTAAAAAAAATTCTTTGGAATTGTCAGCTTAGAACAGGCACTCTGTTCTATTTTGACAGAATGTATCACATATATACAAATACAGTTCTACAGTACGATTGGTTCATTCGAAATCAAGGCTACCATGCCTGTCGTTATCCGCTTTTACAATAGTTACCGCTGTTGCTGTATCTCATCTTCATAATATTCAGCTTCTAATCATGTTAAATAGGAAAGTAGAATATTACGAATTTTCTCCAGGAAAAATAGAATAATTGTGTAACGTGCTTTCACTATTGGGTATAGAGGCGCCAATGAAATGCAAGAGCACGAGAAAGCTAATAAGCATTAGCTTCCTGCTTCATCACAAACAGGTCAGCCTGAACATACGACGTAGATAAATGCCAGAGAGAACCTCAATGTACGTCGATAAAAATTTGCTTTATTAAATTTCTTTCAGAAATAAACCTTTTTCAGTTACTAGTGTTGCTGACGATTTATTTTGCACATGTTTCCCAGACATTAAAATTGCAAAGGATAACTCTTATGTGTGAACGAAAACAGTTCAAACAAAAAATCTCAGAAGTGAGATAATCAATGAAAGTTGGTACATTGGAATCGATGATTGAACCTTGCACCTTTTGAATGTTCAACGGATGGAACACTGTGCAACTCCAGGTGCGCAACACGTGCATCTTTGACATTAAATACTTATGTAAGGCACTGTCCTACTTTACTGATGGTTGTATATGTTGTAAATAGTTACATATGCATTGAAATTTTAAAAAATGTCAGTATTTGTTCCTGAAAATCAGTATTTTTGTCACAAGTAATCAGTATTTTTGTACTCGGTGTTGGCAGCTATACTGATGCCTTATTATGGGTGCGATAAATTTCAAAGTCAGATGACATTCTAGTGGAAAATATTGAAGAGAAATTGGTTGTTTGTTTGTTTTTTTGATTTAATGCCATTTCTAAGTGCAAGATAGGAATGGCAGCCAGTTTAACTGATGGAGGAAGAGTCCAGGAAACCCCAACCACCTGTGCATGGGTAGCAATTAAACAAACTATTTCACATACCCATAACATAGCTGCCAACTGTCCCATTTTTTTTTTCTTCTTTGTCCAGTATTCTGGACCTGAATATGGGTGTATGTATTTTGGCAAAAAATGATTTTAATTTTAATAACATAATTACAAAATTTCTTTGGAATTTTCAGTTTAGATCGGCCACTCTGTTCTATTTTGATAGAATGTATTTATTGCAATATGATTGGTTCATTCGAAATCAAGTGAGATACAAGTTGAGTTAGAACAACCTTTTCTAAGATTTTTCATATGAATGGGAGATTAGAAACTGGGTGGTAGTTCTTTAAATCGTTATGGTCCAATGTTGGTTTCTTCTGCTACCATGTCTGTCTTTATCCATCATATTGGATTTTGCAAATAGTTACCGTGGTCACTGTATCTCGTCTTCATAATATTCAGCTTCTAATCATGTTAAATAGGAAAGCCGAATATTCAGAATTTTTTCCAAGAGAAAGAGAAGGAAACAATTGTGCCCTCTTCTGTAGATTTGTGAAACTATATATTAACACACTAACACCTGCCGCCTTGATAACTTGTCACACTTTACCTCCCTCATCTCCAGAGTGCCTCGATAATGGGGCTGAGTTTGTATAGCTTGTATCCCAAGCACCGAGTTTGATTGGCAGTATTTTCCTGTATCCTGAGCAACGAGTTGAATCGGCGCAAACCATTGGTTGATTTAAAGCCATTTCCTAATTATGCAGGCAGTTTAATCAATAAAATGTTAGCTTATATAGATAGAGTGTACATTGCTGGAGAAAGTGGGGAAAAAATTTGATTGCGGCACAATTAGTGGAAATATTTAGATTAGAAAATGAAGAAAATTATGAGAAGTATATTTTTACTTGACAGACTAAAGAAGTATTCACACGAGGTTTAGTTTGCAATAGAGATGACAAGTAGAATTTGTATGTACATCAAATGGAGTGAATTTCACATGTTCATAGTGTTATTTATTCACTGTGAGTTCATCATGGATTTTTATAGATTATTCATGGCAAGAGGAATAAATTGGTACAAAAATCATTTTATCATTATGTGACTGTTTTATTTCTGCTTGTAGTTCAAATTTTTTTACCATTTTTGTTCATAATTTTATTGAGAACTGCTTTGCCAAATTTTAACTTAATTAAAGGAACATAAATATAAAAAAATAACGTTTATTATTCGTATCTCTCTGAGAAAAAATCTGCAAGCCAAGTATTCTCAGGGATACAGGCACTGGTTAGGCCAACACTGCTCTAGGCGATCTCTGCAAGTATGCTGTATGGGACTGCCTAGCTGTTTGGCTCAGGGGTTAATGTGTTAAAGAAGAAAACCTAGAAATTACAATTAGTTTAAGATTTTGCAACAAGTGACCAAAAACCAATATTAAAAATGTTGGATAGTGCATGTTTCAATGCTTCCTCATTTATTTTATATAGATGAGTATATTGTTGAATTCTGCACACTTAAATTATGCATTAAACATTGACTTGTGAGAGCAATATATAATTTCAACTTAAGATTGTAGTATTTTACGCAAAAATGCATGTGAATTCTGCACACTTAAGTTATGCTAAAGACATTTCAGTTTTATATCCGCTAGAATTCTGAAGAAAAAAATCATCCCTTGTTGCTGCTTAGTAAACTGTTACCACAGATTTTGCTGTGATCGGTGGGTGTCCAGTTTTCTCAACTGATGGCAGTAATCCACTTGTTCCTCAACTATTCCTCTGTTGGAATCCTGAAAAATTTTAGGTCACTCAAGTTTACCTACATCAAGTGCACATGACTGTACCAGATGCTGGTATGGTATAGGTTTGGCCAGCAACTAATAGCATCAGAAAATCCTCTCACCTTGGTTTTGTAGACAATGACACCATAAACATCATTAAAGTGTTTGTATGCCAGTGTCTCAACTTTTCGTGGTGGAAAAAAAACACGGACATTGATAAAGTGTTTGGGTACCATTGTCTCACTTTGGATTTATAGGCAATAACATGAGAGACATTAAAGTGATTGTGTACTATAGTTTACCTTAGCTTTATTGGCAAGTATCTGAGATTTAAATTCAAATGTATCAGATAATTATATCTTTTAGAAAGAAGATCCTCAGCCAAAGAAAGACAAGGAGAAGAAAGGCAAGCCTGTTAAGGAAGAGAAGAATAATAGAGCAGAATTAGCAAAAGAAGATAAGAAGAAGAAGGCAGAGCCGGTGAGGGTAATGGACGAGGAGGATGAAGATGAAGTAGACGAGGACCAGAGGGGGAGAAGCATAGAAAATGGGGATCATGAGGAGGGAGATGACAACCAGCAGGAAGAGCATGGTAAGAGATGTGATCTTCCTTTTTAAAAAAATCTCATCCATTAATTCTTTGTACATGGGGTTTTGAAATAGCTAATGTTTGGTTTGTGCAGCTTCTGAACTGTACTGAAATGAGATATTTGCTGAGGTGATAATTAAAATTTTATAATTTAAATCTCTGTGGTATATCCTATACTGCAAAAAAAAAAAAAGCCCAACAGAAATAAATTTTAGAACTTGTTGATAAGAGTTTTACTTCGTGAGGCACCCCAGCAAAATAAAAATAAGGTGGGGGAGAGGCTATAGTACATACAGCAAACACATATTGACATGTTCAACTTGGTTCTGACCAGGATTCGTTCAGAGAATTTCCCTATTAGTGACAAACACTAAAGACACTTCAGTCCCCATATTGAATTTACATTTGAAGTGTAGCAATTGCAACATTGTGCAGACTTTGCGATTTTTCTCAGTTTTAAAGCTTTTCTCTTGACTTTAATCAGATTTTTCTTGATATAATCCCTTTTTATCATCTCTGATCTGGGGATTTTCAACAGTCTGTCCCTTGTAAAGTCTTTGTTTCTTATATTAGTTAGCACAAGACTTCTGATTGGTCAAAAGTTTAAATGCATCCAATGAATCTTTGTGTAATGGAAGCTGATGGCAATTGGAAAAAAAGCATGCTTGCAAAACATGGCATCCCAAGTTGTTAAATGAGTCTATGACACAAAAAGTTAAGATTAGAGTTTTTAAAATGTCTTGAGAATGGGAGGCTGGATCTAAAAGTTGACAGAAATTTAGTTTTAAGAAAACTGTACACTAGATGACTGGCATTTTGTGACCTAAGCATGAAAGATCTGAATTATGATAATCGTGGTTGGAAGAGTTTGGAAATTTCTTGTTTGGCCAGCATTGCTTTAAAAAGAAGATAACCCAACTGGGTCTCATGATTTTGATTTACATTGATGTATATGTTCCATATCAATTAATGTATACCTTTCTTATTGCAGAAGATGCCAAGGAAACTTCAGAAGAGAAGCCCAAGCTGAGTAAAAAGGAGATGAAGAAACTTAAAAAAAGGGTTTGTTGTTAGTCCTTACATTTGACAAGTTTATCTCTTCACCTTGTGCCACATTCCCCACCCAGATAACAGAAAAGTGAAACTATGGTTGGGCCACTTAGGTCTTATATTTTGTACAGTATTGAATATACAACACATATTTCGGTATACAACAAAGGGAATTAACTTGAAATAAAATGAAAAGGTTGGATTAGTTATTATATGTTCTTAGTAATTGATCATGTACGCAAAAATAATACACACATTGCTGGAGTACATGGAAAAGACGTTGGCCCTTAGGCTTTGTCTTGGTGCTCACATTCATTACTTTTTCAAAACTTTGCACAGGTAAACATCTATGATCAATGTGTTATGTCTGCTTGATTTGTATTGTGTGTGGCCTTGATTCTGAATTAAGAATTTTCTTGAAACAGATGTTTACAGTTTTATGGAAATATTAAGACGACAATAGTGTCCGATTTGGTAGTATTATTGTTGTTATCACTTAGAATTTTCTGGAAATTAAGTTTTTGACCCTCTTTCTGAATTTTTTTAAAATTTATTCAGGGATGTTTTGGATTGTAGCATTTGTTGGTACATTAGCACATTCAAAACTACTGACACATCATCACTTTCACAATAGGCATTCATTCAGAATACTCTATACATTAATGTTTTATATAGAACTTTTACGACTATTTTGGAACTTTTTTCACAATAATGCAAGTCCTTTTTTTATTGTTATTACTTTTGTGTTCTTTGGAGATCAATTATTTGTAGAATTTTACAAAATGTCTTAGGTTTCACTCTTTTCTGTTACTTCCATTAAGGCCATAAGAGTTGTAATACCTGTATTTTTCTCTTGAAATAAAATGCAAAATTTTTAAATTAATAAACCAATTGTTATATGTGCTTGGTATTTGATTATGCAAGAAGAAAAATATGATAATGCAATATCTTCTCTATGTAAGCATTTGCAGGAGCACTTGGAAAAAGACTTTGGCCCTTTATGCTTTGTGCTCATACTGGGGGGTACATGTTATTTTCTTTCTCAGCTAAATGATGTGGTTGCTTATAACACGGTTCGGTCTATATAACACAGTTGGGTTTTATGGTTCCCAAGTACATGTACTATGTTATATCGGAGTCACACTGTATCTCACAAGCTGTGTCACCAAGGCCATCAGTATTATCTCAGTACTTTGCTTAATTTTAATCTGTAATCCATCTGTGTCAGATATATTATCAAAAAAAATGGTATCCCAGTAATATCCTCATTAACTTTTGTTTTTTTCTTTTCAATGTAATTCTCGTGATCTTGTGTTAAAACTATATTATCGAGTAGATTCAGTTAGAACTACATTCAAAAAGAGAGAAACAGTTAAACCTGTCCAAAATAATTATTCATGGAACAATATTAAAGTGGTCTTTATAAACAGGTGATTTTAATTTTCATTTTCATTTAAATGTGTATGGATTTTTGTATGAGTTGTACCCATGGAACTTGACATTTCAACATAGATGGTCTTAGAAGCATATGATTAATGTAGTGGTTCTTACTGTATTTATTGACCCTTTAGAGTTACTTTAAAGTGAGATAAGTTTTTAAAAATTTTGGAACAAACACTTGTTTGTGCCTTAATATATTACCACAATAATAATAATAATAATAATGATAATAATATCTTTCTCTAGATGGAGTACCAGAAAGAGCTGGAGAATTTAAGTCCCGACAACATTAATAACTTCTCTTTATCCCAAGCAGAGAAATCTGCCAAGGCTGCCACACTGGAAAACCAACAGGATATCAAGGTAAATAAATGGAAAATTTTGTCATTTTATATCATTGTAAATATTGAAACTGACAACATGAAGATTTTGTTCATACAAGTTCTTACCCTGCACATAACAATGTAGTCAGTATAAGATTCACATTATCTGTTTGCCCATTCTGGCCACCTGTCTGGATGGTAAGACCTTTATTGCTGCATCTGTTTGCATCAAATTTGATTTATCTTGGGTTATACCTATAAAGCAATGGATAATTGGGTTGTTGTGAACTATTTGCAAGATTTATTGAAAATTATATATATATATATATATATATATATATATATATATATATATATATATATATATATATATATATATATGTCTCTCCTTTAACCTATTGCCACCTAACTTAAAATATGCATCTTGTGATGAAGATTTGTCTGGGTTGATGTGACCCACTTGCCATAGTTTATTCAGCAATGCCTCAAACTGTTTTCACGTTTGAACTTTTTTACTTCACTACTTATTCATTTCATTATGTGAAATTTGTAATGTTTTTATATATTTGGATGCCACAGTGGCAATCAAACTTGTACAACTATAGTGGGGATATCAGCTATGATACTTTCTTCTCCCACTATTTTGAAATATATGTGCCCCTACGCATGTTATTCCGAGTTGTATTTTCATAGTTTGGGTTGTTTCATTTTCGTTTATTTTCCTCCATCCCTCTATCAGTTCCTATCTCAACCTATCAGGAAGAACAGCTCATCAAATGTGTAGATTTATATAGGCAATAAGGGTGTGCCATAACATAAGTGGATAAAAAAAACTCCACAAAAAAAAACAAAGTATGAATGTATTTTAAAAAATATCCACAGGACTGAACTGACGAGAATGTGTCTGTTTGATAGTGTCACCCATACTGTAGTTGTTAAATGCTACAAGGTTTTAATGAAAAATGTCTGATAATACAAAAATTGTTTAAGTAGTGATTTGAATTCTCATCGAACTCATATTTATGTTTGAAAATGATGAACAAATCAGAAATAGATGAATGTTGATTGTACACTAATATTAAGTGACAATCTGAAAATTTGGGTTTGGCATCTTTTACTGAATTAGACTTCAAGCTTTCCATGGTCACATAGTTCATGATTGGATGCAGAAATGTGTCTGATTTGGACTTTTTATGTATCTTTTACCAGTTTTTCAGTCATATGTCTGCATAGTAGCAGTTTATTGTGATGCCTAGCACAGGGACATCAAGTCACATTTTGTCCCACCCTGTCACATACATGCCAACCATTATGCTTTTGGTGTAATCATTAAGCTTTATTTTTCACTAAATTACGCCTAATGCGTAACCGTATATGGATTGCACTTTTTCAGTATATCCACCTTCCCAAAATTTATTTGTTTACTCTTTCTTTTTAGTTAACATTCAGTTAATCCCATAGACCATATTTTAGAAAAGACTGCTTCAACATAACTACAGTACAAGAGTACACTTGCATATGGACTTGCGTGCACTTTCCTAAGAGTATCATGTTCAGTTTATAGCAACTTTCGACCTTGTATTCTATTTGCAGCAGCTGTCTGGCTTAGTGAGGAGACTGGTTTTCTTATTTCAATCTTTATGCACAGGTTCTTTGTTTTAATTCATATTAGGTGGAGAACCAGTCTAAAGGTATTTGGCACGAAAAAGTATATTTTATTTTAGTATATGCATATATGAGAGCAAACATATCTCCTTTTAAATAATTTTACAGATGGATTAGAGAAAGGCAAAAAATGAACGAAACAAAAAATAGCAGAATTCTACAAATATGAAGACATGAGGGCAGCATCATGAGACATCTATTACAGGCAATGTGGAAAGAATCTTAATAGTTGGCACTGAAAGTCTTCAGATGAATTCTAGTTAATGTGTGTGTAAAGCTTAAAGTGCAACATATGAAAACTTGAAGCAGTAAAGGATGTTAAAAAAGACTAAAGGAGCAAATAAATCGTTCATTAACATTTTAGCATGTTATATGTGGATTCTGCTTTATATCAGACCAGTTAGTATAATGAATAAAAGCAGGATCAATGAGACGTGATTTTTGTCTGTATGTTATAAATTTTTATTTCAGGTGGAGAAGTTCTCAATCTCAGCCAGTGGAAAGGATCTATTTATTAATGCTAGTCTGTTTATCACAGCAGGTCGCAGATATGGTCTTGTGGGACCTAATGGGTAACTATATGTTTTTAACACATAGATTTTAGTCTGTTAAATTAATAGTTTAACTACAGTTAATGCAAGTTAAATTGGTGTATTTGGCATAGATAAAATGAACTGCTTAATACATCATTACCTTGTTGATTCATGAATAAATTCACTGGTCCTTCTCAGTTGTATTTGTTTTACAACTGTCTGGACCATCAACTGACAACATAAGAAAACAATATATTTCATGGCAACTTGCTTTTGAAAATGGATGTTTTCAGCAGTTGGGATCAATAGTCAACCCATACATGCCAACCATTACATATGTATGTCAACCTGTGTTGTAGCTTGTTGACCTACATCATAGAAATGGGCAAACATCATAGAAATGGGCATACATCATAGAAATGAAAAGTATGGCTTCACACAGTAGCATTGTATCTTTTGCCAAAATTGAAAATGTAGTGATAATATATAGCAATAGTGGCTGGTTTCTAGGCAGAATTCTTTTAAAAGGTTTGTGATTTAAAATTGTGCAGTTGATTCTTAGTAGCTTGATAATTTAGCAAAACTTGAATAAATAGGACATGTACTAAATGATTGAAAAAGATAAATTCTTTACCTCTATTCATAATTTGTTCTGCACTGGTTCCTTAGCTAGAAGTATACAGAATAATACATAACAATTAATGGCTGCTTGCATAACATCTGTAAAAATAAAAGCTTCTGACCCAAATGTGGTTGACAGAAATAATTACTTTATATACATGTATTTTAAAAAAAAGATAGGTATTTACTCATATTAAACAATGTTTCAAGCTTAATAAGTAATTTCATGAGTACACTAAAATGGTCTAAAAGAGCATTGCTTTCAGACTTGTATGACATTTTGACTTAAACATGTGTCACTAAGCAGTTTGATTGATTAAATTGTACATTTATTTGTGAATACGATCAACTTTATCTAATTAGTACTGATCAAGTCAATTCAGTGTTTTTGTAATACTGGTAGATATACTGTCATTCATGTTTCTATAACAAAATATTCGTGTAGGTTTATTTTAGGCACTGTGACCAATGACTTTTCTAGACTGGCATCATTCAAATTATGCTACAAAATATTTTAAAAGTTCTGGATTTGAGTAATTGAGTAAAATCTGTACAACCCTTACTTGATGGGCAAAATGATGTTGATAATGACAAAACTAGTTCAATGATCCACCTTGCTCCCAGCTTTGGGGATTTTCCTTGAAAGCCATGACATACATATACACTTCTGTTGCTAAAACTAGTTAGTTTTTCTAATAATTACAATTCTAATTCTAAAATAAAATGATTAAACTCCTGTAGTTACCTCCTATGATAAAGTTTGACTGCTTTTGTATAGAACATGAAACAGTACAAAAATATTTGCTTTGAAAAATTCAATTTCAAGTTAAGAAAACAAGAGAAGAAAAGACAATTTATGATTCAGATTACATGATATACACTTATATTAGCTATAAAAAGGAACATGGTGATCAGTCTCATAAATTTACTTCACATATATACTGCTAATGTAGCATATTGCATGAACCCACGGATACATTAGTATTATTAGTACTATGATTTGACTTAATGTACATGGTACAGCCTGGAAAGATCTTTGAATTGGTTGAAAAGCTAATTTAACATTTCCAAAGACCTCTTCGCTTTGCATGAGGAAATATAAAACTTTGAAACTGATAAAAGTATCAATATTTTCAAACCAGAACGATTAGTTTTTATATATTTTATATTTTAAAAAAAGTTAAAAAATAATTGGAAAAATTGGGATGAAACAAATGACATGACTTGGGTGGTTACCGGATGGAATAGCATCCCATTCCAGTTAGTGGTGCCAATTAGTTACGTAATATATTTTTTCCTTTACTTTTGTACATATGAAATTTATGCAGTGACAAGCAGAGTAAAAGTGAAGAATATTCAGTTTTGGGTAAGAAAAAAGCTCCTTAAAAGCATTTAAGTCTGTGAGAACTCAAGAAAGATGCTCGTAAAAACTATTCTTTGGGTATTTACCATGACTTACTAACATCTAATCTTCTTAATTATAATCAGTTTTGGAATTTAAATGATCATTTATTTTAAATCAGTTTCTAAATGGTGATCATGCGCATATTTCAGTATGCCTCATGACAAATATTACACAATATGGTAACTTGGTTCACGCAGCAGGTCTTCTGTCTTTGACAAATATGCCAGGTTTTGCTTATATGCAATTTTTTAGTGTAAGTTTACATTAGAACTTGGTTGCTTAATTTTAATGTGAATATAGGTTTCTCTCACTCTCTTATTCTGTTTCTATAATTTTAGCAGTCGTGCTCATTTATAGCATAACTAGGAAATAACAGTATTCACAGCATCAGACATTATTAGTGCTTTTTATCGACACATTAATCCTTGCCCTTTATTTTTTTTAAAAAGTTTTTGTTTGTTTCTTATACAAAAGTGTTTTCTCTATATTTTACAGTTACGGCAAGACAACCTTGTTGCGACACATTCAGATGAGAGCCCTCAATATCCCTTCAAACATCGATGTACTCTATTGTGAACAAGGTATATTCATCTTGATTGTTGTGGCTAGACTTTAAAAAAATCATAATTGTGTATGTGTTATTATAATTGTTCAGTTGTTTTCAAATGCATCACTGCAGAATCCTAAAGAATAATCCGTAGATTAACCAATGGTAAATATTTTGGGGTTATCAACAGAGCAAGATTTGAAAAAGAAATAATGCTGATCTGCATCTGGGTGTTATTATTTTGAAAACTTTCCGATACTGTTGTCAGCTGGAGACAACTGATCTGTTACTTAACTTATGTCATCCTGCTCAGAGGCCATCACATTATCAACAATTTTGAAAATGAAGCCATCATGGCTTATAAGGAGCACTTAATTAAGCTTTTGTGGAAATGCCCATGACATGACAGTTGATGGACACATTGGAATAGATGAGGGCATACCACATTTATGATGATTACATTAGGTCCCAATTAAAATATGAATTGCACTTCTTTAACTGGTATTTATTTAAAACCGTTTTGTCACCAGTAGGCAGTTACCAACGTTTCCATTAATATTTATTTTATATTTTATATGAAAATGTTACATATTTTGATTTCTCAATAAAATAATTTATAATAATTCCTAATTTCCGCAATCTGACAAAAAATTTATATGGCAAAATGAGTGATAGATAGATCAAACTTTCTTTGACCAATCGTGGATTGCAATTTTAACAGTATTTAGCAATAGATGCATATGGAATCCACTCTTGCCTCCTTTTCATGAGAAAGTGTTTGACTTATCAGGGTATGCTAAAATGAGAAAGTGGTGTGTTTACAGTTAGAATAATTTTTTTAAAATTTGTACCTTATAGTCGTTATTGTGCTGACATACCCTTAAAGCTCAATAAAGACATATCCTTTTTTGTTGCCTATTTATATATTTCACACACAAAATTTAAATAAAATGACATTTTTTTAATATAAAAGAAAATTTGATTGTAAGCATTTAGTCTCAAGTTTTCAGCATATTGTTCTTTCTTGAGCACCCTCCCCATTTTTATGATGGCATATTCGGTCAATATATTATGTTGTCAGTATAAGTTCCAGGTGTTTGAAAAGATATTACCATTTTGCTCTGAGAACAAATGCTCAGATAGAGCTATATAATCAAAAACACCATGAATTACTGAGTCACTGATCTATTTGATGCATTATAAAATGGATGAGTACATGAATTACTGTTGTTGCGGTCACTGGTCTATTTGATGCATTGTAAAATGGATGATTACATGGTTCTGATAATACTCTTAGTCGGGTATCATATTTTTGTTGGTACTTGATGCTAGTCACATTACACTCTATTGAAATTAAAAACAAATTTAGATCTAAACCAGGAAGCAAAATATCCTACTTATTGAGTTCTTATTTTGAGGCTTGGTACTTAGATTATGATGCAAACATTGATCAGAAATATATTTTGATATTGTTAATCAGTTCTTCACTTGGAGTAATATAAAATCATATCTTTCTTAAATGCTGATATATTTGCACAGCTTGTGGACATTGTTTAATTATTTGTCAAGATGCAGTACATAGTAGTAGAGTCTTGAAAAAAGAATCCCACTGTAACAATGTGTGATTTAACCCCATTCACAGATCATTCCAACGTGGTTGATCTTTGACGTGATGAGAAAATAATTTTGTTAATGCTATAGAAGAAGTCTAATTTCCCTTTCTTCTGTAGAAATTATTTCTCATGTTTAGTAATCAGCCCCCCCCCAATATTTTTGGCAGCAATTAAACCAAAATATTTTCTGTCATTGGTTAGGTACTGTTTTCTGTTTTCCTTGACATATCACCACTATTTGGTTCTTTTGTGATGTGAAATAAAAATTGGTAAATTACATGCAATTATACAAAAAAATATTTCTTTTCATCTAGAGGTTGTCGCTGATGACACCAAGGCATTTGATGCAGTTTTAAAGTCTGACAAAAAACGATTACGCCTTATAGAGGAAGAAAAGAAATTGATGGAAGAAGCCAACAAAGGGAGTACCCATAACAGTGATCGTCTTAATGAGGTAACTGACATTCTCCAGACTTCCAGAGTTACATTGTTTGGACATGTCTTTATATGCACCTCAGTGAATGTGAAATATAGTTCCATTATATTTTTTTTATAAGATTGAATGATTTTGATCACACCATTGGCCCAAGTTTTTTAAGAAAGAGGGGCCTCTTGGCATCTTCTTTCTCAAACATGCTGAATCAGAGAGAATTTGATACAAGTTTGCAGAGTGTATTGCACAATTCCATTGACATAGTTTTAAAACTAGAATTAACTTCTCTATCCATTGCCGCCATATATACGAAGAGCTACAAGTTTGTAGAGTGTATTGCACAATTCCATTGATGTAGTTTTAAAACTGGAATTAACTTCTCTATCTCTTATTGCCAGATATACGAAGAGCTGCGAGCCATTGGTGCAGATTCTGCAGAACCACGGGCCAGGCGTATTCTGGCTGGTCTGGGTTTCACAGCAGAGATGATGGAGAGAAAAACGAAAGATTTGTCTGGTGGCTGGAGAATGAGAGTTTCATTAGCTAGGTCAGGAATAATAATAATAATAATGTAGAGTAATAGCTGTTAAATAATGACAGATACATTGTAAGTAATAAGATAAATATTATCATATCTGGGGACTATATTTTATCACACATCTTTTTTCATCAGACTTGCATTAAAATTTGCATCAGGGCTGTTTCAGTCAAACATGCCTTGGACCCATGGTATGCACTTTTAATGTGGGGGTACTCAACTGTAGATAAAATTTACAATTTTCTTATCATTTTAATATTAACTCTGTGAGTGTTTAACCTGAACACTCCTCAGTACATTTTTATGAACTATGTCTCAGGGACACAGAAATTTCACAAATAAATTACCAGTTACATGTATACCATCGTTTACAAAATTAGTTTCATTGGAGAATTAACAAAATACAAAACTTTGTGACATGCTGTAGTTTCAAGTAAATTTTACTTGTGTACATGTTAATCTGATGCTTGTTCCATACAACTTTAAAAAGTTGAAAAATTCAGGCCCAGATATTTTATTCAAGTTTACTGAAATTGCATACATGAGATTCTATTACATTTGTACTCGTTGAATAAGTCAGGTGCTTGATGTATGAAATGTCAAAGTTTTTACTGTAATTTATTTGCAGAGCTTTATTTTTGGAGCCAACATTATTACTACTGGATGAGCCCACAAACCACTTAGATCTTAATGCAGTCATCTGGCTTGACAAGTATGTATTTCATTTTTTAAAAGACTTAGCTTCATCACAACGTAATCCTTAATATGCAAACGTAAATATTCTTAAAGAAAATATTGTTTTTGATGCTGTTTATTCTCTTTTGAAGCTCTCCAGTGGCCTGCATGATTAGAGCGTTGTTGTGTTGAACCCCATCCAAGTCATATCACAGACTTATTAAAATGGTACTGTCAGCTGTCTCACTTGCTTGGCACTCGACATTAAGAAGTTAGCATCAGACTGATCTGACTTGTGTCAGGATAATGTGACTGGGTGGGACATGAAGCTGCTTGTCTACAATGTGATGCTCCATCACTATAAACTGCCACACTACAGACATAATAGTGATATGAAACAGAATTTGTTTTATAAAGCTATAAGTCCAAATCAATCACATGCATATGCTCACTTGTCAAATCCAACTAAAAACTTAATATAATGTAGTAATACGTCTGGAACTATGCAGTAATCAGTAGAACAAATAGACCCTGATCTGCCTGCACATTATGTTCCTGCAGATCAGGGTCTGTGTTGTTTGCCATTGGACCAGACTTGTGGGCAAGCATATATGCCTCTGCATTTTAGTGGTAATATGAACATTGTTGGCTAAATTAAATTTCTAATTGTTTGAAAGTATGTCTTGCCTCTGGGAATGATGTAAATTACAAAAGAACTGTTTTGGGGCCCCGAGTTGTCTAAAGCGCTTTCCGTTACAGATCACTGCCATCTCACCTCTGTCTGCATGGGTTCGAGTCTAAGATTCTGCTAATGTAATTATGTGCGAAAGCTTTCTAGTAGCTTCTCGTGGGTCGTGGTTCTTTCCGGAGGTTTATCCGGGTTCTTCCTCCACCAATAATACTGGCCGCCATGTATAGCCTATCATGTGCTGAAAAATGGCATTAAACCCTACAACAACAACTGTTTTGTTTCTTTTTCTTTTCTGCTCAAATGCAATAACCATGAAGCTGTTATGACATGTGGTAGTATTACAGTTATAAATGATGGCAGATGCCAATTCTATTGAGGAATACAGAACATTTTTTTTGTTTGATAATGGGAACATGCTAAATTATTTTATCATTTACCAAGACTTGAGCACTGTATTTTGGTCACATAATGTTAATTTTTTTAAGGAGGAAACAAGGTGTGCATATTACTGTATTTGAACCACGTATATTTGCTGATTTCAACTTGTATGCAAGTGAGAGCTTTTAAGTTTACAAGTACTGACCAAATAGCTCTGGAACTGGTCAGAACTTGTTAGCAGTGTGAGGGCATTTTAAAGTTACAAGCACAGACCATTTCCAGACCATACGGTAAATATTTAGAATTAGTTTTAAAAAGCAGCATTGTGATGACTTGAGATTTAAAGATAACATTTTCATAATCCTTAACCTGTCAGTCAGATCCAGAACCCAATTTAGTCAGCTTCATTTTGGTATGAGACATCAAATGATCAGAATTTACATTGTGTTGTTAGTCGGGTAGTTAATAAATAATTCCATGTATTCATTTGCTTTGCTTTTTTTGTTCAGTTACCTCCAGCTGTGGAAGAAGACTTTGCTTGTAGTGTCACATGACCAGAGTTTTCTCGACAACGTTTGTACCGATATTATTCATCTAGATCAGCAACAGCTCTTCTATTATAGAGGAAACTATAGTATGTATTATACAGCATTTTGTTTACAAGCACTACCGATTTTTAAAACTTGAACAATATTATATTGTATAACAAACCTCGCTTTGTATGCTCAGATGTTAACATTATATTTTCTTGCAATAGAAGAACCTGGAAAGCCTTAACCCATTGGTGAGTGACTTTGTATCCTTGTATTTGTAAGAACCAATCATAGAACATAGGACTACTGAGGTATTTAGTGAGTGTGTTTTAAGAACCAAGAATGGAACACCAGGATAAAGCACTGAAATGTCTGATCAATTCGCCACACTGTAGCTAGTTTAACATATTGTAACCTTGGCTAGCAGTGTGTTTGTAGGCAATTGTAGTGTTAAAAGTGCTGTTAGAAACCAACCAAGAACTTTAGTATTTTTTATTTTGCTATAATCTCATAGGGTTTATATTGTTATAATATTAACAGTTGGCAATTATTTTATCCTTAATTACTTTTCATTGTGAAAAAAAGAAAACAGGAAATATTTCATTAAAGTAGAATTATCAATTGTTTTATTTACTTGCTCCCAACATATAAGGAACCGCTCCGGTGGCCTAGTGGTTAGAGCGTCTGCCCCGGAAGCTGGAGGTCGTCGGTTTGATCCCCGGCCGAGTCATACCAAAGACTTACAAAAATGGTACTAACAGCTGCCTCGCATGACGCTCAGCATAAAGAGGTTAGTGTTAGGACTGGTCGGTCTGGTGTCAGGATAATGTGACTGAGTGAGACATCACGCTACATGTCTGCGGCATGATGTCTCAGTGCTAGACATCACTATAAACTGCCTCATTGCAGACATCGTAGCGATATGACTGAAAAATTGTTAAAAGCTACGTTAAAAATTCTAATCAAACAAACAAACAAACCAACATATAAGGATGGTGTTTGTGTAGTCTTGCACTGTTTCTGCAGAGAATTTAAAGATATATTGGGGGGAGGGGTTTACATCAAATGGAAATGTTTTATTCTCATGCCCAGAAAAAGACTTGATATCATTGAGCATATGTCATGATAAAACATGTACATCTAAATGAATAGCTCTTAATTGACACTTGCAGCATTCATCCTTGTTTAATTTTGTTTCATATCAAGTCTTAGTTTGTCTTTCTGTTGCTTAGCGATAAAGGCCAAAGCAAGCTAGCTGACCCAAGCTAGCACCAATGGTGTCGCTAAGATGTTATAGTTCTAAGTTAAATTTGTTTTATAGTCATACATCTTTTTTGAATCACTTGCTATGTAGCACTATTAATTCCAGAAATGGATGAAATAGCGGGTCTATTTAGGTGAACTAACAATCACAATATATTTTTTTAATGTAAAAAATTAAAACATGACAGTATCATGGGGACCCATATCTTGAAATAGATTCGCATTTTGTTTTAACTTTTCCAGCTTTCTATAATTTGCCTTATAAGTTGTCGAGTCATTATAGCATGGTTTTGTTTGATTTATGATTTGATTCTGCTAAAATAATCTTGTCCACTGACCAAGTCTGGTTCAACAATGAAATGTGCTAAAGACAGACATTCAGAAATAATATTTGGTGATTGAACTTTTACTTTATGACTATGAAGGGAAAAGACCAAACTATTTGCCCTTTTTGCTGTTCTATTTCTTGTTCTCACCCTATACCTCTGTTGATATATAAAGCTTTCTTATCTAGACCACTTCAGAGCAAATGGTTTGGTCTGTTCCCTGCAATAGCATGAATAAAACATAATCATGTTATTTTTTTTAGCTAATAATCAACACCAAGAATTCCTATCAGTGACAACTTTTAACATTACATTAGAGTTACTTTTCTTCCAGCAACCTTCAAGAAAATGTTAATCCAGAAAAGAAAGGAGCAGACAAAGGCATATGAAAAACAGGAAAAGTCTCTGAAAGATATGAAACAATCTGGGAAATCAACCAAGCAAGCGGTAAGTCTTATAATCATTACATTCTTGACAAAAAACAAAATGGGACAATTTTAGTTTTGGTAAATTTCAACAATTTTGTGGTTTTTTAAAATAATTTATGTAAGAATTTTTTAATACTTGCCAAAACAATTAAATTTATTAAAAATGCCACTTACAACAATTACAGGACAGACAAACACTAAATTTGCTCAAGATGTGTTGCCTTGTGTTAGAAAACTATGCTTGTAGCAAGAAATATCATAAATTTTTAGATCGACTGATCTTTTAGAATAATTTTGAAGCAGAAAGTACTCACTTATTCATTCATTTGATTGCAAACCAATACATCATGGGCTTCATGTGCATCCACTGACTTTCTTGTGTTTATATTCAATAGGAATCCAAGGCAAAAGATGCCCTAACAAGAAAGCAGCAGAAGAATCGGCAGAAACAAAACCTATTTCAAGAGGATGAGAAAAAAACCGATCTGCTTCAGAGACCCAAGGAGTACATTGTCAGGTTCACATTTCCAAATCCTGCTCCACTCAACCCGCCAGTTCTGGGACTTTCATGTAAGTTGAGCAAGGTGTTCTCAGGAGTGCCATAGACTGCGTTTTGTCATTTGTATTGTTAAACATTTTATTTTAGATATTATTTTGGATCAAATACAGTATATTCTTGCTTATAATTTAAGTCCAACAATCTAGAATGAATAAATTTTTGTTACAATAAAATTAGCATTAAATTTTAGAACTTATTTAAAAATCAAATATCGATCATTGTTCTAAAATTTAACACTAATTTTATTGTAACAAAAATGTATTCATTCTAGATTGTTGAATGCTCTGTACCATAAATGCCACAAATAAAACCAAACTTCTGTGTAAAAATTACTATCACTTTGGACTTGAACAGTGGTGGCCAGCTAGTAAACTGGATCAAGGAAAGTGAATGTTGGCTCTGTCATAACAAATAACATGGTAGTAAAAACAAAAAATCAGCTTTAATTATGACTTCACAGCATGTGATAGTCCAGTTTGTAGTAAATCACACTTTTTGGTTAACCTTCTCCAAAAAATGTTCACATTCTTTTACATTGATTTTGCCATATGTATTTATCGGGATATGTATATTATGACCTTCAGTAGAAATATGGATGCATGAGGATCCAATTAAAGTGAGTAATTACCATTTAAAGTTGTGTGTACTTTAATTCAAGTGGTGTTAAGCGCTTACCATTCATGCTATTTCACCTGTCAGCATGGGTTGAGGCTTGGGCTTAGCCAATGTGGGTACATGAGAAAGCTTCCTGTGTATTTAATGGTGTTTTCTGTGGGCTTTTCCCAGGTTCTTCCTTCACTTGTTATACTGGCCACCATATATAGCCTATCAACAACAACATTTTGCTAGTTAGAAGTCTTACAGTATTTATATTTTGTCTTTTTGTCTCTTCATTTTTATATGCGTCATTCACAATTTCATTTCTGGAACAAAACTCGTGATGCATATCACTTCTTTGTGGCTTTTGTCTGGACTGGAAGTATAGATAACTTTATCTTCTTCCTATTTATTCATGTACAGTAAAACCTGTCTTGAAGACCACTGCTATATGAGAGACATTCGCAATGCACAATTTATGTTGTATTGTGACCTGTTATGAGAAAGCCACCTGTGTTGAGAGACCATAATTTTTTGGCAAAAAAGATGGTCTTTCAAAATAGGTTCCACTTACTGACTTTGCCATAAAAATACTCTCTGGCTATATTACATTGAAGCATCATGAAATAATGTCATTGAGCATTGCAAATTCTTTTGTAGTTCTTTTATTAGTAAGCCTGGGTTTTTATTAAATGAAATAATTATACCTTTTGAATAACATATCGTATGACATGAACAGCATAGATCTGTTTTTTTTTTTCTTGTCAGTCTGTGCCTGTGCTGTTCTGGTTTTTAGTAAACACTCTGGTCTGTTAGCACAACATGTAGATGCAAAACTCGATTACCGGTAAACTGTTTGCAGCCGTGTATTATATATACCTTAATAAACAAGGTAGACAAAGTATACCATCATATTAAATGGGTAGGTCTGTGTTTTTCTTTGGTATGCTGCAAAGTTTACACCAAGGAAGAGAGTTATAATAACAGTGATATCAAGATGAAAACGGTATGGCAGTTTTATTACCTAATATTAATGGTTTTTTGCTAATTGATTTCAATTTTCCTACAACTTTTATGGTAATTATATATGTATCCTTTCAGGTGTCACATTTTCCTATGAGGGGCACGAGTTACTTTTCAAAGATCTTAACTTCGGTATAGATATGAGCTCCAGAGGTGAGTCTTATTATTCTTACTAACTTTATATATTTAACTTACGTTAAAGTACCTGAAGCATTTGTCATTAAAAGTTATCACATTCATTCCGCATTATCTTAAATCATTTCACATATCCAATGCCACTACTTGAACACTATTTGAAATATTAAACATTTACAGATAATACTAAGAGTAAGGAAATGTGACGCCTAAAAAAATGCAACTTGTGAATTATAATTTAAATTCATGTGAAAGACAGGTGACTTTATATCATGCACTTAAAACTTCATCTGTCAAAGTTTATACACCATTAAAAAAAACTTCTTGAACTTGTTTGAAAAGTCCATTAATTTTTTTTTAATTAAAAAAATCTCCCTACAATCGTAGAATAAGATGTGATGATACAGAAAAGTGTTTTGTTCAAAAACATATTAAATAAGATATGTTGTGAACTCTGATTTTGCTCAGTTTTAATTTACATCATTTACATTTTTATGATGATCTAGTGACGGATTAATTTAATGAGGGTACAAGTAAATGATGCATCGACAGAGGTAAACCAAACAAACATGTGGCAAAAAAAAACAGGCTTGTGTGGCATCAAAAAACCTTTAAACTATGAACAGCAGTGTGTGTACGATTCAAAGTTGGCCTTGGACAAATTATATAAGGGATGGATTAAAGGGAGATAAGTAGCAGGCCTTATTGACTACCTGTCATTGTGTAAAAGACATTTCAAGCATGGGTGAATGTGAACTAAAGTTGCACATGAAAGATGAGAAGCATAAATTGCAAGTTTTTAACTAGATTCCTGGGGTAACTATAATTTGACTCTTACTTGAAATGGGAGAGGGCAAGAAAAGAAAACCAAACAGGATAGAAATTAGAAAAGGTGTGTTTTGGAAGAAAATGATCAGATGAAAAAGAGATAAAAGATGAACTGAATAGGGCATTCATGACTTGTACAAGACTGCAAACAGAAATATTTAAGTGTTTGAAGCTGTGTCTAGACTCTTATATTGCAAATCTAAACTGGATCACAATGTCCAACTTTGTACAGATGCTGACTTTTACCACATAACTGAATTCATCTCCTGAGATGCATTAGATTTGATTATAGTACTATAAATACTGAACAATTTTATATGCAATTAGCATTCTGCAGGAATGTAACATTCTTCCCATCCCAGTATACATGTATCATCAAGACTTCTGATTGCAGGATATTTTGTAGTCGCGAGGACCCCCCACATTTTGAATTATATAGGGTCTTGAAAAAGTATTTGTTGTATCATTTTACTGAATCAAAAGCAGGCTTCCTTTGTATTATCATGTTAATTATGTCTTCTGAATCAAAGAAACAAGGTGGAATAAAAGAAAAAGTTAAATGGCACAAAAATTGTACAAATTTAAAATATAGTGGCCCAGGTCATATGTAGGGTGAACTCACTTCATTTGATAGATTGAACATGGTTATAAATGTTAATGCGTATGTAACATAAACAATCTTAAATTACCTGACTGTTTCATAACTGTGATCAAAGATAGTAAGGGAGCCAAGCAAAATGAAGCTTCATAAAATAAAGAGCATGATTTCACAGATACAGACCATTATGTACACGCGAGTTTCAGCAAATATTTGAACAGGCACTTATAGATATCCTCAAGGATGACAAAAAAAGGTTCATCCTCCAACAGTAATACTGGCCGCCATGTATAGCCGATCGTGTACTGAAAAAATGGCATTAATCCCTACAACAACAACATAGCATAATCCAAACCATTATTTTGAAAAACATGAGGATGCATATATATTTTTAGTTTTTTTGTTGTTTTTTCTGACCCCATAATATGATCAGACTTGATTATCGTTTTATTGATGATGGTGGCATAACAATTGTTGAAAAATTTGTGTTAAGCATTGTTGCAATCAGATTCATGGAGATGCATCAAGTCTGGTACAGAGGAATGTGTGAAGTCAAAAAAAAAAAGTTATACACCTTGTAAAACATGTGGTTACATCAAGTCAAGTAAGGAGATTCATCATTTCATATACAGGTGCATACATCATCAGTTCATATACAGGTGCATATATCATCAGTTCATATACAGGTGCATATATCAAGACTTGTGCAAAAGGTGAGATTCATGTTCCATGAAACACTTCATTTACTTATTTGTTATTTATTATCATCTATTTCAGTGGCCATTGTTGGACCCAATGGAGTGGGTAAAAGTACTTTCTTGAAACTTCTCACAGGAGATCTTGAACCTGTAAGTAAAATAGAAGATTTTGTCTAAGTGTACATTTTAATGTAAAATTCATTAGGTTTATTGGATAAAACAGAGTCCATCATTGAGATACAGTGACTTATGGTAATTACCATTTTCATCAATCCATCTGTCTGTCCATTCATATTTCTTCAGCAAATATTCTAATTAATTATTAAATCATTAATCATCTCATAGACCTGCATGTGATTTCATTGGTTTAGTCTCATGTGGAAGAGTTATGGCTCCCTAATTTCTTATGCTCCATACTTTCATTGCTGCAATATTATTTAACTAAACTTTTTGTTTCATTTCAACTTAATCTGCTGTATTGTTTCAAATACCTCACAGCCATCATTCTTGTATTTAATTGACTCTTTTCACATTTCAATACAAAGAGCATATCACATTTATCATGATTTTACCGAATAGGAATGACATTTTAAAAACTTGAAGCATGAATTTCACTTGACAAGAATTGTTTGACAGATATACTTATTTCTCCGTTTTGTTACAGGTAGGTATTTTTCACCAGTTTTATTGATTGCTGTTCCTTGTGTATTGCTTTATTGATTGTTGTTTTCTTGTGTATTGTTTTCTTTATTGGAAAGTTGGGATCACACCTTGATTCAGTATCAGAATGTCTTACATCATCCAATATATTCTATTGTTTTCCAGAAATGTGTTTCATAATGCAACATCATGGTCCTTGAAATTTTCATTTTGTGAATTACGCAGTTCATTTTTAAATCAAAGCTTGAAAATTCCATCCATAATATATTTTAGAATCCACCCAGTTTTATTTCTGTTATAAAACCCAGGAATCAGGCAATGACGTTATGAAGCAGTATGTATCTTACATATACCAATAACTAATGGTTTTAGTTTCTCCCCTTTAGCACTGTTTATTTATCAATGTGTACATTTTACCTGATCACAGTTAACATAAAGTCCTTTAGAGTTTATTTAGTTTGCAAGTGATTAGGTCAAATTTATTCATCCATAGCCAACCATAATAATTTAATCGGGCATGAAATAAATGGTTCAGTTTTAGGCCTTGAAGTGAATGATGGGATTGTAGGCCATAACATCTATGATGAATTGTAATTTGTTGTTTTGTTTGTTTTTTCTTTCAGACAAATGGAAATGTTATCAGGAATCATAGATTGGTAAGTGGCCAGTATGCGTATGGATGGTGGGGAAGCATAAAAATAGCTTCTTATATGGGATATGGTATTTTAAACTAGGGCTTATTCATATCCAGAAAAGGAACCAGTTATCAATCTAGTTCTTTTGTAACTAAATCAGCAGTTATAATAATTTATGACACGTGAAAAATTACTTCTGTGGAAATCATGTGGGTTGACTAATAGAGTGCACCAAATAGTTCTGCATTTTAAAACATGGTAGATGACATCACAAGAGCTTGGTTTTTGGTCTTGTCATACATTTTTTCCAATAATATTTTCAAATGATTTTTTGGCCAGTATGAAAAGACAAAGACAACATGTCTGACAGTCAGAACCTTTATTCTTCTTCTGTGGCATCAAAGAATAAAACAGAAAATTCTCAATCATGTGAAATATTTCGGTCACATTTTTCTGAACTGGATCTAACTACTAGGGAAACAATCCATAATCACCAGAGCATGAAAATTGGCCCTGTACAGTACAGATGTTATTAAATGCAGCTTAGATATTTAGCTAAGCACACAACATACCCAAGAACATTGGTAAACATTAGTTTGAAATATCTGCTTTTGGTACACATTTTAGGTTGGGTATGAAAGATACTTCAGATTGAATATTAATTGCTGAATGATTATAATTTATTATATACATTTTTTATGGCCAGATTTTTTTATGACAGCGTCATTGTTGTACAGTTTTAATGAGTGGGACATTTACTGTTAAAATAATGCTAAATAATATATTCTTATGAGTTGGATATTTTCTTTTGTAATACATATATTGTGCATCATGTGGTATATTGAGTGTTATGTGATATTTTGTGTTAGGACTGTAGTATTTAAATATATATGGTACCGACTTTAAAAGTGCCTTCCCACGGTCCCATGTATGTTTTTATGGAAAACCCTTACATTATATCTTCCTATGTAGCATGATATTTTCTTATGTTACATGATATCATGTGTTGTGTGTAACATAAAATCTTCTGTGTTATGTGATGTGTTGTGTATACCTTGGTTGTTAAATTAAATCTTCTGTGTCATGGGATATGTGTTATGTGAAATCATCTGTATTATGTGATATCTTGTGTTGTGTATACCTTGTATGTTACATGAAATCATCTGTATTATGTGATATCTTTTGTTGTGTTACATGAAATTATATTTGTTATGTGATATCTTTTTGTGTGCATGGATTCATTTGTTGTTTGAAAGAGAAAAGAAATAATTATATTAAATAATTAAGAGAAAGGTAACACTTCTATTGAATGGTTTTTGTTTTTTCTTTTAGAGGATAGGTAAATATGACCAGCACTCTGCTGACCAGTTGAATTCGGATGAAACTCCTGTGGAACATATGCAGCGGAACTTTAACATGCAATATCAAGATTCTCGTAAAATACTTGGCAGATTTGGCTTGGCATCGCATGCTCATACAATCAAAAATCGTGATCTGTCTGGTGGACAAAAAGCAAGAGTTGCCTTTGCAGACCTTTCCTGCAGGGAACCTGATGTTTTGATACTGGTTCGTAATATATTGTCATTACTATTTTTGTTATTGTTGTGACAGCTGCTGATAGAGCAGTTGACCAGCTTGATGGATAAAACACATTGCTCTCAAATATCTCTAATGCCTGTCTTCAGTAAAAAAAAAACCTGTCTGGACGACCAGATCTAGGTCAGTTAGTTATGACTCTGAGCTACAATTTATATTTGAAACTTTTTGTTTTAGTTTAACTTACATTGGACAGATGGACTTACATTACATAGGTTCAGTGTGGCTGCCCTTGCACCAGTGACCATTTTTTCATCTTAGGTGAAAGTTATTTTTCATTATGGCACATTTAGGGTGCGTACAAAAAAGGACCCAGGGAAATTAAGACAGAAGATTATTATGAGTAATTGATGCTGATCCCAAGCTTATGGAATACACTATGTGCAATACATTATCAGAGAGGTCTAAAATTATCGGTTTTATTGGCCAATACAAATGTCTTACTGATCGTGATTATCTTAGGCACAAATTAAGAGTACTTAATCAATGGTCATTCATAGAAAATCTAAAGAAACTAAGATGAAATCTTATGGCGAAACACTACTGCATTTACTTTCCAAGTAATGTACAGCGAGGAAAAATGATGACTCAAATCAAAATAAATTCTGAATGAGAAAGGATAATCAAGCTGGAGAAAATCAGATGCCTGTATGAAGGCTTGCGATTGCTGTGGGTGGGGGCACTGACAATAATTACAGGTGCTGGGGTGAAATATGAACTTTCACAGACTAGATTGTACGGTTTACTAAAATCTTATTATCCACTAAAATAATAGTGGACATGGAAATTGTAGCAAACTTTTTTAAAAATTACAACTATTTCAAAGCATATAATGCTGGAAAAGTTGATATACCTAAGTGACAATAATTCAAAGCGTATAATGCTGGAAAAGTTTATATACCTAAGTGACAATAATTCAAAGCGTATAATGCTGGAAAAGTTGATATACCTAAGTGACAACTGATTCAAAGCATATAATGCTGTAAACGTTTTTATGTCTTACAGAAAATAAAAAATTCAGAGTAAGAGTGCTTGCAATAATACTTTTTTTTTACTCTTTGATTACATTCAATCAAAATATTTATGTATTGTATGCATGCATTTTGAAAGTGACAGTATAATGTTTGCCTTCATAACCACAAGTACAATGCTTGGAAACATTTTATTTCTGTAAATGTAGAACAGGATTGCTAAAAGTAGCCATTTTCATTTCAGAAAATAACTAAACATGTACATGTTCTACAGTTTGATTTCGTTTAGGAATGTGTGGTACGCAAGGAAGATATGTTTTGTAAAATATTCTCATGTACTTTAGTTGAGAACTTTTTCACAAATACATTCATCTGCATTTTAACCTTGATTAGAATTTTTAGTCTTAGGATCTTTTGTACTGAGGGCACATAAAGAAAAATAAATACATGGAATTTATTTTTAAGTTGTGTTAAGGTACATAACGCTCGTGTTTTGTTTCTTGTATTCTGTAGCTATTGCACATTTTGTATGGCACATCCTTTTCCCTTTCTATCTCGCATGCATACATGTGTGTATATTTCTATCTCGCATGCATACATGTGTGTATATTTCTATCTCGCATGCATACATGTGTGTATATTTAATCTTGTGCATAACAGTTGAAAACAATCCATATTAAGGTAATACACATTGACATTTACTTGTCTAACATGCATTCAGCATCTCACACTGTCAACAACGCTAACTCCAAAAATAGTCAAAGGTCAGTGTCACCTTGCGAGATTATAAGTTGTTCTCATTCACTTGAACTTTGGATTGCACTAAAATGGATAATGCTTATGATGTCATGTATGCATATATTATGAAAAATTGATAACACAAAGTCATGTATGCATATATTTATGAAAAATCGATAACACAAAGTCATGTAGGCATATGTTTATGAAAAATTCATAACACAAAGTCGTGTATGCACATGTTATGAAAAATTGGTAACAAAGTCATGTATGCATATGTTATGAAAAATTGATAACAGTCATGTAGGCATATGTTACTGTATTTTTAATGTGTTAGAAGTTGGTAATACCTTCATTATTATTCTAGATGCATTTAATATATGTTTAGTAGATACAAGGAAATATATCTCAAATAAAGTGGGTCAGGTGGGAAATATTGTTTTGTCATAGATGGAAAAGCCACTTGTGACAGTACAAAATGTTTCCATTTATGAAATATTTTCTTGTTTTAAAAGTTTTATCTGCCTATTTGGGGGAACTGAGGTTTTCATGTTTTTATTTTTTTTTTATTGTGAATCAGGTAAAAGAAAGCATGTCTAGCTTTTGTTTGTTTTATTTTGAGTGTCCAATTATGTATGGAGAGTTTTTGTTAGTTGTGTGAGATGTGTCCAATTATGTATGGAGAGTTTTTGTTAGTTGTGTGAGATGTGTCCAATTATGTATGGAGAGTTTTTGTTAGTTGTGTGAGATGTTTTTTTTTTTTTATAACTTGTTTACAATTATCATGGATTTGGGGTATTGCAGGATGAACCTACCAACAATCTGGATATAGAGTCTATAGATGCCTTGTCTGATGCTATCAATGAGTTTGAAGGTGGTAAGTACATATATTTTGAATCTCATTAAGTATTGTTTATTGAGGAATTTGTAATATTTAGTTCAGAATTAAGTAAATAACCACTCTGGTGGCCTAGTGGTTAAAGCGTCTGCTGCAAAAGCAGGAGGTCGTGGGTTCGAGCCCCGGCCGAGTCATACCAAAGACTTACAAAAATGGTACTAACATCTACCTCATTTGACGCTCAGCATTAAGAGGTTAGTGTTGGGCTGGTTGGCCTGGTGTTAGGATAATGTGACTGGGTTGGACATCATGCTGCATGTCTGCGGCATAATGTCTCAGTGCTAGACATCACTATAAACTGCCTCACTGCAGACAGCGTAGCGATATGACTGCAAAATTGTTAAAGTTACGTTAAAAATCCTAAACAAACAAACAAAAAAGTCTGAATTAAGTACACAAATAGTATAGGTGTCAATCAATGACATTGCAAGACCTTCCAGTGGCTCTATTTTGTCCTATTTTTCCTACTTTTCCCTATTTGTTTTGTAAGACTCCCTATCTTTTCTGACTTTTTCCAGGGGCCTTGAGTGGCCAAGTGGTCTAAAGCACTCACTGTTACAGATCACTGCCATCTCACTTCTATCTGCTTTGGTTCAAGTCTCAGATTCGGCCAATGTGTGTACGTGAGAAAGCTTGCCAGTAGCTTCTCGTGGATTGGTGGTTCTTTTGGTTTTTTTTTCCAGGTTCTTCTTTTACCATTAATACTGGCCATCATGTATAGCCCTATCATGTGCTGAAAATGGTGTTAAACCCTACAACAACAGCAACAACTGACTTTTTCCAAAGTGGCCCTAGTATCTCTACAGTTTAAATAATATGTCAACATATACAAATTGTTTTTCTGCAAATGAGATAATGAGAGGATTCTAATTTACCTCTCAGAATTTTTCCCCTCATTAGTTTTCAGCAAAAGGAAAGACTTGTTCTCCAGTTCTACAGAGATTCCTGTCATCAACTCCCAAGTTTCATATGGTATGATGCATAAAGTTCAAGAGAAAGATAAGCTGAACCTATCTAGAATCATTTTCTTTTACAAAGAAGCAATCTGAAGGAATATTGACCATAATGTGCAAGCTAAAAGTGTTTCATCAGCGTTCATACTGTTGTTGTTTTGGGTGTTATGTCATTTTTCAGAGATTATACATGGCAATGATAACAAAAATCACAGGGAAATAATAGCTGCCTACTGGAAGCTACTGGCAACCTTTCTCACATACCCACGCTGACTGAACATGAGACTCACCCCCACACAGACAGAAGTGAGATGCGGTGACCTGTAAAGGCAAGCGCCTTAGACCACTCTGCCAGAAAATGTAATGCCTTAAAGCAGTACATGCCAGATATGCAGTGCAGCAACTTTATGATCTTTCTTTACTTGAAAAAGTAATTCAGTTTCATTTTTATTCAATTGATGGTGGTGAAATTATGATACATCCAAAAAATATATATATATATATATATATATATATATATATATATATATATATATATATATATATATATATATATATATATATATATATATATATATAATCGGTCAAGCAAGCATGATGTTGTAAAATGTAGAGATATGCAGATTTGTAAAAGTGATTTGCTCTAAAGTCATTCAAAATGCCACTCGTCTTTAGAACAAGCTGGTTGTTTTTTTTTTGTTTTTTTTTGCAAAGAATCAGTTTCAGTGTGAAAATATAGCAGCAATCATGCTCAAGTCTCTTTCTACATCGATGAAGATAAAATGCTTTGATAGTCTATCATACAGTATTGTAAAAAAAAAATAGTAATGCATTTTTTTCTCTAAAATAAGATATTTTAAACTCCCAAAAATGCAAATCTTTTCAATCCTAATAGAAGGTATGCTAAATTTGGTCCTGTGTGCTGCCAAGGCTGCTTAAAAAGAGGACATGTATATAACATGCTTTTTTTTTTAAAGGTTAGAAAAGGTAAATATTTTAAAAAAATTTTCAATAATTTACATACATTTTTACTAAATATCTTCATTAAATATCCATTTTTTGTCCTACGTTTTTATTTTTTAAAGTGTAGCACTACTTTACCCTAACTTTCTTGCAAGAGTTGCTGGAAAGATTGTGATGTGTAAAATTGCACCTCGTTGTGTACATTCAGTAATTATGATAAATTTGTGACATATGCTGGGCAGTTTTATGTTGTGGTAGGCAACTCGTGTAGATAAATGATTATACTATATAGGTTATCTCCCTTGGATATTGCTTGGCTGATAGAAACTCTTTAGTAACAGTAGTAAACAGAGCCTTAAAGGATTCATGAAATAATGGTTCAAATGATAATATTAATTTTCTGTTCACATACAAAAGGAATAAGATTTAGAATAATATTGTAGAGATTAGAGTAATCTGTTGACCATAGTAACAAGTATATTACCATAGTAACATGGACCAGGAGTAGCAGTATCTCTGAGAACTGTATTTTTCCATCTGATCTTATGTAAATTACCATTATTTGAATTTCTAAGCTTACTCTGTGTTCAGTACTATAATTGTGTGTATTTATGATGATGTTATTTAATCTATAATTCAGGTTTTTCAGCCATTTGATAGCACACATTTGTTATCACTACTTAAGCTGCTTTGTGGACTCCCATAAAACATTACATCCACATTCATCCCTAAGTATGGATGGTTCTCAGTTTAAATGGAGCCAGACATCCAATATGGCCATCATCTTGATAATTATGTAATTGCTACTTCTCCTGAATGGATGGACATATCAATACAAGGGTTTTTTTTAAAAGACTTTTTATGATGTCTAAAAAGACCTAGATGAAAATGGTGCTAATCTATTTCCAATATGGCTGACATGGCTTGCTTGTATACATCTTATTTTCACTACTCCTAAATGGAAAGTCTTTTCAGCATGTATTTTGACAAAAGGACTTCATATTTCTTTTGATCCAAACTGGATATGATCTGACCTCCAATATGGTAATCACAATGGTCATTTTGACAATTTTATCACTAAATATTCAGCATGGTTCGTCATATCACTCTGGCATTTTAATCAACAGACTTATTGTTTATGTCTAGTTGGCCCTAAATGAAATTTGTGCGAGCGATTGGCAGCCATGACAGCTATCTTGTAATATTGAAATCCTCATAAAGAGGTTTTCACCAGAAAACATCTTTTTGAAATCTAGTTACTCTAACAGAAAATAGTGTTAATCTGACCAAAATTATGGTTGCAGTGAGATTTTCACCAAAAGACTTTGTATGATATCAAATTGGTCCTATATGAGAATGGTTTCAATATGTTATCCAGTATGACTATTGCTTGGGCATCTTTTAAATCTTGTTACTGCTAATCCTCCTTAATGGATGCTAACATTGACATGATTTTAACCAAAATGCTTATTATAATGCATAATTTTTTTACCTATTGAAAATCGTGCCAACCTTGCATCCACTATAGTCACCATGGCAACCATATTGGAAAAATAATAAAGATTTCATAGATAAAATGAAGAAATGGTCTTATTTCGGATTCCTGGAAATTTGATTTGGATGACAGAACATTAGTCGATTAGAGGGACTCGTGTTTGACCATGCATTCATTTTTAAGCTTTAAGTTGCTTCAGCTTGTACATGGTTGAAACCACTCCAGTGGTTTAAGTGGTTGCAGCATCCTCCTTGGATGTGGGAGGCAGCAGGTTCAAACCCTGGATGAGTTATATCAACTTAATAAAAATGGTACTAGCAGCTGCCACACTTGGTGCTCACATTAAGATGTTAGGACTGGTCAGCCTGATATCAAGATAATGCAACTGGATTTGACATGATGCTGCATTTCTGTGGCATGAAGCTCAAGTGCCACCTACCATTGCTACACTGCAGACATCATGGTAATATGACTGGAAAATGGTTAAAGCTACATTAAAAATCCAAAGAACATAAGCAGACATACTTGAATACCTGCACACATAGTTAAATACACAGTGATTTAAAAATATTATTTCAGAAAGCATATCTACAGAGCTGGTTTGTTTTATAGTCCAATCTCAGTAAACAGATGGTCATGTTTCAGTGAAGAATTGCTTTCAATGGCCAGCTTTAATGTGTAAATTGATTTTCAAGACTTTTTTGTTTTTCTTTCTCTCCAGGTGTAATCATTGTAAGTCATGACCAAAGATTGATTCTAGAGACAGAATGCCAGCTGTGGGTGGTTGAAGATAAACAGATCAATGAGATTGATGGAGGTTTTGATGATTATAGAAAGGAACTTTTGGAAGCTTTGGGAGAGCAAATTGCAATACCACAACCTATATCAACAGCTGAAGCTGTGGCCTGCTCCTAGATTGACTGCATTCTGTACACACACTGTCATTCAGATCATCAAAAGGAAGGATAATAACCAGTTATTAGGTCTACAGGTCATAGACCAAAAGAGCTTATGGGATGGCTTGTTGTCCAGGAACTGTTGTCATTCATCTTTTCATTTATCATGTGCGGAAAAATGGTGTTATGGCCTCTTAGCATACATTTGGTATTACTACTTTTCATAAGCTAAGTGAAAATGCTACTGCATAGACATACAGTATGGCCACCACAGCAGCCATCTTGAATTTAATTTATCACGTACCTTATTTTATGGATGGTCCTCAGGTTTTAGTTAAAAACTTTGTGAAACCTAATTGGTCTTAAATGAACATGGTGCTATCCTGACATCAAATATGGTCACCAATGAAGCCATCTTGAAAATCTTGTTATCACTACTCTTTCTGGATGAATGGTCATATCAACATAGCATTTTCACCAAAAGACTTGTTAGGTCTAGTTAGCCCAGAATGAAAATAATGCAGATCTGGCATCCAATATGGCCACCACAGCAGCCATCCTGACAGCACTATTCTTCTTACCCGTCCTCAACAGAAATTCATACCAACAAGGAGTTTTCTTCAGAATTATGGGATGGCCTGTTGTCCATCAACTGTGATCAGTCAACCATCCATCTATTAACACAGATTGTTACTATTTGTCCTAAGCTGCTTGGAGGATTGACATGAAACGTGTCACACATTCATCCCAAGGTCTAGATAGACGTAAATGGCCTAAATGAAATTCATCTGATTGGACAAAAACCTTGTTATCTCTGCTTCTCATGAATGGTTGGTTCAATCTGCATGGAGATTTCACTAAAGGACTAAATTCTATTTTGTCTAGTTCTAAATGAAACTGGTACTTATCTGACATCCAGGATGGATGCCAAGGCAGCCATATTGAAAGTCTTGATACTATTCATTTAGTGTGGCTGCTACAGTGACTAATTTGAAAATCATATCATGCAAGAACATCAGCAATCTAAAAAAAATTGTCTTGAATTTCTCGAAATTCTTTTTGGCCAGTAGAGCTTTGAGTGACCCTTTAGAAAGAATACTGTGGCCACTGGGAGAGAAGAAATACATGTAGCAGTGTTGCAGCTTGTGTCTATCTCAAAAAGTAGCCCAGCTGCTAAATGGACTGTTTTGTGTATAATCTATTTTGTGTATATTCTTTTTTGTGTACATTCTGCTTTTAAGATCATTGAAAAAGAAGATATTAAACTGGGTTTTATAAGAAGCAACTGTTGGAATCTATAATACAGATAATAGCAAGGCCACAAGTTATATCTATCTCCAAAATTTAACACTATTATTGCCTAATCTTCCTTATGTTGACCCCTGCATGGGTCAGTGTTAATTTAAATATTTTTCAAACATGCAAATATGCTGATATACAGGGTTCTCATTCACAGTTTAAAAATTGAAGTTCAAGCCTTCCAGCCAAAAAAAAATAGGGTCCCATGTTCTTTCTCCACCATTAATACTGGTTACCATATATTGCATATCGTGTGCTGAAAAATGATAAATCCTATAACAAAAACATTAATTGTAGATCACAAAGTAAATAGTGTATTAGCCCAGCATGAGAAGTCTTTTTTAGTCAGTCAGTAAATAAACTCAAATGTGTAAACAGTTCAAATAAATAAAATCTCAATTTTAAGGCATCACTTTTCAAATAAAGTTTTAAAAGTGAATAGTTGGCTATCATATTTAGAATTGATCTACCGTTCCTCAAAACTGCACTTATATTTGTAATTTATAGTATCATTAGTGTTCTTAATAAAGTTGATAACAAATTAAGTTTTAAGCGATTTTGTTATGACATCTTATTCTAATGAGTAATATGTTACTATGAACATAAAATTGATTTTATTATCAATATTTCAAAATATTGCATATTGAGAAGTAATGTTTTGCAGGAATTATGTACGTCCTTGCGTCTCCTGGCTTTTATGAATACAGTTACAAAAATGTCAATATTTTTATTCCAGTTCTAGTTTAATATATATCTTTGTGTATTTGTGTACTAAAGTTACACTGCTATGTGTAAATTTGTCAGTAACATTCAATATTTATACCTTATCATTAAGTCATACATGGTGATATTTTAATGCATGCCACCAAACTCAGTACGCATTTGTGATGTTGAAAACAATCTGTCCATAGACCAGATGACTATTATATTCAAGGTTGGGATTTCAAAGTATTTGTTGATAACCTGTACAGTTGTGAGGCCTGGCTATCAGTACAATCAGGCACCTAAATGGCCAATCAGGTACTAATCCAGAGGTAAGACCACTCCCTCATCTCCAGAGAAATTACACAGCTCAATTTATCCTCTTTTATTTTTTTACCCCAGCCTATTCATTAAATTGATCACATCAATAAAATGTTGATGGATATAGTTACATATATTTTATGTTTAATTACTCAGTTATGCATAGCTCATATTTAAGAACATACTTCTTTTGAAGTGTACAATAATGGTAAAAACAGTAATGAGAAGGAGTGAGATATTAACCTACATGGTATAGTATTTTATATTATTAATTATTTATACCATTTAATTTGCTTTAAATTATTATCAATTCTTATACTGCTAGATGAGAATTATTGTGCATATATATATATATATATGGAATTTTAACACAGTTGCAGGATACATTTAAAATTTGTGATACCAGTTGCGTTATATAATGCTGCCAACCTTGAACATATCTGATGCATTCATCTAAGTGCACAAATTTCAAACCATTTGTTATTTGAAATTTTGGTTTGGAGGTATTGTTGTATAGTGTTGATTATGTGTTGTTAAATATAGTTTGTGTTGAGAAAAATTATAACAAACTCAAAGGACCTATTGAAATCAGTAACAAAAATATCTACTTTCCTTTCATGTCAGTCATCAGATTACACTCAAATTTCAGTGAATGAGTAGACTGGATAGTTATCTCCCTTTGTCATTATTTCACTGCTGGTATTATAAGTGGAAATAAGATTTGAGAGTGCCTTTAAATGGAAAAGACAGTATTTATTGCAAGAATGTTTTAAATGTTAATATAAATTCTCCAGCCACATATAAAGAAACTGACATTTAGAAAAATAAAAACATTATTACAGCAGCATGTGCTTGATAGTCAAACATTAAGAATAGCATTATCTTAACAATGAATTATTATCGTTGGATTCTGTTCTTCTCTCTACATTGACTCAGTGGTTAGCGTGCCAGACTAGTGACCAGAAGTGTGTGGGTTTGAGTCCTACCATCAGACCAGTTCAGGTCAACTACTATGGTATGTTCCAGGCTAGTGACCAGAAGTGTGTGGGTTTGAGTCCTACCATCAGACCAGTTCAGGTCAACTACTATGGTATGTTCCAGACTAGTGACCAGAAGTGTGTGGTTTGAGTCCTACCATCAGACCAGTTCAGGTCAACTACTATGGTATGTTCTTGGGCATTTTACTCCAAAGGCACTAAATAGCATACATTTATTGCTGTCCATAATGCACCAAACCAGATCTATTTGCAGAGATACAAGTTTTCTGGATTCCGATATTAACAGTTATGTTGTGGGGAAGTTTTACTGATTCATTCTTGCCTTATCTGAACAAATTCTTTTTCTTCTTCTCTGCATTCATGTTTTTATTAGAGTTAGCGATTATGATTGCAGCATTTGTCAGCTGCATTAGTCAGTCCATCCAAGGGGCCCCGAGTGGTCTAAAGCACTGTCCGTTATGGATCACTGCAATCTCACCTCTGTCTGCATGGGTTTGAATCTAGGATTCGGGCAATGTGGGTATGTGAAAAAGCTTGCCAGTAGCTTCTCGTGGGTCAGTTGTTCTTTTCTGGGTTTTCTGGGTTCTTCCTCCACCATTAATACTGGCCGCCATGTATAGCCTATATTGTGCTGAAAAATGGGTTTGAATCTAGGATTCAGGCAATGTGGGTATGTGAGAAAGCTTGCCAGTAGCTTCTCGTGGGTCAGTGGTTCTTTTCGGGGTTTTCCGGGTTCTTCCTCCACCATTAATACTGGCCGCCATGTATAGCCTATATTGTGCTGAAAAATGGCATTAAACCATTAAAAAAAAAAAAAAACAGTCCATCCAAACAATAACTGGAGGTTTTATCTGGTTTTAGCCATTGAAAAGTGGTATGGCAAACAACTTTTCCAGTGTGTCCTGGCATATTGGAGAAATCGCTATTTAAAAAAAGCATTACTGCTCATGTTTAAGAAACTAATTTCAAACACATGTGTTCAGTGTACTCAGATTATTTGAAAAGGTGTCAGAAATTTTAAATTGGAATGGCTGCAGAAATAGGACTTTTTAATGAAGTATTTGTATGAGACTTCATTAAAACTCAAACATGTCAGGATGTGTGATGTGCAGTGTATGCAAACACAAGATTATTTATGGTTCACCAGTAAATAAAGAATTATACAAACATTTATGGTTATAAATCATTGTAAAAATACAAGAGCAAAATTAATCCAATGCAGGAAATATTTTTTATTCAAGATCTGCTGGATTACTATAATTCTAAATCTTGTTCACAACAAGGGTTTGTGATACAGATGAAAGAGGGATTATGTTAAAATGCAGCAATTTATGTTTCAAGGTAAGGGCAAAATATTTCTATATTGCAAATTAGTTCTGTAGTTTTGCCTGCAGTGCTACTAAAAGATTGAATTAGCTATGATTAGCTTACTAAAGAAATTGTAATGTACCAATAGACATCATATCCTGCAGTAAACAATAATAAAATACCTCCCCTGCAAAATGAATTTCTCAGTATCTAAAGTATATTCGAAAATTGAATTACTTTTTGACCATCTTGAAAGAATTCAGTGTCCTTCCATTCAAGGAATTTATCCATCATTTACAGTGAATATTAATTGTTACTGACAATATACAGGTATGTACAGGCTTATAGGAAGATGCAATATAATGATATATATAACTCTGAATCGAGGTTTTATCCATTCCACATAGACTGCCTGGATTCTTGCATGTCTTAGACAAAAATAAAATTCCAAATTAGAATGATTTTAAAACTGGACAATTATGGAATAAAATCTGTCAAAATTGAAATAATTGTTTCTCTCTTTCTACACACATACACACTCAGAGACTGAGTCTACAATATAATGTTTTGTTTTATCCTATGTAAACACTGTATACATGTTCCTATCCACCTCCTTTAAGCTGCTTCACCCATATGGAATTTACAGTAATTTTAACAATTGTTCATAATATGGAATTTACAGTAATTTTAACAATTGTTCATAATATGGAATTTACAGTAATTTTAACAATTGTTCATAATATGGAATTTACAGTAATTTTAACAATTGTTCATAATTTGTTGAATACTCTAGGCAAATTCATGTGAAGATTACTTGTACTAGCTCGTTATGCCCCGCAATTTCTCACGTCATTCATCAAATCATGGACAATTTCTGGAGCATTGCTCTCAAATATTTCAGCTAAATTTAGTTTTAAAAAAACTTTTCATTTATGCTTAAAATTGTCTGTATTCAATATATTTGTTAACATGGAAACAAAGTGTAACAAATAGTATATATTGAAAGTACAGCACCAGAGTATATTAGCGTAAGTAGTATCAAACAGTGGTGGACACTATCAACATGGAGATTTCACTAAAGGACTAAATTCTATTTTGTCTAGTTCTAAATGATATCGGTACTGATCTGACATCCAGGATGGATGCCAAGGCAGCCATATTGAAAGTCTTGTTACTAATTCAGTGTGGCTGCTACAGTGACTTATTCGGAAATCGTATCACTCAAGAATATCAGATGACTTATTTGGAAATCATATCACTCAAGAACATCAGATGACTTATTTGGAAATCATATCACTCAAGAATATCAGATGACTTATTTGGAAATCATATCACTCAAGAACATCAGATGACTTATTTGGAAATCATATCACTCAAGAATATCAGATGACTTATTTGGAAATCATATCACACAAGAATATCAGATGACTAATTTGGAAATCATATCACACCAGAACATCAGATGACTAATTTGGAAATCATATCACACAAGAACATCAGATGACTAATTTGGAAATCATATCACACAAGAACATCAGATGACTAATTTGGAAATCATATCACACAAGAACATCAGATGGTAGGACTCTGCATATGGGGGAGAGACAGGTGGTAAATGATATCTCAAGGTTTGTGTAAGTATTCTTATTAACTAATGAAATTGGACATTATTGGATATGACATATGAAGCAATTAGATGTACTGAACAAAAATACAAATTAAATACATTAACATCATGTCTCTGTAAATTGAATTTGATCAGTTCTGGCAAACAACAACAAAAAGTCCTATGTACATATCTTGTAGGTCATTAGTGCAGTTGATAGAGCAACAAATATTTTACAGTTTAAAAACTCTTGGGAATTTGCACATTGACTTTGAACATACATTTAAGGACAACTTGCCATCATCTGGGATTTTAGGATTTCCTTCAAGTATCTCTGCTACAGTTGTTATCATGTTTAAACATGCATATATAAAGGATTATAGTGGAGTAAATATACTTGCTTACAATTCTTGTACAACAACAAACTGCTTGGACTCTGATCTGCTGTATAACAGATCATGGTCAATCCATTTTTGTTTAGATTACTCCATAGAATAAACCATGCACTCCATGGTTCAATATCTTATGGCAAATCAGGGTCTATTGTTTTATGGTTCAATATCCCATAGAAAATCAGGGTCTGTTGTTTTATGGTTCAATATCCCATAGAAAATCAGGGTCTGTTGTTTTATGGTTCAATATCCCATAGAAAATCAGGGTCTATTGTTTTATGGTTCAATATCCCATAGAAAATCAGGGTCTGTTGTTTTATGGTTCAATATCCCATAGAAAATCAGGGTCTATTGTTTTATGGTTCAATATCCCATAGAAAATCAGGGTCTATTGTTTTATGGTTCAATATCCCATAGAAAATCAGGGTCTATTGTTTTGCAGTTGGACTTTACTTGTAAGCAAATATATTTGGTTGTACTATTTTCCTTGACATTATGGAAATATAACATAAAACCATAAAGAAAAAAAATTCAGTTTGCATATTACAATATGAAAGAGGGCCCTGAATGGGTCTAAGGTGCTAAACTTTTCAGATCACTGAAATGTCACCTCAGTCCAAGTTTGTTTGAATTTTCTTCCTGGCCAACGTGTGTATTAGAAAGTTTACCAGTTTCTTCCAGTTGGTATTGGTTTTTCCTCCACAAGATATGCTTTATAGCCTATAATGTGATGAAAAATGGAATTAAACCTAAAACATTAGAAACTATTTTACAAACTGCTCTAGTTTAATAACAATTTAAAAGCTGCCAATGTGACCATCAAAATTAGGAGTTCAAGACCTCTTGTGGTAGAACCTCTGCGATCTTGTACTATTTTTTTTATTTCTTTATTTTGTGTAAGAGGGCCCTGGATGGCAGAGTGGTGTAATGTGTTCGCCTGAATGCTAGCCAGTTCTGACAATTTAAGAGCTAATTCGGCCCCAAATGACAGGCTGATACGGACCATGTGAAATATAACAAAAGCCATGGAATATGTGATTTATTTTAGTAGTTATTACTTTTTTCAAACAGATAATGTAAGCATTTGATTTTTAAGCTTTTTCATTTACTTAACATGGTTATTAGTAAATTTAAAGTTAAAATTAGAACAAAATAATTATGGGTTATAGCATTTAGATTTTGTAACCAAAATACCTTTTGATTACAACAAAGAAAATATAAAATTATTATTTATTATTTAAATTATTTATAAATTTATATTATTATTAATACTTATTTATCTGGAAAACTTTTTGAAATTGTTCATAAAATAGATCAGTATGGCCAACATTAAACACTATCAAAATGTAATGCATATAAATTTACCCATGGGTTTTATTGATTTCTCATTAAAATCTTGCTTTTCACAATGTATTAACCCCCTTCCACAATCCTAAAAAATAATTCTGTAAAGAGTTTATCGATTAGTAATGATAGTATAACGTACTTTACTGTTGAATTTGTTTTGAGTAAAATCTCTATCAGTGGACACCCAGCAGAAATAACTAGCTAGAAATGTAGGAATCTCCCCATACTGATCTAACTATAATGTTTGAATGTGTTATTGTCACTGTACTCCCTTTTTCTGGTGTTTATGTCTTTTTCCCTTTCATTTTCCGAGTTTATGCTTGTAATTGACATCTGCCCAGAAAGTCGTTTGAGTTTCATTTTGGTTGTTGGTAGAAACCCTAAATGTAATATTCTTTTATCATATTATCTATTAAAGTATATTCTACCACTTTATAGAGAGACCTCCAAATAATGATATACATCATGCATATAATTTTGTGAAGAAAATAATTTTGATATCATGCACTATAAGGGTTCAGTCTTTAATTTGGACAGTTTTAAGTGTAAATCATTAGTTATTTTTGAGGGTATTATGACAAATATAAAGATGCTACAAATGAGTTCCTAAATCACAGGCACATCTATTTTAAAAAAAGCAACAAAAAACACATTTAAACACATTTCCTTGTTGGGTATCAAGTAAATTCACAAAGAATACAAGTCCATCGTCCTCACATGAACAGATTGTATTTAAATATGCTAAAACGCATCTAGCTTCAAAACATAAATTATAAAAATGCAAAATATATGCTCTACTTCAAGAAGAGTAACATACTTTTTTTTAATTCAAGAAACGTTTCTAACATCTGCGATAAAATTATACCTGAAAATTATGTAAGGAGTACTGATCATTTAACTGGAAATGAGCTTCTGCTCGCATGGTTGAAATTTTAATTTTTAATTATTCTAAATTCGTCATATTATGCGTTGATTTGTCCAACACTCACCTGATCATCAATTAATTGATAAGGCAGGATCATGATAAGAGAACAACCAAAAGTTGTTTAAACAAAATTGTTTAAATTTGTGTAAACCAGATTTCAAAGAAAGGGCGCATATGCTTTTAAGTAATCCTGGTATATTTTTACAGGTGCAGTGGAACATCAATTCCACCTCCTGAGAAATGTTATTCAACACTGTTTAACTCGAATATATCGTAAGAATATTATCAGTACGTTATGGGTGTCGTCGAATAGTTTAAGCTTCAAACATTATATAATCATCGTAATTACTATGTCAAGATAGTTACAATAATGTTGTGCTATATTTGTTTTTAAATGTTTCATAATGTTTGGCTTAAGATATTCCAAGTTAGTCCTAAATATAACTGTACACTAGGTACAATCAGTGAATCAAGTTGGAAGGTATCGGGTGAAGAACTTGAACTTTGAATAGATTATTCAAAAGTTGTTAGTGGAATACAAGGAGGGATTTTTGCATTAACCCAGTGATACCCAAAATAACACTAAAAATGCTATGCTAGTCACAGTGCGAAGAACCACGGTAGAAAATCAAAGTCATATAGTTTATACGGTACTATGTGATAATACAAATCAGTTAAATCAGGAAAAATAAATAATAAATTCAGTGTACAAAATATTTTACACACTTCGGAGCTTACGAACCCAGCTACCTTTTAGAGCTAGATTTGAAATTCTTAACACCTGCGCGGTTACTTCAAAGAGAAAATTATTTTGTCAGACTTTCCAAAAGAATTTATGAAACATAGAAAGGCAACACACGCCTACTGTACTTAGACAACCATGTACATTGTAAAAGACGGCTAAATACAGCATTCTATACAGAACAGAAAATAGTATGTACAGTTAAAACTAACACTAAAACAAAACTGCTCATATTTATCATTTTCGAGCAATAACAGTATTTGCAGTCGTATATCGAGTTCAATACAGTATCTGCAATCTTATAGTGATGTCAACAGTGTTTGCAATTCTGCGTCGAGCTTAATACGGTGTCGGCAACCTATATCGAGTTCAATGCGGTGGCTGCAATTCTACGTCGAGCTTAATACAGTAATTGCAGTCTCATCTCAAGCTCAAAGCAGTGATTGAAATCCTATATCAAGCTCAATCCAATGGGTTCAATGTTATATCGAACTAAATAAAATGATTGCAATCCTATATCAAGCTCAAAGCAGTGACTGAAATCCTATATCAAGCTCAGAGCAGTGGTTGAAATCCTATATCAAGCTCAAAGCAGTGACTGAAATCCTATATCAAGCTCAAAGCAGTGACTGAAATCCTATATCAAACTCAATAATATTATTTGCAATCCTATATCAAGCTCAAAGCAGTGTTTGCAATCCTATATCAAGCTCGATACAGTGTTTGCAATCCTATATCGATCTAAATGCAGTGGCTGCAATCCTATATCGAGCTGCATACAATGTTTGTTATCCTATATCAAGATCGATACAGAAGTTATAATCCTATATCGAACTCGATAAAATGGTTGCAATCTATTATGGAGCACAATACTAATTTACCTGAAAAGCAACAAATGACTTTAACATTGACCTCGTTAAGTTGACTAGTGTCTCAGTGTTTCGCAAGCGGTTTGAAAATCTTTGGGTAAAAAATAACTGATAAAATATGTTTCAATGAAATGAAATAAGGCAAACTTAATGACCCAATGACGCCATTTACGTGCAGAAAGGCGTATAATCTGAATAATACTGAATATTTAAATATACTGATCCTAAACAGCGTTGGTTTCCTTTAAAACTAGATAATATCAACGCTTCGCTTCATCACATTATGATGCATATTATTTCTCCCTCGAACATCGAAACCCTGACATTTTTCACGTCTGTACGAATTAATTCGATGTTGATCGGCGACATTCGTGGGTGAATTGATTTCAACCGATAGTTGCAACACGGGTTGATTATGTCGCCTTTGTAAACTTCTTGTGTACGTTCATTAGTTTCCTGTTAATTTTTTTTATTTTTTATTTTTTTTTCATTTAATTTTTTATATTTATTTATATTTTTTTGACAGAAAAAGAACTTCCCCTCTTTTCCTCACTGGTTTTACCTGGCTATTTTAAAACACAGGCGTTGTATATCACGAGTGTTGTTAAAATAACTTTTGATTCCTGTTATTTTGGGGTACGACATATTGTTCTTATATAGTTAATAGAGTATACAGATTGGCTTTAATACATATGTATAAAAACAAAAAACTGCAAGCACCGCTTGGTCATTTTCACTTCCATGACTTCAGAGATAATTGCATAAACATAACCTTGGATATTTAACACATTTTCTAATTCATTCATTGCACTTTTCCAGAATTTGGTATTGTCTAGTCCGGCAACGTTCCTTTTCTTTTAGACTATATTCAGGCTGATTTTTCAAGCATATGAAAGCAGTCGTTATTGTTAACTACGTTCTTGGATCATGTACAATTTCCACAAGAACAATATTCAGAGAAATTTCAGGCTAATACATGAAAGTAACCTAGAGGTATGCCAACATTCTCTCCATTGTATATGTTGAAATTCCGACAAGTTCAACCCACAAAGTGTCACTCTGTCCAAAATTCATAGTATCTACTAAGAAGCTAACACCGCTATGTCGGATTGTGTTCAACACATGTTCGCTCTTCAGTGCATAAAAAAAAAAAACAGCTGACTATCAATATTCACCACAGTCGTATATTTTTTTTTTAAATCTAACGCACGCTTTTTCCACTCAGATTTCCTTCTTTTTTAAAAAAGATGGTCTTCCCCTCTTGAATAAATTTGAGCGCCACGTTAAAATTTTAATTTTATTAGATTTTATCAATAGTGTGACTTCGCTACTTTTGGACCATTCTGGGAAAAGATCGGAATTACAAGCGAATTCGTTGACTAAATATTTGAAAATCGTTTAAACTTAACATCTTTATTATTTCCCTTATCGGTTATTTTTTGTTTTAACAAATCATTTCCTGCCTTTCATTGTTTTGTTAGATTTGAAAATTGTTGAAATTTAATGGTATCATTGAGGCTTTAAACAAGAGATATCCTTCGAGAGGAGATCTATAGCTGGAAATGATTTAGATTTTTGAATTAGCATGAGAAACCAATACGCCACTCATTGGCCAATGCTAAGTGGATTTACAATTGTTGTGCTAAGTAATAACGAAGGGATTACGGCATGAGTGTTGACTACAACACTTTAAAAACTACACATGAAGCTGAATTTCACACACACACACACACACACACACATATATATATATATATATATATATATATATATATATATATATATATATATATATATATATATATATATATATATATATATATATATATACGTTCTTTTGCATACCAGGGCCCAGCAATTTGGAACGAATTGCCCATTAAAATTAGACACAAAGACACAGAGATCCCATGAAAGAGTGCTCTTAAAACTCACCTTTTTCGACTGCAAGAACAAACATTAAAGACCTAATAATGTATCGTACCTTAAATAGTTTAAGCTTTTTTTTTGTTTTCCAATTGCATTGTTTTTGTTGTTTGTTTTTCTGTAGTGTAGTCATATCATTATATATGTTGTAAAGCGCTTAAAGCTTCTAAAGATTAGGCACTATACAAAGTCCTCATTATTATTATTATTGTTATTATTATTATTTTTATTATTATATATATATATATATATATATATATATATATATATATATATATATATATATATATATATATATATATATATATATATATATATATATATATATATATATGTGTGTGTGTGTGTGTGTGTGTGTGTGTGTTTAAATAGTAATTCTTAACATGTCATGAGGGAAAATCTGCAATTTGATGACACCACCAGTTTGCGAAATAGATATGATATGATATGCCACACAGAAACAAAAAGTTGTAAGAGTATTCAAAGATGAACTAAATGGCTCACCTTTCAAAGAAATTTATGACTCAAGTAAAAAATGTAAGATCGTTATGGAGCAAAAGGTATGTAGGTGTACAAAGAAGTGTGCAATCAAAGAACATTTCATATTTCGGATGAATGGGGATTATTTACTCAGTAATATGGACATTAATCAACAAATCTGATGTTGTTCATTCATGATGCACACAATAAATAGGATTATGGCAGTTTGTTGTGTCATCATGACAAATTATATTTATTTTATTTTGACAACGTAAACACGTTTACTTGTGGGTAATTACAACAGGAAATTTGGATTTCTTCAAATTAAAAAAAATAGTGTCTCATCAAACAATTATTTGTATTGTACAGGAAATGTGATGGTGCGGTAATCCTCCCAAAATATAAAAGATATCACTACACAAAAAAGATGTACAAGCTATCATTAATTATGGAATTTGTTTCCCTCGCCTTATAAATTTTTTAAAAAAATAGTTAAAAAAAACATACGAAGAATATGTAAAACACAGGGGTAAAACGAAATATACACAAAACGTTGTGAGCAAATTTCAATCGCCATTTCACCATCATCAGTCTCTTGACCTAGTGTGGTCGTTGAGGCACTGTGCTGCTGAACATTTGACAAGTTCCCTCCACTTGTCTCGATCATGTGCCAATGCCTGTGTCTCCGCAACACTTTTCCTGATCCATTCTGTGATGCTGTCAGTCCACTTTTTCCTCTGTCTACCTTTCCTTCTGCCACCCTGGACACTGCCCTGCCGAACTGTTGTGGATAGACTGTTGGCTCTAGGGACATGGTCATACCATTTCAGCTTTCTCTTTTTGACAGTGGTGATGGGGTCTTCATAATGGTATACTTTGTGCCTGATGGTGTTACGCACTTCTTCATTTGTGATGTGGTCTATGTAAGAGATGCCAAAGTGGTTTTGTAGCATCTCGTTTCAAATGCCTGGATTCCTCGTTGTAATTCTTCCGTCAGGGTCCAGGCCTCACATGAATAAGAAAGATTGAGATGACTATTGCTCTCAATAGTCTGATTTTAGTTTCCAGTCAGATATTCTTGTCTCTCCAGATGGGTATTAGTTTTGACATATCTGCCGTTGTTTGTGCTGCTCGTGATAACATTTCTGCTCTTGATCCCTCTTCAGTGACTATGGAACCAAGATATTTGAACTGGCCCTCTGTTTCAAGTTCCTTTCCTCTGACTTTAATCGTGCAGTCTAAAGACAGGCCCCAAAAATGTGGATAGTTTCTATCCATGGTAATATGACACCCCAGCTGAATGGCTCTCTGTTGTCAACATCCCAAGCCCATGCCTGTGTGAGCCTAATAAGTTCTTCCAGGCTAGTGTAAAATATTGTATGCATACGGTTAGAAGTCCACATAACAAACAAATATGCAATTGATTCAGGTGTTTGTGACAATATAATGAGTGTCATTTTATATGCATCTCAGTCTACTATACAGACTTTTTACTTCATTTTTAGCATTTGGCATGATGGTATCTACGATGTCGTAGCCTCAACTTGATTTGTTGTGGTTGTCCACGAAGTATGAATAAGGGTACAAATATAACTCCTGGTTGCTGATGTACTTTGTGAATCTAGACATAAATGGGGGGGGGGGGGGCTCATTTATTTCCTGAATGCATGAAATCGACGGTCGCATTATACGTCACTTATTTTATATTTGAAAGGATCATAGGGTTTTAGTATTAAAATGTCATTAACTAAAGTTCCTTACAAAACTATTATTTGGAAAATAATATGTATAACAGAGTTGCTTAATACCTGATGTTTCTATTAAAAAATAAGAGAGAGAGAGAGAGAGAGAGAGAGAGAGAGAGAGAGAGAGAGAGAGAGAGAGAGACTGTAGATATCTGGAGTACCAGTAGATATTTTACATTTGATAATATACTTATTTCAAGTAACAACAGTCATACCTATACACTGTGATGCGGGATGCAATGACCATGGAAGTAGTGCAAAACAGTTATGTAATGATTTATTTTGTAATATGGCTGTATTGCTTTGTTGTTAATAAGTAATAACTATCCCATCTTTTTTAATTAATACTGACATAGATGCAATGTACGTACAGCCTATATCTTGTGCTGAAAAATGGTGTTAAACCCTATAACAACAACAACATTAATAAGACTTGGAAAAATATTTACTACTTGTTCTGGCGACATTTTTAGAAAATTGGCGACAAAATATTCAGGTTGGTGATTTTTTGGCGACTTTTTAAAAGCCAAGACCATCTCTCTCTCTCTCTCTCTCTCTCTCTCTCTCTCTCTCTCTCTCTCTCTCTCTCTATATATATATATATATATATATATATATATATATATATATATATATATATATATATATATATATATATATGGTCAATTATTTACAGGAAAAGACAGACCTCTGCTTGCCACATAAAAAGGATGCGTACTTAGGGCTCAATCACAAGGATTGTCAATTTGAAGACAATGCGAGTGCTGACTTTGCAAGCACTGGCAGAAAACTTGTATACTGTTACGATAAATGGATACCCTATGGGACCTTTTTAACCTGCGTTATTATAAATAGGTAGGTCCTCGACTACCCAGATACCAATTGGCATCTTTACATCCGAAACAGAACATATCAGAGGTAGCATATATGGTAAAATATCAACTATTGTCTATCCATGCATATTACAAAAACCTAGAATTATTTGATGATAGTATTTACAACCGTTGCAAATGCTGCGCTATGAGTACATTGTCCACACTGTGTGGTATTTCCATTTCAAATGAATTCCGCTTGAAGGTATGAGCCGTTTTCGTATCTGAACTGCATTGGACTTCAAAGGTGATTCAATATTTTCATCATTCCTTAAATGTCCTGTAGTATATTATTGGTTGTGTTTTACGCTGTCTGGTTGCTGATGACTAGGAAAATTTCATCTTTCTGGAAATGAATACAAAATGATCTAAGTACTCTGCTGTATGGTGAAAGGTGGAGGATGACGGCATAATAGTGGCGGTGATGGTGTGTATTTTAGATCTTGATACTCTCGTATGTTACTATCGGTATCACAGACTTCAGTTTCATCTTTGTTTGCCATAAATGGTATCTGTATTTCTTCAAGGAGGGCTTGAACATCTTGGAGAATATCTTGATTTGCATCTACTTTTGACCAAATATTTGAATAATCGTCATTCTCATCTTCCTCTTCTTGTCTGTTTTCATTCATTTTTTGATTCGTCACTGAACAAACTTAACAGAAATTACAGTGGTCTAATACAAGATATTGTCACAGATGAGTTGTTCATCAACTACATCACATCATTCATTTTATCCTCATTAATTGGTTGTACATCCTCCTCATCTATATCACTGACGTCAATATATGGCAACATATCACATGATACATTTGGTTCATCCTGGAAGCTTTTCATATCCTCGACTGTTACCCCATTATTGTCAACTGCTGCATCGTGAGGAATGCAAGAAGAATTAAAACTAATAGGCATCCTAAAATCATCCAGGTTTACATTAACAAGAATAAGTTTTGTTCAAGTTTTATTTCGCTGTTTGATTACTAAGTTTAATGCAAAATTATATATATATATATATATATATATATATATATATATATATATATATATATATATATATATATATATATATAAGCTCACCCTACGATTACTCCAGTTCACCCTACGATTGCTCCAAGCTCACCCTACGATCGTTCCAAGATCACTCTACGATTGCTCCAGTTCACCCTACGATTGCTCTAAACTCACCCTACGATCGTTCCAAGCTCACCCTACGATTGCTCCAGTTCATCCTACGATTGCTCCAAGCTCACCCTACGATCGCTCAAAGCTCACCCTACGATTGCTCCAGTCAGGGCCGGAGCTTCCGCTAGGCGAACTAGGCAATCGCCTAGGGTGCTGGACTAAGAGTTTATTTCATGATGGGCGGGTGTTGGAGGGCGTGAGTGGAAAGGGGCGCCAGATATCGGATCTCGCCTAGGGCGCCAAAATGCCTTGCACAGGCGCTGGCTCCAGTTCACCCCACGATCACCCCAAGCTCACCGTACGATTGCTCCAGCTCACCCTATGATCGCTCCATGCTCACCCTACGATTGCTCCTGTTCACCCTACGATTGCTCTAGTTCACCCTACGATCTCTCCCGGCTCAACCTACGATTGCTCCAGATCACCCTACGATTGCTCCAGTTCACCCTACGATCGCTTCAAGCTCACCCTACAATTGCTCCAGTTCACCCTACGATTGCTTCAGCTCCTTCATTTTGAACGATTTGGCGTGACAAAGTTATCGATTAGAAGATTTTCACCGTATAAAGTGACCAGTATCATTAAAAGCAGATCGCTCTGTCTTACGTAGGACAATAGAGATCTCATTGTAATCAGATTGGTCAAGTGGTTTATTGTCGGCAAACACCTAAGAGTAAAAACGAAATGTAAAAATAAATAAACTTCTTGTTTGCATCCGTGCAATGTGCCTTATCTAAGGAAACAAACCACACGAATCACATTTAAGTGCACTGCTTATCAATAGTGTGTAATCTGGTCATATTCCGAGCACTGAGGTAATTGGCATGATATCGAGAACTTCAGTATTGAAGCCGACTACTGTGTACCTAACTACGATACCGGAAGCAGTCAGTCGGCTCTTTGCAACACGTTTAAAATTTAAAAAGTTTCTTAATTTGAATTCTTTTTACTGAAAATGATTTTCTTATGACTATATACACAGGGGGTAAATCCGACCATGTTGTGGCTTACTCCGAGCTTTGATATGCGTAATTCCGACCACCATGTATGGATCGTACAAATACAATGTTTCATCTCTAAAATACAAAGATTTTGTTTATCTTAACAGGCTTTAATGCTTTAAATTGTTTTTATTTTTTTTATTCAGATAGTAGAGAGATAGCAGATAGAAATATATGATTGTGGATGTTGTTATATAGATAATTGTGGAGATGAGTAACATATAATTATTTTTTTTTTTATAGATCTATACCATTTATTTTGTATTTCATTATTTTTAATTACATATTTATTCCTATGTTTTTTTTCTTCTTCTAATTCTTCAAAGTTCATTACAAACTAATCTTAATTTTACATTTTCTTTAAGCTTGTGTTCTTGGTCGGAATTACCCTCTTATGATAACGAACTTGGGGTAAATCCGACCATTAAACAGAAGATTGCATAATATTGTTATTTGCCATAAAACTGGTGCAATTTTTACTCTTTTTTATTTTTTAGCGAGACAGTGCTTTCAGGTATAACAATACCAATTGCGCAAGTCCAGGTGGGTGGAGCTTAAGGTGTAGAAACATTGCATTCAGAAATAAACAACAACACAAGCTATGATTGGTGGATTATGTAAGAGTTGTACTTTCTGTTAGGCTTAAAAAAAAAAGTTTAGCCTCTTGGCAACATGTGAATTTATGCTAATTCCTATATAGATCATATTTTGTATTTTTTATGATTTTTTGAAAATGTGATACACACGACTGAAAATAAGTATGTTGTGACTAGATAACTCATACCCCTGTCTAGTTCCAGCAGAGTTATCTCTCTTAAATGCAATGGAGTACCTGGTTTTTATCATTGTCAAATTGACAATCTAACATTGTTCTCTATGACAGTGTGTGACATGCATGCAGTAGGATGGAAAGTATATTTATTTCAAAAACATTAGCATTGAGGTCTATGGAAAAACAATTGGTACCGTGATACCTTCATCTGAAGCGTGATTTTTGCACACACTTGTGCAGAGACGATTGTTTAACGATGTCCAGCCGCCTAGACGACAAAGCGGTATTTACGTTTGTAAGCCACGTGATTTTTCATGATAAATATAGCACGCCATCCAATACCAGCACGTGCGTTCAAAATTAATTCGCCACCATAGTTTATGATTTTAATCAAAGGAACAATTGAATCAAATGAAATCAGCAATTATGTTCGATTAAAGCAACTAACAGCCACATGACATCGTTGTCTTATGAGCGATGTTTACTAAGTGATTTGTACGGCTTATCTTGCATGTTTACATTCTCGTTCTTGAACGGGGTTCTATAAGGGTACTTGTTAATCTTGCCGATCATTAAAGCAGGAAACGTTGGACGCGATATTATGCTATTGTAGTTAATATTAACACAGTTACAGCAAATTTCGCACACTAAACATGATTCATATATGAACACGCGAAACCATGGTCATATTCTCCACAGAGAGAGAGAGAGAGAGAGAGAGAGAGAGAGAGAGAGAGAGAGAGAGAGAATGTCTATATTTTTACGGTGGTACGTATATCACGATTTCCTTATGGTTTACCATAGTATATGTCTACTAGCGTGCATGTTGGTCACAGTGTTTATGAACTAGTCAATAAGCAAATAAAAATGTGCAGTTCTAGAAAGAAATGTATCGGCACTTACAAGTAGACGAAAGTGCTGGCTTACAAAGTTTAATCGTGTCGGATCAAGGCCCTCCGGGGCTCTAAGCACTGAAAATATGTTGGTGCCCCTTCCCATATGGAAAAAACAATATAAAAAATATAACAATATTGAAAGCTAATAAGGTGTGAAAATACCAGTGTTGCCATCATTCCAAATAAAAATACTCATATATGCAGATCGAAATGTTCATATAAAATTAATACAATTTTAGTATCGATAATTAATTTGAATGTTTCTTGGTACCCGTGTTGGGACAGTGTCCTCAGCACCTATATAGTGTGCCTAATATATAATCCGTCACTGAGTTTAATACTTTTTATAATATATTATCTCTTTTAATAAAAAAAAAAATTACAAAAGAATATTACGGGTGGTTTTACGATGAAATACAGAGTACGTTGATTTAAATGGTTGGAGAATAATTTACACAGTGATGGCCAAATCATGTTCTTTGTAAAATGTGTAGTATATAAAATCAGAATAAGGTTTTATCGAGACGCATCTATTGCGATATTAATCCCATCGTGACGTTTGAGACGTGGTGCATATTGATGTAATAAAAATAAAATCATACTGTTGACAGTTATTACTTTTTAAAATTAGAAATTAATATTTTAAAAGTAAAAATAACCTAGCCAAGGATATTCTAGACTTAAGATATGTAAAGCATCGTGTTGCAACAAAGTTTCTTTCAATATACACTTTCATAAATCAGTATTAAAAAGTAAAGTGCATTTATAATCATCGTAACTTTAATTTAATTTTGCGTTGTATTATTTCAGCAATGAATCATCGAGGTGAAACATATCCTGAAAAGATGAAATGTTAATTTCTCTCACTCCGTATATAGTTAAATAGTTAGTAGTTAGTTCGAAAAGATGGAAGCGCGGGAAATAAATAGGAAAATCAGTTAAAAGACGGGTATTTTTGGAGTGTGTGTGTGTGTGTGTGTGTAGTGAAGGGTCACTTCAACCATTATTTTCTTTTATTTTTCCCATGCCATTGTATAAACTTCAAAGGCGCCAAGTGTTCAGACTCAATGAAATTGAGCTGATATCTTAACACGGGTTTGTGAAAGAGACAGTTGAATTTCCGATCCATGTCAAATAGTCATTGTTCAATGGGAACAGTTATATAATGGAATTCAGAGATTCTGATTGACGAAAACATGAATTGTCTTGGGATATTTAAAAAAAAAAACACTGCTTATGATTGGCCAGAGTGAAAAAAGACGTACACCTTGGAAGTAATGTGAAATTAAAGTGATAACCTTGATCGAAATTCTTTAGTCCGAAATTTTCTGAGAGAGAGAGAGAGAGAGAGAGAGAGAGAGAGAGAGAGAGAGAGTGTTTTACTCAGAGGAAGGCTAGACATTTTTTTTAGTGCTTTCCTCGTTAAACAAGAAAAGGACCAGTTTCCTGTCATGCGAGAAAGACAGGGTTTAGAGCTGGATGCACAGGTTCTAAAGTTAACAGCATTAATGTACGCAATTTTAATTTCACTTAATATTCTTTTTATTGTTTGTTGTATGCAATCTTGTTTGATATGACTAGGTTCCATATTGTGTATCGTTTATTCAATTTTATGGAAACAGGTTGATGCCAGAGTTGCTATGCAGTTTATCTTTTAACTACGTTACATAACGTTTCCCTTTGAACAATAACTTTTTGACACGGATCGAAAGTTCATCTGTCTCTTTCTCAAAACCGTGTTAAGATATCTGGTCAATTTCATGGAATCGAAACACTGGCTTCTTTGAAGTTTTAACACTGACAAGAAAGAAATTAAGAATAAAGGTCGAAATGACCATTCACAAAGACTTTCCCGTCGAAATGTGATAAAATGTGATTAAACTTTAAGGATCAATGCTTATTCAAAATTCGATACATACATACATACATACATACATACATACATACATACATACATACATACATACATACATACATACATACATACATACATTTTGGTGAGTGCAAGTGCTGTAGAGAATACGATACGACGGGCTGATGGATTATGAAAAGGTCGCACTTAACACTAATCTGTGGGAAAACCTAACGTTGAAATCGAGTGATAAAACAACATAGAAAGGAGAAAAATTCCCGATTCGATTCAATTACAGAAAAGAAAGAAACAAATCAGAAAAAATAAAAAAGCAATAATAAAAAAATCATAAAATATCTAAGTATGGGTTGATAAAATACATGATGGAGGAATACTTGGTAAGGGTCGGTAAAATACATGATGGAGGCAAACTTGGTAAAGGTCGGTAAGATAGATAATGGAGATATACTTGGTACTGGTCGGTAAAATACATGATGGAAGCATACTTGGTAAAGGTCGGTAAAATACATGATGGAAGCATACATGGTAAAGGTCGGTAAAATACATAATGGAGGCATACTTGGTAAATGTGGGTAAATAGATCATGGAGGTATATTTGATAAAGGTCGGTAAAATACATGATGGAGGTATACTTGGTTAAGGTCGGTAAAATACACGATGGAGGCATACTTAGTAAAGGTCGGTAATTCAAGAAGACTTGCATGAATCGAAATCTGTCTAAATATAACAATGATATAACTGATAAGTGTTAATTAAAGTTACCTTTCGTAAGCATTTTTCTTCTCCATAGTCTACTAGTATTAGTGAAGAAATTGTATGAAAATATTCCATTTTTTATATATATTCTCTCTCTCTCTCTCTCTCTCTCTCTCTCACACACGAAAAGCTTACTACTTATAGTTTCGCGTCTTTGGAAAGAATTTATTATGTTCATATTACTTGCTACTACAACTGAACAACTTTTGAAGAAATTGTATGAAAATATTCCATTTTTTATATATATTCTCTCTCTCTCTCTCTCTCTCTCTCTCTCTCTCTCTCTCTCTCTCTCTCTCTCTCACACACACACACACACACACACACACACACACGAAAAGCTTACTACTTATAGTTTCGCGTCTTTGGAAAGAATTTATTATGTTCATATTACTTGCTACTACAACTGAACAACTTTTGACACCCCCTTCATGGAGCCTCGTCATTCCAAAACGTGTGATTGATGAATCATTGCGCAGAGTGGCGGATACGACGAAATGTGAAATGGGAAGTGAGAAATCGGGACGCGTTCAATCGATGTACTACTACTAGCGAATATACTACATGTAAAACGTAGAGAAACGTGATGGCACTTTCGTCATATAATAGAAAGGATATTCCTTTTCCAAGCAGAATCTTTGGGTGGCTTAATGTTTGGGGTAAGTGTTTTAATTGTTTTAAACTGCTTTGATGTACGACATCAGGGCAAGCAAACGTCAGGTAACAGTCGCAGTCGTACTATCAGAGACACCGAGGCCCAATAAAATTCTCTGAAGCGTGTAATTTATTTAAACATTTATAACTTTTAAAGAAAACAGAGACTCAATTGGTACCGAACATTGCTAGCAACAATTACTATTCCAGGTATCATCTTCATCATTTCGCCATTGTAAATCAATATTTATTCAGATTCATTTGATATTGCACTGATTGTTTTATTTAGATATATGACCAAAACGGTGTTCAGTAAAATTTATCTGTTTGAATCAATTAATCGTACTTTTCACTTTAAAAAAAAAAAAACGGTTTATCTGTTTTTTCTTTGGTCTTTAATGAAAAGAGGAATAAAATATCCCTATTAAGTTCAAATTACGTCAAACATCAGCTGTTACTCCATAAGTAATATTACACCTTGCCTCGAGAGTAAGAGTCCGTCTTAAAATCAATCATTCAAGATCGCACAAACAGATAAGATTACACGATCTATCGAACGCCGATACATGTACAAATTCCAGTATACCAAATTTCAGGCAACAGTTTATTACATTATACTACATGAAAGTTGAAACAGCGATGAAATAAACCGACTAAAAAAAGTAATTTTATTGTTTTATTATATAAAATATGCAAAAATGCCCATAGCTATTTGTCACAAATGCTTAAGCACATGCGACACAGTGCAGTGAGTCTATTATGTATTTAAGATAGACCAAAGAAGTATCTCCGTTTTTTTCTTGTTCTGAGACTCTGATACCATTATTATAAAAATACAATCCTGCCCCCAAACAGAAAAACAAATAGAAAAGAAGAAAACCAAACTAACATAAATAAAAAAGCAGATATGTAATGTTAAACAATATATATATATATATATATATATATATATATATATATATATATATATATATATATATATATATATATATATATATATATATTTAATGATTATTATATATATCATGTTATTGGTACTTAAAGCTCAGCTAGGTCTTAAAATCGCTGCATGAATTTTTTTAAATACACTTTTTAATAAATTTATAAAATCTTTTAAACTTTAATATATATATATATATATATATATATATATATATATATATATATATATATATATATATATATATATAAAATGATTGGTATGTATTATGTACTAAGCACTTCAAATACTGGGCAAAAGCATCTTAGATAGATGCACAAATTAATTTTAAAAATGTTGAAATTGTTTTAAATTTGTTTTACGGGGTGGGGGTGGGGCAATGCGCATCAGCAACAAAAAACAAGAAGGAGAGTTGGCTGACTGTAAACACTGTCGATTTGGGCCTTACAAATATAAAGTCAATAATTTGTCAACCTCATAATCTGTTGGGAATGGCCAGAAATGTACAGGAGGAAATGTAGCTAAAATTTAAAATATCATGTTTTTATTAAAAGTTCATTTAGGGGCCTTGACAGTAGTCAGGTTAGAAATGATAACTGAATGAAATTTTTGTTTTTAAAATCACAAAAGGATTTGCTGTTGGTAATAATGCTGGAAAAATATATTTTTGAGCTCTGCAAAACCTTATGAATTATGACTTTGGATTGTTTTGGTGTCTGTTGAGTCAATTATGGGAACAGATTCTGCTGTCATATATAGCTGTTATGTCTGAAATCATCTGTGTAAAAATGAGCGGTAATAAATTAGTCTGAATTGGTAATGGCAGTATATAATTAAATATGGACACTTAACATTTTTATTACCATTCTTAGAAAACTTATTTTGCCATCGTGGATAACTTGAAGCATGAATGCTTAATGGCCTACCTGATAATTATGATGTAAGGCTGAAGACTTTAAGCTGTCATTCTGGTAAAAGCAAGGAAGTGCAAAAAAACAAATCAGTGGGGAAAAAAATATAAAGCTTGCAATACCCTGCATGATTTAATGTCTTGTTTGGAAATGTTACATAATTATATCTGATTATTTATACATGTACATGACTACAGGGAAAAAGAAGAGGTTATTGTTTACTTGCCTGAAGTTAGTAAATTCTTGTTGGTCTAGCTGTTTTCATAATTTTAATAGTAAAATTAACGATGAACTGTAATTATTGCTGGTTATATTTGGGGCCACAAATTAGGGATATTACTAGCCTGAGGCTAGTAAATTTCTCATTGGACTGGTTATTTTTATAATTTGAATCATCTGATTAATTCTAATTATTGCTGGTTATATGCAGGGCCAGAAATTAGTGATAGACTGCTAGCCTGAAGCCTTGTAGTTTTCATGATTTTAATAGTCTAGTGGCTAGTTTTTAATTAAGATTCATTTGTCACTCCTCAGCATATCAATGTATTTACTCTGTCATAAGTATTTGAATAAATATCTAAATGATCAGATGATAGCTAAGTTCTTTTGGAGCTAATTATGTAAATCTCCTTGATTCGGTTGATCCGAACGGAATTGGAACAATTGGAATTTGACTTCATGTATTTCAAAGCAAGGCTGTATAATTATCAACTGGTTTTCTTAGATTGATAAAGTAAATTTGTATGTCAAAGTCTGTAAACTAGATTTATCTACTTATTATATTGGCTACCATGTAGAGCATATCATCTGTTAAACACAAAACGACAGCAAGATGATCAAAATGTGATTGTTAATGCCTTTTTTTTTTTTTTTTTATCAAAATCCCAATTATGATTAACCATTCTATCTTTAAAGGATTAACAGTTATGGAGACATATTATTCAAAGATTTATATTGTTTTTAAGTTCGCCTAAAACTGATACTGTCATAATGAGATACCTCACCTTGATTTAGCTCAAAATTTGCTATAAGAAAATCATTTGTTTTTTCTTTAGCGTTACAATACAGAATGAACAGGATGAGTGAGGTCTTTGTCTTTTTATCTTATTTTTTTTTGTGTGTGTTCTGGATGATGAGGATCTAAATAATATTTTCCCAGTCATTTTAATTTCTGGATAATCAAATTCTTTTCCTCTTGTGAACTTGTAATAAATAGTGTCAAGTAGCTTTGGTGGTTTTCTGAAGCAAGATGGATACTTTTGGATTATGAATGGTGTTACTTAAGAAATAAGTGTTGTTAGCCTAGGTAGATATATTGTGTGACATTGTTTTGAGGGAAGTACTACATATTGAATAAGGACTAGTTTCTCAATCTCATATTCCTTCAGGTTATAAGGAAATTATGTAAAATTCTAGGCCTGGTGTATTCAGTGCCTTGTTCTATACACTGCACATAGGTCATCAAATTGCATCGACTTTTAATTGTGTCAGTCTTGACTTGATACATTGTGACCTGGAATTCATTTTTACATATAAATAGTAGCCTTTAGTGTCTTTAGAGCTGAAGTGTCTATATATTTTACAACTTTAGAATTGGTCAAATTCATAGCACGTCTTTTGGACTTGTATGAATTGGCCCTTTCACATATGTTAGTTATATTAGTCAAAAGATAAATGTGTTTCAGGTTGATTTATCTTTAATTAATTTTATGATTTTTAATTTACTCCAGTCAGTTTGAGGATTTCCAAATGTGCAAGAGGTAGAACAGAAAAAAAAAAAAAACAAATGTTAATACACGGGAAAGAATCATGAGCTATTTCTGTCAATAAAGACTATTTCACCAAAGAATAATCATTGTAAGGTATCAGTTGCTGTGTTCAAAATAGGATTTGGTAAGGATGCAATTAAGTGAAAGCAGTTAGCTCATGTTTCTGAAAGTAGATTCACTATTAGGCGATTGCTGCATAATTAGCACCAAAGTGCTTTGTGTGGGTGTGGGCCAAGCAGGTGTCCCCCTCCCCCCCAAGTAAGAGCAAGTAATAACCAGACTGCTTTTTGAAGCAAGGCATTTTACACATCATTCATTCATTCAGTCAGTCAGTCATTGATTGATTGATTGATTGATTGAGTGAGTGAGTGAGTGAGTCAATGAGTCAGTCAGTCAGTCAGTCAGTCAGTCATGGTATTAAAAGTTTCAGTAGCTGGGTACTATTTTATAGGATGGGTTACTGGCTCTTTGCCCAACCTTCCTCCTTTATCCGGACTTAAAACTGGAGGGTTACTCTTTGCATGAGATCTTCCAGGTGGAGGTTTTTCTATTCAGTCCAGTGGTTAAAATTATAATAAAAAAGACTTGAAAAAAGTGCAGGAACTTTAAGAAACTTCGTCCTACTAAGAGTTCTGTCATAAGGCCCCTCACCTACTTGTTTACTTCTCTATGAATTTTATTTCTGGATATACCAGTGATTATATCATGCATGGATATCACAGAAAATTTTTGAAAGGCTTCATTTTTAGAATTTAAAGGAATTACCGGTAAGGGCAATTCAGCAAAAAATAGAAGGCCAAACATTTAAAACATTCCTACTTCAAAGTAATAAAAGTCCTCCATAACAGAATGGTACAAACCCTAGTAGCAAAAGTAGATGTACTAAAAGTCCGCCTTAATTGATGATGCAAGCCTTTATAGGACAACCTTGTGTTGATGTAATAAAAGCTTCGGGATTTGTGCTGGCAGGACATTTAAGTTCCCGAATGTAATATGTACCATAAAATCACTTTCTTTTTTGGTTATCCAAATTTTGAAGGTTTTGAAAGAATAAATTATCAGTATTTGTCATTATTTAAATTGATGGACTTTCTAATTGTTAGCGGATTATTAGTATTCAGCGCATCATTAAATTTATGGTTTGATGTCGGTATGAAATTCTAGAAAATGGGTATCACACCAAAAGTGTGAATTTGCAGTAAAATATTATTGTTTGAAGTAAGACCTTGTACTGATGATACTCAGATACATGACATGTATTACTTTTTTTTTTTTTTGTGGAGGGGTCTTCTTTCTTTTGATCTTCACAGACCATTTTAGGGAAAGGCCCTCCTGTTTCTTAGCATAAGTGTGTGCTATAGAAATATTTTTTATTGTCAATTTTTTTTTTTTTTTTTTTTTTTTTTTAAACAGCATTACAAGCAATGAATGTAACCATACATTTTTTGCCAGTTTTGCATTCATTCCACTGATTATATACCCTGCACTTATTGCCTGGCATATTCTATAGGGTAACTGTCAATAGTGTTTGAGATTTAGTACATTACATCGAATGCTATAACAGCTGACACCTATTTCCTGTTTGAATTTGAATCAGGATGTAAGATCAATGTAGCAGATGTAGATAAAAATTTTTGGTTGCATAGACATTTCATTAAATACAGGCCTTTGATGGTCAAGGTTGTTGTTCATGTTTTCTTTTGGTCACAGATATTGAAACTGGTGTGTTAGAGACCCATGATCTATGTTTTGATTGTTTGTGGGATGGGGTGCAGCTGTGTTTTCGTATCAGTCAGTAAGATGATGGGATGAATGAGAGAATCTGATTGGCTCAGTTTATCAGCATGAAAGATCATGTTTTGTCAACAGTCTGAGAAAGTTTTACTGTGACTAGCAATCATAGTTTAAGCAGATTTATGCATTTTCTTCAGAAAGAACAAAAAGCTGTTACAGACTTCCACGGGTGATTAATAAAGAATGTAGCAGTTTATTATCCGTGGCTTATAAAGATAGTTTGAGCACATCAAGGAGATGCAAATTTTTATTTTTAAAAAAATCTGTTGAAAGTGTTATCTGCTCCTACAAGAAGTATTTGTACTCCAGTTGTAAATTGAACAATATCAATGTCAGAGAAAATAATATCTCCAGCTATGATTACTTCTTTATCCTGAATTCCAGCATTTTGTTTTGAAAGCCATGAGCAAGTTCTTGTGCTGTTGGATAAGCTTGTGTTGGTTACAGTGTTGCATTCTTGATTAATTCATTTTACTCTTGATTTGCTCAATACGATAATTGCTTTTCTGTGCTGCAAAACACCAAACCACTACCAAATCAAAGATAACCATTTCTCACTTGCTTTTGTTTAAGAGTCTTAGTAAAGTGATTAACATATTAATTTGTATACAAGAAAATTCTTCTGCCATTTTAATAATTTATTGGTTATACAGTAAAACCTGTCTTGAGAGGCCAATATCTCCATACACAGATTTATTGATTATTTAAAGTTATAACCTGTTATGAGAGACCACCTGTCTTGCTGGACCATTATTTTTTAGCAGTAGGGGTAGTCTTTCATTTAAGACAGGTTCTAATGTATTTTATGTTACAGTGTAACACTTATCCGTGATAACATGGTAGGCTAATTCAGTCCATAAAGAATTAAGCACCATCTATAAATTCTCGTCATCTGGTGTACAGTGTTTCAAAATAATTTGTAAAGTGAAATAAAGATCATAAACCTGTTTAATCTATGATGAGACTTGCCAATATACATGAAAAGCTTCGCCTGAAAATAAATGGAAGTCTCAATTGTGTCACAGCTTTGCTTGAGACTCCTGTCACAACAAACGTTCATTTTGACAGAATGTGCATGTAGGATTCCTGTAGTTATACAAGTTTTGCTCAAGGCTAAGTTAATTGAGTGAGTCAGTCTACACAAACATACATTATCCTTAAATTAGTCATTTTGCATACCTAGAAAATCTTAGAAATTATCCAGCCAAAATGTATAAATTGTATAAACATTTGTGACACATGAAGTAATTTTCTGTAGAGTTTAAACTGTATAGAACAAATATTTTAAATTTTAAATACATTTTAAGTTACTTTAAAATAGTGACTTCCAAAACGGTAGCGTTACTTAAAATTCTATAATGTCTGGTTTTCTTATTTGATTGAGAATGGAGTTGTAGGGCCATTGTTTTGTAAAAATAAAACACTGATCCATTGGGAATAAAATCCTAAGGAGTTTTACATTGAGTCTATGACCTGTTTACAATAAAATTGAAGAATATTTTGTCTTAACTCCTAGACAATCCCAGCCGGTTCCAGCTTCATCATTTCAACCATATACTGTATATGCAAGTACAAGTCTGATGTCTTGGAAATGCAGAAGTGGAGTGACTTGTTTATGATTTGATGCACTTGGCTATGATTTGATAATGTGCAATAACTCTGGTGGATTTCATGGATTTAATACCTTTTTGCATGATTTAATTTTCTTTGAAAAAGATACATCTGGCATAGTTTTGAAATAAAAAAAATGCTTCATTGTATTATCTTGATGTTGCAATCAGGTTTTAATACCACAATAAGCAGACAATGACAATTTGATCATGCCTGAGACTTGGAGATTATTCTTGTAATTAATTTTTATCCAACATGACTGTTGAAGATTATTTCAGTTGCCAATTGTTCTCCTACATTACTGTCAGAAATTATTCTAGTTACTAATTTTATCCTACATTACTGTCAGAGATTATTTTTGTTACTACTTTTATCCTACATGACTGTCAGAAATTATTGTAGTTACTAATTTTATCCTACATGACTGTCAGAAATTATTCCAGTTACTATTTATTATCCTATATAACTGTCAGAGATTATTCCAGTCACTAATGTTTATCCTATATGACTGGCAGAGTTTTTTTTTCTTCCAGTGAGTAGTATTTGCCAACCCACCTCAGCACCTGCCATCCCTTCCAATTTAGAAAAAAGCGTTTTTAGAATTTATAACTTGATTGTTGCGAGGGTGTCAGAAACACTGTTCTTTGCAGTTTAAACCAAATGGAAATTTTATTGTAAACAATGAACCTGATCATGGTCTGGTTCCAGAAAATCCCTTTTTTAATGTGGGAGTGGTATCTTGGGACTACATTTGCATAGAAGGTAAACACTGCATTGTCCGCATCCAGTATTTTTAATTCCTAGTTCAAATGTTTTGCCTCAGAATTGAAACAGAATTAAAAGGGACAAAAAATATTTGAAAACATACACAGTAAATAGTTTGAAATTTTTAACTTTATTTAACTAGCACATCATGCTAGCAACATCTATTTGGTTTGAAATGCAAAGAAGATGCCATTGATAGGATCCCCATATAACCATGTTTTTAGTATTTTTAAATGCACAATCAAAACGGTGTACAAACTGTTGGGATTGAAAAATTCTATAATTTTGATTATGCATGATACAGACAAGACACTTGCCCTAGCCATCCTGATGCGGAAAAAAGCTTTTGTTATATGGCATTGACCATACTTACATGGTTTTCCAGGCAGCCTGCAAACAAACTACAGTTTCTTAAGTGCTGACTATTCAGTCAACCCACCCAGAATTATCATTGCAGTCACTATCTCAGCATTGCTCTCTCTCTCTCTCTCTCTCTCTCTCTCTCTCTCTCTCTCTCTCTCTCTTTCTCTTTCTCTCTCTCTCTCTCTCTCTCTCTCTCTCTCTATATATATATATATATATATAGTCAACAGGACACAAATTATATCTGCAAACAGAATACACTCCAGCCCAGTTGATCTACTCTTCATTCTGTACACTCAAGACTCATCTGCTCTCAGGTGTCATAGATCATCATCCAGTTTCTCACCAACTGTAGGCTGATGACACCCAAATATACAAATCTAGCCACCCAACTGAAGTTGATGCTACCATCCAAGAGAGGTGCATGATAAAACTGAGGCCATTCTGATCACAACACAAAGACTTTCTAATTCACATCCATTACCTCAAACATTAAATGTCAGCAACACCAACATTAAAGTCAGTATGAAACCTAGGTGTTACTCTAAACAGTACTCTCACATTGCACCAACATGTCATGAACATATGCAAGGCTGCATATCTTTGAGCTGAGACACATTAGCTCCATTCACAAATATCTTTCAGTTGATGCCACTAAAACACTTGTGTGTTAATTAGTACTTTCAAGACTGGACTATTGTAACTCAATTCTGTCTGGTTCATCTCGATATCTTCTCCATAAACTTTAGAGAGTTCAAAACACAGCTGCTCAGTTCATCCTTAGAGTACAACAATTAGAGCACACCTCATCTCTGCTTTGTATCTCAACTGGTTATTTATTTGATCCATTATTAAACACAAAATTTTGTTCTCTGGGCTATATTTCACTGACGGACTCCAATCTTATGTAACTCACCCAGGAGTACACCCCAGTAAGATACTTATCCTCCTCTTCTGATAATCGTATACTCATTATTCCTACTATGAAAACGAAGTCAAATGGACGACATTCTTTTGCATATCAGGGCCCAGCAACATGGAACAAATTGCCCATTGAAATTAGACACAAAGACATAGTGATCTCTTTCAAGAATGCTCTTAAAGCTCACCTTTTTTTACTGAAAGAACAAACTTAAAGGACCTAATAATGTGTCCTACCTTAAGTATTTTCAGCATTTTTAAAAAAATGTTTTCAAATTTCATGGTGTTTATTTTTTGTTTTGGGTAGTCATATCATTATGTATATATATATATATATATATATATATATATATATATATATATATATATATATATATATATATATATGTTGCAAAGTGCTTACACACACCAGATACATTAAAAATAGCATTGCATTTAAAGTGTTGGTATAAAGCAGTTGATATTCCAATACTGTTTATATATCAAATTGTGATTCACCCATGGCTCAATATATAAACAATCTTTTAGCTGCAGGCCTTAAGATCAGTGATAAATTTCTACTCATTCATTAATCAGAAATGATATAAAAATGACGATAAAAAGTCCCTATTTCCTAAATGAAATTAAAATGGTACACAATTTCATTTGCAATCCTTTCTTTTTTCCATTGCCTTCTCCCTTGTGCAAAGGGACAAATAAGAAAAAATCTGGAGTGAGAGAGAACAACATATTGATATGGATGAAAACATTAAAATGTACAATCGTAGCAAGTAACCAACAGTAATCTGGTTCTTTGTAACTGTATGTTTATGTTTTCCATGGGATCTATATGCAGTGTTGTAATATCAATGATACATAGTTGCAATAGTCAGTCAGCAAATAGGTCTATATGTTAAATTTGTTGTTTACAAGATATACATACTGTCTCATATTTAATGCTTTATTGTTGTTTCTTAAACCTATTATAATATTTAAAAAATCAATTTTTCAATATTTAATATGAAAACATTCAAAGGGTCACCCCTGCCCCCTTTCTTTCTTTGCTTTATATGGGTGAAAATACAAACGTAGGGGATTTTCACATATGTTTTACATAGATGTCACTGTTCCTATAAATGATGGTAAAGTTTAGTCAAACCGTTCAAAGAGAGAGAGAGAGAGAGAGAGAGAGAGAGAGAGAGAGAGAGAGAGAGAGAGAGAGAGAGAGAGAGAGAGAGTTTAATAGTCTTCAGAAATTTTAATTAAAGCAGATTGATAAGTTAGATGAACTGTCAATATATTAAAATATTTTAATTACCTCTTATTGGTTCATCATTTTGCTTAGTTTCTATTCCATGCTAATTTTCATATACCATAGGTGAATGCCTGACATCTCAGGTTCATTGTACGGAAGCTGTGTTTGTAGCGCACTACTTTCTTCATAAAAACCATATTTCATGTTTGAATCATGAGTGTGTCTCATATTGATTCATTAAATGAGAATAAAATAGAAACTAAAAAGGAAAACAATCAACTTATCAATTTGCATATGTGATTGTGAACAACACAAATAATTGTAGAACTACATTTTGTACTTGCAGGGATATGAGGAGTTCATTCACTTGGTCAACAACTCCATTCAAAGTGCAGATATGTGTATTTGTATGTGATATAAATGAAATATATGTACAATATATACACAGTATCATTGATATACCACTTGTAATAATTTTTCATGTGTACATGCATACATATATATATAAAACAATAACATATTAAAATTATATATTAAAAAATCCGACATAACTGATAAATTTCTCTAAGGTATGCATTTTTCTACATTGTTCTTTTTAGAAAACGTAAAAGAAACTTCAAGTAAACACAACACTAAGTATTTTGACATAAATTGTTGTTTCTTGAAATGTAATAGATATAAAATCAAAATGATCAAAGCTGATGAATTCAATGAATTTTCCAGTAAATGAATTAATCTTCTTGCATCTCAATGAAACATTGTTCTATAACATCCTGAGACTTTTCATGATTAAATAAAAGGTATTATGAGGAATACTTTAGGAATACTCTTATCAATTATTCTGACAATTTAACATGACTGCAAGTTCAGTGACTATGCATTGTGACAATGACTATATTGATTTCTCAGTGACTATATTGATTTCTCAGTGACTATATTGATTTCTCAGTGACTATATTGATTTCTCAGTGATGTGGCATAACTAGGTCTGGTGGATCTTACAAGATTATTTTGTATCTTATTTAAATTAAAGCAAAGAAAAGTTTTAATCAGCGACTCTGTTAATTTGTGACAGAAAAATGTAAAAATAGTTCTCTTTGAAAGTAAGTATAAAATTTTATGAGTCAAAGGCAGGAATGGTATCATCTGTAATCTGTAAATCTCTAGAACTTATCTATTGATAATATTATTTTTGTTTTAATGATATGGATAATTATTTCAGCCAATACTACAATTTAAAGCATTATCTGATAGTCTTTGGCACAAAACTGGGCTACCATACAAGCAAAGTTCCCTCTAAGTGAAGGTAGATGTGCGCGCAATGCTGGCTGCATTGTGCAAGCATTACGGAGACGTGCAAACTTAAATGTTGGATTGACAATTCAGCTGCGCATAGATGCATGCGTGCAGCTTAGAGGGAGCATTGCATACAAGCATACCTTTGATTCAGTGGATGGAATTATTGTTAGAATAATAGGGCGTAAAGTGGCTGATTATGATTAAACTACCATTTTCTCGCTGGTAGTTGCTTGAAGGTGTTTATGAAGGCAAAATAAACCAAGACAGGTCACAGAAGACCAGTTGTTTCCACTTCCACATCATATTTTAAATCGGCGTTGTTATTGGCTAGTAAGAAATAACAGGATGAGAAATAATGTCATTGGGAGCTTTTATCCAAGCTTATCCTCCAGCTTACTGCACTAATGGCCTCCATCCATCACATTTCAGGCTTGCTTTGATGGGAGTCTTGTTTTTGTTTTGCATGTCTTAAACATATGTTGAATGAAATGCAACACAAAACACTGAAATCAAAATAGACATATTTCTTTTTTAAAACTGTAAAGTTCACATTTAAATTTATATCATGTAAATAAATTTTGAAATTTCTGAAAGATGACTAGTCTGCAGTTTTTCCAAATGGAATGTTTACTTATATAGGCAGATGCCAATATAAATCGGCTTTTTAATTCTGGATTTCACTACCTGTCATTTGTAGCTCTGCTTTTAGTCATTCATTATACTGTTTTAAAAGTACAAAACCACTGAGCACATTTCCAAAGAATTTTGTTAAGATAATATTACGGTTTGTGCAAAGGACAGTCTTTACTTGAGAAAAATGGAGGATTTTAAATGACAGCAACTTTAACTCTACATTCTGTAGAAGAAACATATTAATTGAAAACAAGAGTACATGTCTGATATCCCAAGTAAAATGATGCTGTAAGTGGGTTCATAATAATAACTCTTATAAATTTTTTTATCAAAACACCATTTCTGGCCTTATCATTGTAAGATTTACAATAGCATGTACTTGTGTATATTTACTAAACTATATTATTTACCTCGTTTTACAACCTGGGGCAGCCTGTCCATATAGGCAAATTAGGCAAACGCCTAGAGCATCAAGTTAAATGGGGTGCAGAATTTGAGAAATTTTCTGGGGGTAGGGTGCAGATTGCATGGTTCTCCTAGGGTGCCAGTTGCAAGTAGCAAATCTAGGACTGCCTCTGTTTACAAATAGCCAGTCTTGAATGTGCAAGTGTACCAGTAGTTTTCAATGTGACAGTTCAATTGATTCCATGCCAACATTAGAGTAGGAATGACCTGTTTCTTTATCTTGGTTTAAGAGACTGTTTCAGGTATTTTGCTCTTAGTTCTTTTGATTAAGTGTGGATAATATTTCACATCAGAATTTGGTGCCACTAGGGAAAAACCACAGTTGATGAGAATTGTTTGTTTAGCAATAGACATCAGGTAGTTTAATGATTTTTCTGTCCATCAAACTTCTTTACATATCTTTGCAAAACATTTCATTAACATACATTCAATAAGTAAAAGTTTATTTGAAAGAAAAAACATATCAAGCTTGCAAGCCACTGTTTCTATAAATGCATCAGGTCCACGAAGTTTGCCTGGTTGTGTTTATATTGTGATCTGGTATATATCTCTACATTGAAGCAATGTCATGACCATCCAAGGATGTGTTACTTTAATTACCAGATATGTTAAAAAAAGCCTGTCTTAGGAACTTAATCATGTTGTAGTAGGAGGTAAAAGAAATATTGCAAATGCAATAGTCAAATGTTTATTGAGGCATACAGATCGTTAGTGACATACATAATTATAAATAGCTGTCAGTCATAAGCCCAATGGAGAAAAGGATGTATTTTGAATTCAAGGTTTGATTTAGTGACATAATTTCAGTTTTGATGATACTGTGTACAGATTTAAGCCCTCTAAATCTGCTTCACATGGATTGACTAGCAACAAGTAAAAGATGATGTCTTGATCTGTTTTTGAAAAGTGTATGATTTGATGGACAGTTACTATGTTTTTTTCCTTTTCTTCTTCAGAAATGTCTTTTAGTATTCTGCTTTTGTTTGGATTATTGTTAATCATGTAACTATCTGCAGTTCATAAAATCCACTTTTCAGATGTTGGCAGCTTTCTTGCCCCTAGATATTTAATGTTTTATAATGCATAAATTTAGCTGTCGATTTTCATGTCTCGACCATCTGCAATTTTCCCTGCCATGAGTTGCATTTATCTGGCAATATTGTTTGTGTTATTTTATGGGCAGCTATAGGGCTAGTTGGGGACACGTCCAGTAAAATTAATACTGCAGTGCTTTCAAGTCCTATCATCACCAACAAGAAAACAGGCATGGATGTGTTGATTGCACAGATTATAATACTTTATTTTGCATGAACCTCGCAATAAATATTTCTGGAGAGACATGATATATTGCTTCTGACCCAGTATAGTAATTATGTTGGAAATAAAGTTGAGAACAACTCATAATTGATATTTGTGTTCAGGCAGAGAAAGCATTAGTTTTACAATAGCCATAATTAGAACTATTGTAGCCAGCTGCTTAATGCCATGAAATTCTTGTCAACAGACTGTTCTTTTGCTGAATTTCCCAAAGACCTCAGGAATAATTCTGGAGATCACATTTTATTGCAAATTTTGGCATTATCCACAAATTTGTTATACAGTGCAACATTGCAACAGTGTTGATCTTTGAAATATAGTCTGCTGGTTTGGGGAACTTATAAGCAAGTTCCATGTTTAATGTACTAAATTCTGATCACTCACATTCATAGGAAAAGCTGCTCTTTCATTACAATTTGTAACAAATGAGGCCTTTTTCAGATTTCCAGCATAGGATACATATTCAAGGAGAGTGGAGGATTTGGGGAAAGATAAATTAGGCTGAGCAATGATTGAATCCCCCTGTCAAACCCAGACTGGGGTCCTGTCCTATATTTTCCAATTATTATCATTTGTTGTTGAGACAAGTTACAATGTTAGACTCAGTTTGATTGGAATACAAGCCCTCATTCAGCCAATATACATTGATGCTTGAACCATGGTTTCATTGACCCACCCACCCCCAACAAAAATCAAACTAATCATTGAAGCAGGATTAAAAAGAAAATTGCATCATTTGTAAGTTTTCAGACCACGTATTATAAAGGCCATAGTTTTATTTAACTGAATAATGATAAAACCAAAAGAGGAGTTTCCAAACTGGCTAAAGTCAGACCTGTAACGTCTCATTGCAGTTTTGACTTGTAACGTCTCATTGCAGTTTTGACTTGTAACGTCTCATTGCAGTTTTGACTTGTAACGTCTCATTGCAGTTTTGACATTAAGTATCATGGTTTAATGGCAGTTTTTTCTGTACATGGATGTTCATATTTGTTGTTATAAAATATTGACATTAAGTCATTTTCAGCATATAAATAAGTCTTCAATATTGACAGTTTTTAAAGTTTAGTTTACTGTCTGTAAACATTTGCAAAATTAGTCACTCTGTAAATAAACAAGCACATTGCTGTCAATGACACAGGAATTGCCAATTGAATGAAATCATTTCCATATCTCAGCTTAAGATGATTGTTCAGTAAGATATTAATAATTTCCTTAATCTAGTTATTACATTTAGATTGTATATGTGGCATGACTAGTAAAAAGCTCAAGCTTCTGGCTTGGATTGGTTGTGTTGCACATTGCATTGCATTACACATCAGGGGTTTGGAATGGTTGTGTTGCACATTGCATGAGATTATACATCAGGGGCTTGGATTGGTTGTGTTGCACATTGCATGAGATTACACATCAGGGGCTTGGGATGGTTGTGTTGCACATTGCATGAGATTACACGTCAGGGGCTTGGATTGGTTGTGTTGCACATTGCATGAGATTACACGTCAGTGGCTTGGATTGGTTGTGTTGCACATTGCATGAGATTACACATCAGGGGCTTGGATTGGTTGTGTTGCACATTGCATGAGATTACACGTCAGGGGCTTGGATTGGTTGTGTTGCACATTGCATTGCATTACACATCAGGGGCTTGGATTGGTTGTGTTGCACATTGCATGAGATTACACGTCAGGGGCTTGGATTGGTTGTGTTGCACATTGCATTGCATTACACATCAGGGGCTTGGATTGGTTGTGTTGCACATTGCATTGCATTACACATCAGAGGCTTGGATTGGTTGTGTTGCACATTGCATGAGATTACACATCAGAAGCTTGGATTGGTTGTGTTGCACATTGCATCACATTATACATCAGGGGCTTGGATTGGTTGTGTTGAACAATGCATCACATCACACATCAGGGGCTTGGATTGGTTAATTGTGTTGTAGATTGCATGAGATTACACATCAGGGGCTTGGATTGGATGTGTTGCCCATTGCGTGAGATTACACATCAGGGGCTTGGATTGGTTGTGTTGCACAATGCATTACATTACACATCAGGGGCTTGGATTGGTTGTGTTGCACAATGCATTACATTATACATCAGGGGCTTTTTGGATTGGTTGTATTGCACAATGCATTACATTACACATCAGGGGCTTGGATTGGTTGTGTTGCACATTGCATTGTATTACACATCAGGGGCTTGGATTGGTTGTGTTGCACATTGCATTGCATTACACATCAGGGGCTTGGATTGGTTGTATTACATTACACATCATGGGCTTGGATTGGTTGTGTTGCATATTGCATTGCATTACACATCAGGGGCTTGGATTGGTTGTGTAACTTGTGTTGCACATTGCATTGCATTACACATCAGGGGCTTGGATTGGTTGTGTTGCACATTGCATGAGATTACACATCAGGGGCTTGGATTGGTTGTGTTGCACATTGCATTGCATTACACATCACGGGCTTGGATTGGTTGTGTTGCACATTGCATTGCATTACACATCTGGTTGGTTTACTGATAGTGCTGACAAAAGTTTCTTAGAAGTAAATTATTTGACTTTATGGCACTGCAGTTTTGTTTTAGTCTTTGTAGATCCTGTGAAAGAAATTCTTTGTGGATGTCCATAGAATATGTCTGGTTGCACTATTTATTTGTTGATAATGTACACATAAAGGTGTAACAGTACTCATAGATATCAGTATGATCCTAAGTAAGTTTAACATAAACTAATTCAACACGTCGTCGTCTTGTAATCTGAATGGAATCATACTAAATGGACAACAAATGAAACAACTTCAATCTAAGCAAGGAATGTGGTACACACTGTCAAAGGCTTATATATAAGTTTATATGCATATTAGAAGTACAAATAATCCAATCTTTAGTATTTTCCATATTCAGAGCATACATATCTTCAGATTTCAAAGTCTCCTTGTATCACACATTATCCAGAGCAAAATAGAAAGCTTTTCAGTTGTACAACTAAGCTCTCAGCACATACAAAAAATGGCACCACTCAACTAAAGATAGACCTTCAGAAGAGGAAAAGACCATCAAGTTTATACAGTAAACCCTGTCTTGAGAGACCACTGCTATGACAGACCAGCTGTTTTGAGAGACCAGAATCTCCATACACAGATTTATTCATTATATAGTGTTATGACCTGTTATGAGAGACCACCTGTCTTGAGAGACCATTAATTTTTGGCAGAAAGGGTGGTCTTTCAAGACAGGTTCTGCTGTATGTATCAATAATGTATCATATCATTGGATGTGTATATTAATTCATATCAGTACATGGCAGAGGCGATGTTTTACACATAATTTACTTTGATTTACAGGATTCTACATTATTTGTATCTAATTTTTATATGTTATCTCAATTGTCTGTTTAACTGACCACTTGTACATCCCCAAATCAGTTCACATATTTGACTGGATTAATTTTTTTCATCCAGAATCACAATTTAATATGATTAATTAGATATAGGTTACATAGATAATAGATTTACAAGTCTTGAAGGATGATACAAAATGTTAATGGTTGTTACTGGTATATGTTTCTTTGGATTTGAGTCAGGACTTTGCTTATTTTGTTGTATTGGTTCAGTGATGTATGTTGTCATATTGCCACATAATAGAAATAAAAGCACATGGTCTGAGGGATTAATATCTCTTGTCTGGACCCTGGGGCAGTCTTTAAATTATAGTCCAGGAAATAAGCTTTCACACCTTTGTTGTTATGTATGATGTGTATGTAGAATGTTCAGATGAAGGGGAAAACATAGTGTCCAGTTAGTTGCTTGGCATAATTATAGGCATCTTATTGCCAATGATGGACATGTCAAGTTAGAAGATAGTCATTTAAGTTTAGTTGATTGGTAAACACCCAAGATATAAATGGACACATTTTGGACAGAAATGCTAATAAAACACCACTGCCACAAAGTATGTATGTTGCTGGTGTTACCAAGCCCTTTTGCATATATATAGCTGGAATCCTCATAAGTGGTTGTAATGTGGCATTATCAAGTAAAATGCCTATCTCTTTGCTGCCCTAGGTGAGTTAATTATTGGCAGGTGGATCCAGACTGCCTGTGATTGTCAACTTATTCCAGGAAAGGTGCTTTTGATATATTTGTTCCATGCTGTATGAGTATGGGAGGGAGTTTTAATCATCTAAAAGTGTTCTTAATATATCTATGGCAATATACGCTATCACACACATCTGCATCTTGTTTATCTTATTGGCTTCTTGAGAAAGGTTGTATTCTAACAATGTTTTTAGTAATGCAGCAAAATAAGTTAAATGTTTACAAGAGAATGATTTTATTTGCCATGGCATGAGTGTTGATAGTAGAATATTGTTTATTGTATCAAAGGAATTTTAATGGTACAGATTTTGTTTTATGATCTAGATTCAGTAATGCAGTCTTAATTAAATTTATTTATCCTACAACAGGTGAAAGTTTGTATGAAGCTGTTGATTCTTGTTTTACATTTTAAACATAAATTAACAATAAATGGCCTAGAATGTTTTTGAAGATTTTCAGTGGCATTCTAGGTTTTCACTTAGATTTAGTTAATTTCAAAGAAAAATTACACGAGGTCTTAGAAACTGGAAATTAGTACAAAGAAATAGCATGATTAGATGTCAATGTACTGTCTGCATGCTCTGTATTTGCTTACTTTTACTGAACTGACTATATTTTTAAATGCCCCCACCATCTTTTCAGATGGGAAATGGGTGTGAAAATTTTGCCAGCTTCTTTATCTGGTTGCCTGTATCTGTATCCTTTGTTCCTGTCCTGTGTGTACATTACACAAGTGGATAGTGTTTCTGGGAGATAATTTGGGTCATGCGGTCATCTTAAGTGGCATATCCAAGCACCTGTCATTGAGACTCTTGTCATGGTGTATAAATGAGTTTTCTTGCCATATCATTACATATATGCAAAGCCTTTCAAAACTAGGCCTCACATTGATAATAGTGTACATTTTGAGTACATAGTTCCTTTCAGCGATTCTTTTCAGTTGTTTGTCCATATGTCTGTCATTTGTCTGCCCAATTCATTTCCACACATCAGCTTCAACTCTCCACTCTACCCTTGTCAAACTCTCTAAGTTGATTGCATTTGGATAAAGAAAAAAATCTACCTTGAGTAGGCTCATTTGGGATTTTGGGCATCTGAAGTCAAGGTCAGTTAATGAAGACAGAAAACTTTCCACAGAATAACCTGTATGTCATATACTACATTTGAGTAACATTGTGAATGGCTTACATTTGATAGTAGAAACATATTGATTTTGTGGTTGAGGTCAATAACACCATAACTGATAAACTGATTTTTACACATAGCATTATTAATTTTAGACCTAGAGCAATAGATCAGAGGTCTCAAACATGTGGCCCATGGGCTGCATTCAATATGACAAGCTGTATCATGTGGCCTGTAAAATGATTAGCATCACAAGGTGTAGTGAAAGATAAAAAAAGTGGTGCAGCCCTTGGGCCATCAAAAATGTCCTCATGCGACCTTCAGGGTGAATTGAGTTTGAGACCCCTGCTGTACACTGAATTTTGTTGATTGCTTGCACTTTGGAGTACAATGCAGATAGATTGATTTAGGTCAAAGGGTCCAATGTCAATGCCAATGAATCAAAGAATCAATATTTTTTCTTAGATAATAGCTTTTTTCTTGCGTGTGTGTGTGTGTGTGTGTGATTAGGATCTTTAACGTAGCTCTAACAATTTTTCAGTCCTATCGCTATGATGTCTGCAGTGAGGCAGTTATAGTGATGTCTAACACTGGAGCATCATGCTGCAGACATGTAGCATGATGTCCCACCCAGTCCCATTATTCTGACACCAGGACAACCAGTCCTAACACTAACCTCTTAATGCTGAGTACCAAGCGAGGCAGCTGTTAGTACCATTTGTGAAAGTCTTTGGTATGACTCGGCTGGGGATGGAACCCATGACCTCCTACTAGGACGTGCTAAATCACTAAGCCACCGGAACACTTTTACTCATGGAGTGGAGAGGGATTTGTGCCCTACCAGGAGTGATTGCAACATTTTCACTGTCCCCATTTCACGAGTAATTGCAACACTGTCACTGTCCCCATTTCACGAGTAATTGCAACACTGTCACTGTCCCCATTACATGAGTGATTGCAACACTGTCACTGTCCCCATTACAGGAGTGATTGCAACACTGTCACCATCCCCATTACAGGAGTGATTGCAACAGTCACTGTCCCCATGACATGGGTGATTGCAACACTGTCACTGTCCCCAGTACAGGAGTGATTGCAACACTGTCACGAACCCCATTACAGGAGTGATTGCAACACTGTCACTGTCCCCATTACATGGGTGATTGCAACACTGTCACTGTCCCCATTACAGGAGTGATTGCAACACTGTCACTGTCCCCATTTCACGAGTAATTGCAACACTGTCACTGTCCCCATTACATGAGTGATTGCAACACTCTCACTGTCCCCATTACAGGAGTGATTGCATCACTGTCACCATCCCCATTACAGGAGTGATTGCAACACTGTCACTGTCCCCATTACATGGGTGATTGCAACACTGTCACTGTCCCCAGTACATGAGTGATTGCAACACTGTCATTGTCCCCATTACATGAGGGCAGAAAACAAGCTGTGCCCACTGGGGAAAATACCAGACTTCATTGGATGACTTCACTACTATGGGGAAAATACCAGATTTCATTGGATGACTTCACTACTATGGGGAAAATACCAGATTTCATTGGATGACTTCACTACTATGGGGAAAATACCAGATTTCATTGGATGACTTCACTACTATGGGGAAAATACCAGATTTCATTGGATGACTTCACTACTATGTGGCCCAGGTTCAGATTATTCCATGGCTAATTTTCAGATTTTACTTAAGAGATATGCAAGAATTCAAAGCAAACCATGACCTTGAAGGTACCCTGCCAACTTGGCCCTTTGTAGTAATGCATGTACTACAGTCATGGGAGACAATCCATGGTTAATATTTCATCCATTGATATTTTCTTGTTTTGTTATGAGCTCATATAATCAAAAAAATGTCACCAACAAGAGTATAATAATCTCAAAAGCATAGATGAATTTAAAGAGCATGACAGATTAAGTCCATTATCAATGGTGAAAAGATTTAACTGCACTTGCAGTGATTGATTCAGCAGGTTTACACATGTCGACGTGACACATGGGCAGCCATGGGTGATAAAATAAAAATAGAAGATTGTCTTCTGTGGCAATGATATATTAGTATCTTTTATTGGGAAAATGACATTAGCACATACTATGTTTAGCTCACAGAGTCTGAATAATGTTTCTATTTGTGTTTTGAGGGGACCAAAACAACATCTGAAAATTGTAATGTACATAGAGTATACCTTAAAATCAGGGAGAAGAAGCTATATTAGATTTTGCTGTCTTAAAAAGACTCCCACTCCTAACTTAATGTTGTGCAGTGTATGCATCTGTTCAGCACAGTAATAATAAAATAAAAAAATGAATTTGTGTATAAACCATTTGCTCACCTCACCAGGCCAAGACAAAGATGAGCTTATGGCTTGTCCATGTGTCCATCATGCCTGTTGCAGGCCTTCCAACAATTTACAATTTGTTTTTGACTTGCACAATCTGAATGAGTTGGTGTAATCTGTTAAAAATGTTGTTTGCATGTGATTTGTTATATACATTCCTAACACACACACACACACACACACACACACACACACACACACACACACACACACACACACACACACACACACACACACACACACACACACACACACACACACACACACACACACACACACACACACACACATATTGCACCCACCCACTTCGTATACAAGAGTTTATAAACATATATCAGCAGAACGTAAATTTAAGTTTTTACCTACGTTGTCTTTAGTGGCAATCTTATTAAAATCAATAGGACAGTGGAGATCTGATTTTAATCCGATTGTTTTTAATGTATAATGGCCTAGAACATGTTTCTTATGATTCTTATCAATACAGTTTTAAAAAGGGGGAAGGCTAGTTTGATCACATTTGCAGAAGTATTTTATCTGTTTTATCCTTATACAAGAGTTCCAATTCTTTATAAGATTCTAAGACTTGTGTTTTTCAAGCTGATGAATTATTATATTGTAAAATCAGTGATTTATGTAGTTTTCTGATGTATATAAATGTTTTTTGGACCAGTATTATGTGGCGTGGATAACAATGGCCCTTTTGTTTGATGTTAAATATCAATTACCCCATTTTATGAGCTAATGAGTTGATAATGGAGCTCTCCGATCACTTGACCACCCTTTAGGTAAACTAGTATTTTCTAGTGATGCCATATTTTTACTTGTTATAGTTCTCTTAAAGATAAAGCCCCACTGAAGATCTTGACATTCCTCCTTAACCTAGTTTATCGAGTAGATGCAGAATATCGCTTGCCTAAATACTTAATTTTGTTATCAGATCAGATCTGGAACATAAAAAGAAACTTTATAAAGCAACGCAGTAAATTGTATTTGTACTGATTAAAGAATACTGGTTGTGGTATTTTTAGCCTGGTTATTTATATACATAATAAGCAAAGTTAAAAACAGCATGCTGTTTAACTAAAAAAAATTTGTTTAAAACATGGAGGCTTAGGTCTCTGCAGAAAAACATGGAGGCTTAGGTCTCTGCAGAAAAACATGGAGGCTTAGGTCTCTGCAGAAAAACATGGAGGCTTAGGTCTCTGCAGAAAAACATGGAGGTTTAGGTCTCTGCAGAAAAACATGGACGCTTAAGTCTCTGCAGATTCAACAAGAGTATTCTCAAAATGTCCAAAAGTGGGCAGTATTACTGGTAATTACATTAATGAAGTGGAATTTAGACTTCATATGCTTGTAAATTTTGAATGCTTAAGTGGATTGAAACAAATTTGATATGAGACGATACCAAAGTTCAGTTCAGTTTTCAATATTTCAGAGAGTTATGGTCACGGTTTTATTTGGAACATTGCCCTTAAATTTGCATTCATTTTGCTTCCAAGAGAAGCAAACATTGAAACTGCATCTGTAGAGAGCTTGTGTTGAATTATAATTAGTGTTCAGGATAAAGTTGAATTTAAAAGTATTGGTTCTTTTAAAAATTTGTTAATTACAAAACTGTTCAATGTGTGCATATTATTTGCTTGAGCTAAAGATTCTAAAAGTAAAGATGGTTTAGTACTTTGCAGAGAACATTCAGTCCATGTTGTTGTAGCCTTATTCCTGAGTTAGCACGAAAAAAAGCAAGATAGCAGTAGGTGATTTTTTATTTTGTGTGTGAACATTTGAAGGCCTCAAATTGTGAAACATTTTACAAGATTACGTATTTATTTAAAGCTGTATCAATGGAAACAAAAGCGTAGATGTCAAATTTGCATTAACTGTTTAACTTAATTGATATAGATTTGTTCTTATCTGATCAGATGGCAACCTATTTGCAGATTCAGCATTTTATCTGATGTAACTTTTAACCAATTTGTGCCTTCAGGTGCTTTTGGCATTAATGGGGTACCAGAGATATTTGCTTAGATTGTGTGCCTCATTACACCATAATGGAGAATGGATTCAATAATCCCCTTGTCATGTGATATGTAAAAGTACACTTGAGCTGGGTAACAAAGGGCTTCCCTCCAATGGAATTGATCTAAATCAGTAACTTGTGTAATTAAGGATTTCCTGTTCAATTTTTCTTTCCATACTTGATCAATAAAAGCTTGTTCTGTAAGCAAGGTTGTTCTGTAATGGTTGTGTTCATGTTTATCTAGCCAGTTAGGCTGTCAGAGAATCATATTATAGTTAAAGTATTGTATGTTTTTTTTTACATCTATCATTTAATCTAAATCAATTTGTTTTCACTGTTATTTACTCTGGAGCAACAGTGAAACCTTGTGAGAAATAGGGATACAGATATTTATTTGCCAGCAAATTAACTGGATACTTTGTGATATTTATCAATACCTTGTGTTCTTAATAATAATAATAATAATAATAATAATAATAATAATAATAATAATAATAATAATAATAATAATAATAAGAATAATAATAAAAGTAATAACAATAATAATAATAATAATAATAATAATAATAATAATAATAATAAAAGTAATAATAATAATAATAATAATAATAATAATAATAAAAGTAATAAAAGTAATAATAATAATAATAATAATAATAATAATAATAATAATAATAATAACATTACATTTTTATTGTATGAAGTTGTCACAATTAGTACATTACAAAAACTAGACTGCTCAGGTGTCCTAATGGTTATAGTGTCTGCTGCAGAAGCTGGAGGTCATGGGTTCGATCCACGTCTGAGTCATACCAAAGACTTACAAAAATGGTACCAACTGCTGTCTCGCTTGATGCTCAGCATTGAGAGGTTAGTGTTAGGACTGGTCAGCCTGGTGTCAGGATAATGTGACTGGGTGGGACATAATGCTACATGTCTGTGGCATGATGCCCTAGTGCTAGGCATCACTATAACTGCCTTACTGCAGACATTGTAGCGATATGACTGAAAAAATTATTAAAACTTTGTTAAAAATCCTAATCAAACAAGCAAAAAATAGCACCCATTTTTGTCCCACGGCTATTTACCTGTGCACAATTAAGTTTGATTGCAAACTTTTTCTGTCTGTCTCTAACACACACACACACACACACACACACACACACACACACTTAGCATGTCTGAATAGACCACTTTTAGTATGTTTGAATAAATTTGTTTGATATGATGTACATGAACATCACCCAGGTTAGCCTCAGTCAAGTGTGAATCCTATGATCTTTGGATTAAGAGTCCAAGTTACTGCAATGCGCAACAGAATTGTTTGATAAATAACTTTGAATAGTTTTTTATGTTAAATAATTTTTTATGCTGCATACACTAGACATGCAGAGGCATCAACCCAGACTGGTCTGGGCAGGTAGGGAACCGATAGTAAATGGACAGAAATTCCCAAACAGGATGAGAGATAAGGTCACAATTTGTATTATCATAGTCACGGGAGACAAAGTCACAATTTGAATCTTTGAAAAACTTTTTTTTTTTAAATGTAATTTTGATCTCTTATTCGTAATGATCACAGTAAATTAATGGCTTTACAGGAAAATGGTAGTTGTTAAGAAATTGAAATATTAAAGGGATATTGTAAAACAAGCATATAACATTGAGATCATTGAGGTTTATTTAAGGCTTACTCTGAGACAAGAAAGGTAGCTTTGTTAAAGATATCCAGGTAAAAAGTATGGTTGCAGTCTTTAAGATGCAATATGTATCTAAGTCGTAAAGAGAGAACCACAATACTTAATTTTATTAATGAAGAGACTAAAAAAATTGTGTACTGAACATGTGTTGGGTAGAAAGACCATTCCCAAGTTTCTTTGTTGTTTTCATATGAACATTTGACTTACACGATATATAGAATTGCAAATAGAATTATGAGACTTTATTGCCCAATTTAAATTAAATCATTAATGAACTTTTGCATTTGGCAGTGACACTTACAAATAATGTACTTATTTTGTTAATACTTTTTTTTTATTCATAATTTGTTTCAGAGTGCTCTAAAATATCTTGATAATATTAAAAAATCATATGGCTGTTACCTTTTTTATATTATCTTATTTTTTCAATGGAGAAGGTGAAATTGATTTAAGTTCTGTTTTTCAAATGAAAACCTGCATAATAACAAAATTCAAAGTTTGACTTGCGACATTTTTGTTCTAAATTTAACTAATAATAGTAAAAATTAAAATCATGACTTTTCTTTAACCAGAACCGATGACCCATTGATTATGAGTTTGAGCTAATACAGCTTCAAACCTGTAATAAATAAAAAAAATCTCCTTATCAGTACAGCTTCAGCAATAAAGTATTATGACATTGGCTGTGGGTTAGTTGCATTATAGAATTGTAATAAAAGAGATATTACAACCGAACTCAGAAAACTTCATTGCAACCATTATACAACTTCACCAGGTACAGTTAGTGCAAAGCATTTAATAACTTGATAATGAAAGCATCTCATTGCTCAGTTGCACAAGGTCATTTAGCAATATGATTTAGCTAATTAATATTAATATATATATTGTTAGACTTAGGCATATTATCTCTGATTTACACACTGGAATTTATGAATATTTTAGGCATTCACACAGAGTTATATATTCTGGAGAAAACACTGATTGTTTTTGTTGATGTAGTTTTCAATGTTATTTATATTTAAAATACTGACATTCATTGCAGGTCTTTGATTGAGTGACTAGTCTGTTTTTAGTTGTTGGTATGTTACTTAATATCTTGGATCCTACTTGATCTGCAGTTTTGAAAACTGGCTTATGGATATGCAGGAACTCAGTGATACAAAACTAGGTCAGTTACATCCAATTTTAATCATTGAATGGCTTCTGTACTATAAGCTTTCTGTTTTTATACCTGTACTATCTGGGACCCTGTTTCACCAAGTCTCGTGAATATTGGTATGTGACTGTGTCACAAAGAAAGTAACTTAACCATGCTTGGCAAAATTAGTTCAATGTGAGACCGCGTGACTGTACATGTATCTTTGACTCTGTTTCATGTAAACTTTTGATTTATTTTATGTGGATATATCTTAATCAGAGTAACAGAACCATAACAACACTAGGTTGATGTGACATTATAATTTAGTGACATTTTAGTTGTAGCTGTTATGCACCCTACTTTTACAAAATTTCCATTGTTGATACATATCAGGGTGAGTAATCCTGTGATATAAAACGAGGTCATTGTGATCTAATTTTCATGCTTGAGGTGGCTATTTGTATTTTCAGCTATTTGTTTACCCCTAGTGTCTGTTTTGGCCACTTTTCTACCAAATGATTGAAATTGGTATGATGCATATCCAGGGGAGTAATTTAACCATACCAAAAGAAGGTCACTGACCTAATTTTCATACTTGAATGACTAGGGTATACATCTCTATATCAGTTTTGTGTATTTTGTCAGCTACTCCAAACTTACTTCTGATGGCAGAATTGTGTTTCATATTTTAACATATGTCTATGTAAATCAGAATGTAAACCTGTCAGTATTACTTTTGTTTCAGATGTTCCCCCATGCCAAATTGATGATATCACATTTCAAGCAGGGAGGCCACCAAAAGCCAATTGGGATCCATTCTTCTGTGTGATTCGACAAGACTTGAAGACTTTCACTTGCCATAAGTCTGAGGAGGTAGAGGTCAATTATGTAGTAGTTATTAAATTTTAAATAGATGAGCCTTCATTACCTAACTGATGAGATTTTTTAATTCATCTCAGGACATATTTCTCAAACATAATGATGGCAAAGATGAAGATGTTGTTGGTAGTGATGGTGGTGGTGGTGGTGGTGGCATTAGCAGCTTAAGCTTGATCCTGGTACTACTACAGATGTCACGTTGATGCATATATTTGCATCCTGGATAGAAATAATAAATTAAAAATAACGGTAAAATAATAATAGAATAAAATAAACATAATATTAATAATAATAATGCATACATTTGCATCCTGGATAGAAATAATCAATCAGGATAAGAAAACAGATCCAACATTGCACTGATGTCGCATAGAATCAAATGCACATGATGACAATATGCATCTGTATTTGTAATAGTAATCCACCATGACAATAATCCACATGTCTTACATGTGCTCTTAGCCAGTTTAGATTTTAATAACATTCTTAGCTGATGAACACAGAGGTTAGCCGGGGCAGCGGTCTAGAACTTTCTATGATCTTTGGGATAGCAGTCTATGGGTATACAGCCTTGACCTCCGCTTTAGATGTCTGGACCACGTTTATGCAATTAAGTGGTGTCAAAAACATATAAAATCAGTGGTTGAGACCAGCAAATTGTATGCAATGAAACAATTTATGCATTTATCTGAGATTGATTAATATGCATATTAATGAAGGAAAACAAAAATGGGACGATACTTTCGCCATGCACTTAAGCCATCTATGCAATTAAGTGGAGCCGACTGTAAATGTGTGTGTGTATTTAATTAGTGCTTTTGCTTGAGGGAATAGTTTTAGTATCTTAGTCTTGCTATTCCTTTGGATAAAAATGTGTGGATTTATATTCTAATAGGAATGATTGCTACTTGTAATTAAAAATATGCATATGTTTGCATTTTATGTCAGTAATATGAAGAGCATTCATTCAGATAAATCACAACCAAAGATAAATCTTAGACTAGTCTATTGCAGATAATAAAGTAAAAAGTATTTTATGTCATGCAGGTTTTTATGATGGCAGTTTGAAATGAATAATTTCTGTATAAAAAAAGTAATAAATCTAATCTTGGTACAATATTTCATTATTCTTTTCATTTTCAGTAGCATCACTTTTCTTTTTCTTGTCTTCCTTACAGATCTGACATATATGTATTAAATGCAATGAGGAGAAAAGACTGGAAACTGTCATCACACCTGTATCTGTGCATTGTCATTTGATTAATTGCTATGTAATTATTTTTATTCATAATACAGTAGTTAAATTAAAACAGACACATGTAAAAGATAACATTTATTGCAGTAATGAAGTTGAATTATCAAATATTCAGTCTTTTCGATCTCTTGGAAGATATCAGTTAGAAAATATGGGGAGATGAGGGGTTTGCATCACATGTGGCTAATTTTTCGTTGTCCTTAAATTAAAAATTCAAAGCAAATACCTGATCTATGAAAATTGATACCTCACAATATTAGTAAAACCACAATATTGAAGAAAAATCTTCACCTATAATTCATAGCAATATCTTTGAAAGCTGGTTAAAAATTCATGCCTAATGCAAAGACATTTTAACAATCAGTATTCATATGTTGACTTCAAGTGGATAGATCTTCAACAATGTAGATATATATGATTCAAGAATGTAGATATATATGATCAATTACAGTATATTTAATTATTGCAGAAGTCATATATCATTGAGAAAAGATGGAATAAAGATGAGTGTTTGTGATCCATGTAATAATGTGAAAAGTGTTCATTTTACACAGGTTTGCATTGTAATAATAATAATATATATATATATATATATATATATATATATATATATATATATATATATATATATATATATATACATACATACCAGAGTTCATAGTATTACTGAATAATATCTTAATTAAAAGTCAATAAGTAGTGTGAAAAGAAAATGTCTATGTCGGAATGAAATATGGTTATTGTTGTATTTCAGGGGTGCACAACCTTTTTAAGCCAAGGCCCAGATTACATTTTCTAAGACCATTCGAGGGCTGCAAACACTATTTTTCTTTAATATATAATTATTGTTCACAGGTCAGATTTCTGTGTTGATATAATTGCCCTAAGAGCCGCACAGAACATGTTCGCAGGCTGCATCCAGCCTGTGGGCTGGGGGTTGTTGTGGGAAGATGGATTGTTATGCCACCACTGTGGTAGGTGTGCTATTATGGTAGGGGTGGGGTACTCCCAATATATTACTGAAATTATTATAGAAGTCCCACACAAGCTCGATTTTGTAGGAAGTGAAATTAGTGATAGAGAGAAGTAAAGCTCAGCGTGCACAATCAGCAATGCCGACAGTTAAATTAATGAGTACACAATAGGTTAAATTCAAATGAATAACAATTTAATACAATTTAATAGTCAAATGATAATAATTCCCCAATCACTCTTCTTCCTCGCAACCAAGCGATAGCCTATTGCATCATTTGATGTATAGTGTCAGATAGCTTTTCCACCTGTCCTTGTTTTCTACTCATCTGTATCTCTCCTATCCATCTGATTCCTTCTCTCCTAACTCCTTCACCTTGCATTTTTGTTAGATTTTTTTATTTGTTAAATGCTGTGAATAATTTTATTTTGGACTTGACATTGTCCAAAAATCAAGTTCATTTTCTAACTTACCTGAATCATAGATTTTGGTTTTGTACACAATATGTTTATCTCAATCATGAACATTTTGAATTTCCCCATGATATGCTTGGTCTGCCTGTTGTTGACCACATCCTATATTATGATTTTAGTAACAGACATTCAAATTATTACTAAGAGCTTATCTTGTAAATATTTGGAACCCTTCTTTTCCATTAGGCAATAATTTTGTTTAAAAAAGCTTATTGTGACCTGAGGTCAAGTAGAGGACTATATAATATTGTTCATTTAGAAACTATTCATTCTTGCTGTTAGATCTGAGCAAAGTCAGTTCTATTATGGTTGTGTCCAGTATTTATTTGGGCTAGAATTTATTTATTCAAGTTATTTTATTCAAGTTATTCTTCTCTGGAAAAAATGAGAAAATAACATTCTTGGAAACAGAGCCTTGAATTTATAGTGAAATAAAATTATATTCTTGAACTGTATTATTGTGATTCAACACTATATTTTGGTACATAAATATGAAACAGACAGACCACTACAGCAAATCAACACTTTCAGCATTGGATTTATTTTGGAATACCACTAATGTTTATGCAGAACTTTAATCTTTAGGACTTATTTGAGTAATTCTATGATTTTTTAGGATTAATTTTGCAATGCAAACAAAAAAAAAAGTTGTTTTTACATTTTCACTTTGTATTCTAGGCTAATAAATTATTTGTTGAAATTTACAAAACGTTTTTGGTTTTTGCTTTTTTTCTATTACCTAAATTAAGACTATAGAGTTGAGATACATATATGAGATCTCATCTTGTTGTTAGTTTGGAGCTAGATCATGGAACACTTTATAAAGATAAAATTATGTATGCTTGTAATATAAAAAATTCCAGATGCTGAGCCACTACAAAGGACACCTGTCCATAAAGGTCAAAATTTCACAATCTTTTGTGTTTGTTTTTTTTAATAGATTTTCTTAGTCCTTGTCAAGTGCAGCTGATTTAAACCAGACCTACTTATATTTGTGCATTTTCATTTTATCAGGTGTGTGTGTTTGTGATTAGGAATTTTGACATAGTTTTTAAAAAAATTCAGTCATATTGCTACAATGTTTGCCATGTGGCAGTTTATAGTTATGTCTAGCACTGGGGCATCATGCTGTAGACATGTAGCATGATGTCCTACCCAGTCCCATTATCCTGACACCAAATCGACCAGTCCTAACCTCTTAATGCTGAGTGCCAAGCAAGTCAGCTGTTAGTACCATTTTTATAAGTCTTTAGTATGTCTCGACTGGGGTTTGAACCCATGTCCTCCCACTTCCGAGCTGGATGCTCTAATTACTAGGCCACAGGAACGGTCATTTTTTAAAGGTAAAATCTGATCAACCTTTCTTCAGAGATAACTGTGTGAGAGGTGAATTGTATTCCACATTAAGACCTAACCTTTTATGCAGTTAACTGTCTTTAAAAAAAATTTCTTATTAAGTTGGGTAAAAATCATGTGATATTTATTTAGCAGTCTTATAGAATAATTGTGAAAACTATTTTTGTTTTTGTTCAGCATGATACAATGGTAATTAAATAAATATTTATAAAGACCCAATGAATTACAGGTTTATATTATGGTATTTATATTATGGCATTTAAAATGTTAGGAAGAAATGCACAACTCGAGCTGGTAAATAGATAAATATTAATAAAGAATCAATGAATTATATGTTTATATTATGGGATTTTAAATGTTGAGGAGAACTGCACAACTTGAGCACTAATAGATCCTCAGTAATGAGCTTTGTTACTTTAAGCTAGTAGAGGCTACCTCCCTTGCTTTGAGTTCAAATAGGTCCACATGGAAAGGGGTGCAACCCTTTATAGCTTGTGTGCTTGGTTTATTCGTCACAGTTTTGTTGTTTATAACATGGATTTGATTTGCATATGTGCTTATGTGCAAATCTATCAACACATATTATTGATTCTAAAAATGAATTATTTAAAATAATATTTCTTATGCTCATATCACATTTTCTTTCCTGAAGCAAAATCTAAATATACATGTCACTGTCCTAATAAAGGAAGCCTTGCTAAATTGGTAATACCTGTGTGGTAAGGGAATACATTTTGGCAAAGTAGATAGGGTTGTTTATAAATCGATTTATAAGAGCAAATGTTCAAGAAAAGTGACTCACCAGTTTCTTAGTTATAATTTTCATGGGGTTTTGTGCAGCTCTTCATTAAAATACAGTTGGCACCATATTGGGCATATGTGTCAGTTGCCACTAGATGCACTAGCAAAAATAGACTTATACAGAATGAATGATGGAATGAATGAAAAAACAAAGGAATTGACATGTGTGCTGTGGTTCAGATAAACACTGATACATAAACTTAAAAATCATTATAATATGCATGATTATGACAAAAATTGGATGACATGGATTCTGAAATTTTAAACAAGAGTTGATTTAATAATTAATATGTTGTATTCACTGCTTGCTTATTTTTGAAAAAATCTTAAATCCTTAAAAAGCTAACAATTTTGTTAATCTATGATTTAACCCTGTGCAATAAAATCATTGTGTGTTCCTTGTGTTTTTGTTCAATACCTGCTTAATTGACCATCATGCATATCTTTTGAAACAAAGTTTATTACCACATAATCCATATCCCTCTTCATCATTTCTATTATTGAGTTAGAAATGCTGACATTTTGCTTCAAAACACTCATGTACACAAGCTCCTTATCTTTGTGATGTTTGTTACATGTACATGTATAACTGTATTGTTATCTACCATTAATTGGAAAATACCCATTTAAGTTGTAGGGGTGGAGAGAATTTGCTGTTATGCTTAAACATACTACTTCCTGTTTTAGTAACTTTCAAGCCAAAATACAATTTTTGTTTAGAAACTCCTCAAGTCTGAATAAAAAATCAGACCCATGAATTTGTTCAGTAAATATGAATGTTTTGTAAAATGCAGTGTTTCATAAGTTAGCATGAATGTATTTTCTTTTACCAAGAAATTTGGTATTTGGATTTGAATGGCATCTACAGAAAAAATTGAGAAATTATGCTTCTTTGTACACGATTTTGATGGAATTGCTATCGAAACTATATGAGATTGGCTAGAGGGTACACTTATTCCAAATATTTATGCTTCAGTTCATTTTTGTTATACATGTAATTGTATGTATAAAAAATTAATATGTAATAACTATTTTATGTTTAATAAAGGATTAAGTTGAAACTGCTTCACTGATGCCTGTATTTGTGTACTGCCTTGTATAGCTAAATGGATATGTATGCAATGTTGTCTTCAGTTAAGTTTATTTGGTTGGTTCCATGCAGTACATAGCATCATGGGACACTGACCATTGTGCTATAGCAGGGTTCCACTGTACAGAGATACACCTCTTAATCTAAAGTCTGTTTCAGTTTAATATTTTAAACCCCTAAGTTAGAAAATTTCAGTGACCCATGTGTTTTTGTTAGTTCAAATATTGCATATAAAAAAATACATCTCTTTATCAATAAGTTGTGCACAATCATGTTTTAAAAACATAGACTACATCATAAGCAAGGGCATGAGTTAATGAGAGACCTCTGAAAAATGAAGAAGTTGGTGCCATTCCAGCTGGGCATTGAGAAAATTGTGTCGGGGTGTAGTTGTTAAATTGTTGAGTACTTGTTTTATAATCTTGATGGGAATAATTGTAAATACAGTTTGATCTGAGGAAATTGTTTGATTTTCAGCATAAATTGCCATTATTTTCAAGATAACCAATCTCTCAAAGATTGTGAAAGCACAACTCCATTAGGTTTCAACAGTTTGTGCACATGTGCCTTACTATCTGAATGCAAAACATTGTGTATTATGTCACTGGTTTTTGCACACAAAACAAGATTTCATTGTTGAAAAAGTGCAGACATTTGTTATGTGAAAAAACTGGCAGCTTTGAAACTTGAATTTTTACAATGATGTAATAATAGTAATAGTAAAACTTTTGCTCATCCTTGCCAATTCAGGAATTTTAAATTCACTGCAAACTTCAGAATTTTCTTTAATTTTGTGCCATTTTCATAGTTGAATTTTTCATTGCTGTTTTATATTTGATATATTTTTATATTTTCACAGATGGCTGTGTATACGTTCCAGGCTTGATACTTTGAATTTTAAAACTACTTAATTATTTAGTGTCAAGTCAGATTCTTCACTTGTTGTATATAATGTATATATTGTACATAGATAAAAGACCTCAAGGTAGATTAGTTCTGTAAATAAATGAGTTACCTTCTCCAAATAAAGTCAGTATTAATATTATTATTACTATTTTTTTAAAAACTATTATTATTATTATTATTATTATTATTACAAATATTATCATTACAATTATTATTATTATTATTATTATTATTATTATTTGTATTATTATTATTATTATTATTATTATTATTATTATTATTATTATTATTATTCACATATAGCCTTATCCTGGTTAAAAAAGGAGTCACTTTTAAGTTTCACCCTAAGGGAATAAAAAACTAAAGATCAAGGCAGAAAAAGATAAAATCCTTCAAAGAAACTGTAATGTTTTAAAAAGTACAAGACCTTAAATTCTATGCTAATGCAACATATCAAAGGAAGAAAGATTTTCTCTCAATAGTTACAGCATTGAGGATGGTACATTAGGTCTTTTGCAGTTCATCTAACCTGGAGGGCTTAGTTGAGATGATGCGTTTTAAATCCGTGTTTAATTTAATGGCATGTAGATTTGACTGCAGCAAGAAGGAGGAATGATGTTATTGCATATTGCATATATATGAAATGAATTTTAAATGATTTCACGAGTTGTTATATACCTAATGTCATTGAATTGCAAATTCCCATAACATGCAGATGTGCTTTTAAAAGTCTGATCTTTCATGTTAAAATGTTATTGCCCTTTTTCAGTTTATATCTCCACTAAGGCAGAACTTTGTAATCAGCATAGGGTAGGAACCAATAAACATAATCTGATGCAGTTTGGATCTTGATGGATTTATCATTAGTTTTATCTTGACTCCATTTAGGGTAAAGTTATGGCCCGAGTTCAAGAACCGATCAACATAGCCTCATAGACTTGCAGCTGTGTGCCATTTATGGGTTCAGTCTTATTTCTAATACCTATGGCTGCATGATAACTTGCATTGACTTTGGTTTCTGAAAGATAATTTCACCAATGTTTTTTGGCATGCATCTTTTGTTTGATGAGTTCTTGAATGATTTCAGGCATTCCATAGTATTATTTAGAAGGCTTATGGGTTGGATTTACATCCTCATAGTACTGATTTCTGCAGTGTAATTTCAATGAGGAATATTGCATTTAAGCCAGAGTTATAATGCACCATTTGTAATCACGTTGGATTTTCAACATTCAGCTGGCATTAGGAAGAGTTCTTGCCCCTGAATTCCTATCTTTTTTTAAACACTTTGGTCGTCCAACAAAAGTTAATTTATGACTCTTGATGCTAATTCAGTTCACACGCAAATACGATGATATTCAAAATTTAATAATAATAATTTAATTTAAAATTTTGGAATGCTCATGATCAGATCTATTATTTTTATCAGAATAGATGCATCACTATAACAGCTTCTTTATAGAGAAAACCATATCTTTCTGGATCTACATGTGTTTGAAGTATTTTCTATCTATTCCACACCAAAGAGTCGTGTGATAATTTCAGTAACAAGTTTTTCAAATTCATGTACATCAAGAAAACAATGTCAAAGGTGTCCAATTGTTTTAAATACTAAAATTTAAATTATCGACCGATCCTGGCCATCGAAATACATATGCTTGATTTTATCCTTGACCATTTCTAGACTGGTTCCTTTTGGTCCATATAATTAGTACATTAGTCCACCTAAGTTCTTGCTGAACTGATTGTGGAAAGACTCGTAGCAATACACCCATTGCTACTTTGTCTGGTTTTTTTAAAGATGCCTCACAAATCTTTCCAGGTTATAATGTCTATTGCAAACTTATGCTATTTTATACACTTTTAAGTAAATTAATATTTAAGTTGTAATAAGATCAACATTAGTTTTTTTCTAGCAGTATAAAATTGGTTCCACTTAGAAAAAAGTTGTTTACCTTATGCTTCACATGTGATAAGAAAATTTCAGCTTTAGAATCTGGCCATACATTCTTCACAAAAGTAGATAGTAGTAGTAGTAGTAGTAATAATAGTAGTAGTAGTGGTAGTAGTAGTAGTGCCTAACGCCATTTTTCAGCTCACAATAGGCTTTACATAGTTTTATTAATTTACATTATTAATGGTGGAGGAAGAACCCGGGAAGACCCCCAGAAAGAACCACTGACCCACGAGAAACTACTGGCAAGCTTTCTCACATACCCACTTTGGCCGAATCTGAGGCTCGAACCCACATAGACAGAGGTGAGATGGCAGTGATCCATAACGGAGAGTGCTTTAGACCACTTGGCCACTTGGGGCCCCCAGAAAAGTAGACTTTACAGGTTTCTTTTATCTGCAATAATGTATCAGCACTGGTGGATGAAAAAAGATTAAATTCTATGTCAGGAACACTAGATTCATGAACAGTTGCCATACCTTATTCTTTTGTTGTGTTTTCTACATACATGTAATTTTATTTGATATTTTTTTGGGGAAAAAACGTGTCATCATCATCATTAATTATCTGCTTATCAGATCTGAAGAATATTTTGCAAAAACATTAAAAAATTATATGTTAACTTTCTTCACTAGGTCAAAGAATTGCCTGGATTGGTAGAATTGCCCAATATCCGTTTAGATGAAGGGAAGTGGGAATTTGACAGAAGATGGGGTTATGAGACACTGAAAAATATCAAGGAAAATGCCTTACAGCATAGAGGTAAGATATTAAAAATATCAAGGAAAATGCCTTACAGCATAGAGGTAAGATATTAAAAATATCAAGGAAAATGCCTTACAGCATAGAGGTAAGATATTAAAAATATCAAGGAAAATGCCTTAAAGCATAGAGGTAAGATATTAAAAATATCAAGAAAAATGCCTTACAGCACAGAGGTAAAATACAAAAGGTATCAAGGAAAATGTTTTACAGAATAGGTAAGTACAAAAAGTATTACTATAAATGCCTTACAGTACAGAGATAAGATATACACAGAGATTAATCATATTTCCTTACAGCATCTTGCACTACATCTTTGACCTTTAACCTGCTGTGTTATATAGTACATTTACTTAAAAAAAATTATAGATGCAGATACAAGATATAGATCTTGATATAAATTTTTTTTACAGAATTTTGGCTTACTGTATCTGAATTACATATTGGATTTCTTAATTTGTTTTGCAACATGTAGTGATTGTGCTGAATTAGCTCATTCACCTGCTTGTGGTTGAAATACTTAGTCATGTTGGATTGCCATTAAGTATGGAGGGAGATATTCATCAACTTAACCAATGCTAAACAAGACTCTTTGAGATGATCTAAATTGGAAATAAATACTCTGCCTGTCATGGAATTAAAGATCATGCAGAATGTACTGGAATATAGTTTGATAAGGGTTTGATAATCAGTTGTTTTATTTTAATGGAGGATTATTTTTGAGAGGTTTACACTAGCAATGTCATGATTAATCACTTAACATTACCATTAGATTGTATCAACATTCTCTGAATCATTTGATTGGAATTTGCACCTTGACATAGTTAGCGCATTTGGGTTTTGTATAACTAATTAATCACAAAAAATATGTCTTTGAATTCTTTTGAGTTCAGCTTGACTAAAATGTTGTGGAATTGTCATGCAACTGATTTAATATATATGTCAAATAGCAACTTTTCATGTATGTTCAGTTAGTAAAAATGTGCACACTTCATGTGGAAAAAAATTTGAAAAAGTTAATACTAGAATCCTTCTCTTTTTCTTGTTTGGAGTTCATGTTTAGGCACATTTTGTCAGCACTTCCTTATAGATTAAACAGATGTGTCCTAGAAGGTTTGCAGTGTTGAAAAATTCTAAGATCCTTTTAGAGAGCAATCAGAAGAAGTAAAATGATAAAGACCTACGTATGGAAATATGTATTTGAAGAACATACATATGCGTAAATATATTTTCTGAATGGGAAAAGAAAGTTGTTCCAAAAAGGATATCACCTCTGTAGCAATATTATTTTTCTCCTTCAGATATACTGGTGATAGTTTATCATTATCTCATTATGGAATACATAATAAGAATGATTTATTGTTGTCGATGTTGACAAGTGTTGTCTGTTGGCTTGGCCATATGTATCATGACTAATGAATAGTAACCTGTAGTCACCTAGTTTTGAATGTACTGATTTTAGAGATATTTACAGAAGTGAATAAAAAGACTCTCTCTCTCTCTCTCTCTCTCTCTCTCTCTCTCTCTCTCTCTCTCTCTCTCTCTCTCTCTCTCTCTCTCTCTCTCTCTCTCTCTCTCACACACACACACACACACACACACACACACACACAAAAGTATAATTATCATCCCCCCCCACACACACACAGTGTCTTGACAGACCACCCATTATTGCAAATTGAAAATCATAGTTGCAGGCAGGTCAAGTCGAAACACTATTTAATATTGACTGAGAGCATTAAACACGTGGTCTTCCATGATGGATATTCTACCAAGTTTTAACACATGTAATTGGTGCTGATATTAGAAAAGTAGTATGGAAAGTTAGCATGTAAATATTTTCCACACATTGATGGAAAAAAGAGGTGAATTTTTTTTGTGTATCATTTTCAGTCCCTTCAATATGCTCTTGATCCACAATGCCAGGGTGATATTATATCAGTCATTAGCATATTTTATCAGTCATTAGCAATATTATATGTCATTAGCATATTATATCAGTCATTTGCATATTATATGTCATTAGCATATTATATCAGTCATTTGCATATTATATCTGTCATTAGTATATTATATCAGTCATTAGCATATTATATCAGTCATTAGCATATTATATCTGTCATTAGCATATTATATCTGTCATTAGCATATTATGTCAGTCATTAGCATATTACATGTACGTTTTTGCTCAGCTTTGTGATGTCTTCTGTACCATGGAAAAATTAATACAAAAAGGTTCACTACTATCTTCATGAATAAATTCAAATGATCAAGTATGCTTTACTGCAGAAAGAGTCAGCCTGCTATAGAAATTAGATAAAGCATCCATTATTATGGATACATGTTTCGGAATATATTGTATTTCCCCTATGTTACATTTATAGGGTTGTATTTGGGCAATTGGTATAAAGTGGGATGGCATTATCATTGGATTTATGAGCATTGAGTTGAGACTCGTAATATGATATATATGGTATCTCTAATCAATTACATCTTGTATTCATTCACCTGAGCTGTTGTGTTTTACCTCTCTTATCATATTACCTTTCCTTTGTAAAGGTAGCAGATTTCTCTTTTACTATGTCATATAGTGTATCATCTTTCATGTCATTTTTTTTCATTGTGCATACAACAAGAGTAATCTTCATTATCACACAGTGTTTGCATATCAGTTTGTTTGTAAATGTTTATCTAGCTTACATAATGTTTTGTTTGGTTGATATTTTTAATGACAATTATTAGCTATTTAAAGAAATCTTATAATAAACCTTGTTTGGAACAAAAATTTTGAACAAGTACATTTATTATACAGTAGAGGTTGAGTTACATGTCTAGAGATAAAAATTAAATGACTGGCTACCATTTTTTGTTATTGGCTCACCTGGCTAATAAGGACAAGTGAGTTTATGATATCATCTTTTGTCGTTAGGTATCATGTGATTTACTTTGTTCAATGGCTTCCTTCTCAAATACATCTCGGCAGAACAAAATTTGAAAGAAAGCTTTATAGTGTGAGCTCTTTCAAATAATGTTGATATGCCATCAAATATGGCTAGCTTTACTGAAAATAAGACATTTTTAAAAACGGCTCTAATAAGAATACAATATGGCCAAATCTAAAAGCACCCTTGCATGATTTTTTTTCTCCAATTTACCAATTTAAAGTCCAATATGACTGCCATTATAAAAAATAGACAGAGATTTTAATGAATTCGTAATTTTAAAAACATCTGCTTAGCAGAAACTGAGCTATTATATGGTATAATTCTGGTAATGAGCATTTAGAGCTATTCATTGTCAAAAACAGCCATGATTACTAAAAAGTAAAATCCATTAAATGACTTCTTTTCAAAAGTCATTGAACAGAATTTGACTAAATTTTACAAAAAGCATTTTGATATGAAAACAAAACAGATTAAAAGAAGACTCTTTCATTATGAGAATAACTTTAGTTATAAAGATAAAGTTTTATATGATGTGTAATAATAAGTACATAGGAAGGTGATGGACTGGTCTCCAATCAAATTATTTGTCCAATCCAAATGGTATGTAGTATTATGTACATTTTCCATTGAATGGACTCAATTGTAATCATTTGTTTAACCCTAATTGGATTGAATGTCATCATACATGGAGGTATATTTATAATGGTCAGGCAACCATTAGAATGCTTTGTGTGTAAATAATTCATTGCTAGTCAGACAGGTTAATTAACAACAGTATCAGATAAGCAATGCAAGATTTATTATTTTTCATGTAACTAATTATTTTTACAGTTGTGCACTGTTTATGTATTTTAGTTGCTGTTGCATATATCAGGAATGTTATATAATTGACAAAATATAGGCATGTATATTTTTAAACAATAATTAGTTTGGAACTCGCTATTTTTTAGCTTGAAAACAATATAAAATGCTCATTGTAACCAGTGGCATAGCTGCAAATTCACAAAGAAAAGCGGAAATCACCTCACAATTAAAGACAATACATAATATATTAAATCTCTAATAGTTTGTTGTTTGTTATGGATTTGTTGTTTGTTATGGATTTGTTGTTATGGATTTTTAATACCATTTTGCAAAACATGATAGGTTGTATTTAGCAACCAGTGGGTTTGTAAAGGAAGAATCTGAAGAAAAAAATATGGTTAGAACCACGGATCCTCAGGAGGTTACTGGCAGACTTTCTGGCATACTCTCACTTGCCATGCTTGTGACTTGAACCCAGGCAGACAGAAGTGAGATGTCAGTGCTCTTTATATGACCATTTTTACCACCAGGTCCCCCAAATTCCTAAAGTAATCATTTGTTATGTGAATAAACATGTTCATGCCCAAGCCAATTTACTCCAGATGCTTTGGCACTGAAAATAACCAACTTCTATTGCTGTGCCTTGTGTTATGTACATTTCAATTTGTATTGTGTGATTGACCTTTGTCCATGATTGAGGTTTGGACTTTGGACCTACCTGTACCAGACTAATGTAGTTTTTATAAACATGTTTAGTTGGATCTGAGTTTATTTAGTTCATTGGCTTTCACCATGAAAATTCATGATCTACCTGATGTTTGTCATGATCTTTACAAACATTTAACTAAAACACTTACCCTGTTTTACAACTTAGAATCTTCGTGAAATGAATGTTTGACCTGGCCTTTTTGTGTCTTGCATTTTTATATTAAGATTCTTTACATCAGAATTATTTTTCCTATCTTAACATCTACATAGTGGAATCAGTCTTTTCATTGTTGTTCTATTAGTACTTGACAGGATTTAACCATATAAATTATTCATTGGAGTTACAAAGTGCTTTAGGGCTAAATCGTTATTTTAGAATTATTTTGAGTTCATTGAAAACCATTTTGGATTACATCAAGACTATTAGTACATCAGCATATTTGATGCTTTTGGTACATCAGCACATTCAAGGTTGGAAATCATTTGGAATACAGCAGGAATTCATTTAGTAAACTATACTTTTGGACTTGTGATTGGACATTTAGGACTATTTGGTATTAATTTACAATACTGTAAATTCTTTTAAAATTTTCACTTTGGTATTTTAGGGAAATACATTATTTGTTGAACTTCTTTAAACATTTTAATTTTTGCGCATTTCTATTACTTAAAGAACATAGAGTCAGAAAATTATACAACTAAACAAATTAGCATGAATATTGTAATTTTATAATCTAATTAATGGCTAATATAATCTAAACAGAAATGTACTCTGACCACGGGTTTTCTAGTGGTGTGCATGGACTGAGATACCATTAGAAATAGACAAAAAGACATGTAGTATTTGAAATATATTTAGTTACACAGGGACTAACCAGTACCCATCCGTTGATAAATCTCAGGTATGACAGATTAGTAAAGATACTGTAGCTGAGTTGATCCATTTACTTAATATTCACAACTTATCTTCGATTCCCATGTTAGCGATCATTTTGAGCCACAATACAAGATTTTTTAGATTATCTCGAAGATCTTTAGGTTTTTGATTTTGCTACTGGGAGGTTTACTGTGTGAATTTTTTTTTTACAGAAATGTTGATCACACAGTTTATTTTTTTTTATTTTTAAAAAATGGTGTCACATGAAAATCTAATATGACCACCATGGAAATCTTTTTATCTCTGCTTGACCTGAAATGATTGTTATACATGTATTAACATTGGTTTTGAGAAATGTTTTCTGATACATTGATGGTCCTTAAAAATCCAGTTAGTGCTGACCTGACATCCACTATGACATCCATTGTGGCTATCTTAAATATCTTCTTGTTTTACTATAAATAAAGACTATTTAGAGAAGGTAACTCAATTAGTTACAGAACTAATCTACCTTGAGGCCTTCTGTCTGTTATGTACAATATATACATACAACATGATGTGAAGAGTCTGGCTCGACACTAAATAATTAAGGAATTTTTAAATTTCAAAGTATCAAGCCTGGAACACATGCACAGGCATCTGTAAAAACATAAACATATAAAAAACATAAAATATCACTCTACATTGAAAAATTCAGCTTTGAACTACCAAATGAATTCATGTTATCACACAAATTAAGTTCTTGTGATGTCTAATAAATGAAAATAATGCCCATTGGACATTTACTATGACAGCCATGGTGGCTATCTTGAAAATCTTGTTGCAACTCCACCCAAGTCATTAGTCATATAACATTCTGGTTTTGTTATGAGTTTTTATGTTATCTAGTTCAGGGGTCAGCAAATTTTTTTTGTAAAGGGCCACATTATAAATATTGTAGGCTTCGTAGGCCAAGGATCAATTTGAAGGATGTTTATGTCAGCTGACTTATATAAATAACAAGAAAACAACAATAATTTACAAATTTATTTAACAAAATGTATTGTAGTGATAAAACAGTATACACCTAGTTTAATGTTTAAAATTCAGACTGTATTTGGATACATGAGAAAAGCATTTTAGTTAAATTTTTTATAATTTATTTATATCCCATTTTCTGCAGTTAGGATATAATAATATTTCAAAACTAATAGTTATGTACTTTTCTAAAATTTTGATTTTCAAGTTGTATATTTGCAACATTTCAGTCTATTAAGTAACTACGCTTACCCAAAAACATTTGAACAAGTGTCACTCTCTATAAAATAAAATTTTGTGTTAACAGCTCCTTGACAAGGAATTTCAGATAAGACCACTTAGATGGTACTTCATATTTTGATTGATAACATAGATGCCATTGAAAATATCATGTAGCCTCTATCTGATTTCATGGCAAAAAGGCCAAAGAGATCAATTCTGCCTTAGGTTTATTTTTAACAAAAGTTAGTAGTTTCAGTGTTCACCACAATGGTTGTATAATCTGTATTTGTTAGAGTGAATGGTTGCTATTTTTAGGTTTCAGCAAAATAGTCCTTTACTAAGACACTCCCTCGCTATAAGACACTTCATTATAACCAGTTTCTGTCATACTGTGGGTATGGAATATTGTTATGTGTTACGTATTTCGTTATAAATTCATAATACCACTTTGGTGGCCTAGTGGTTAGAGTGTCCGCCGGAGAAGACAGTAGTTGTGGGTTCGATCCCTGTCCAAGTCATACCAAAGACTTACAAAAATAGTACTAACAGCTGCCTCGCTTGGCTTGGTGCTCAGCATTAAGAGGTTAGTGTTAGGACTGATCGGCCTGGTGTCTGGATAATGTGACTGGGTGGGGACATCATGCTACATGTCTGCGGTATGCTAGACATCACTATAAACTGTCTCACTGCAGACATCATAGCGATATGACTGATTTTTTTTTTTAAAGCTTCGTTAAAAATCCTTATCAAACAAACAAACACAAAAATAAATTCATATACTTGTTTGCTCCCATGGACACCATTATAATGAGAAAGTGCTATATGATGGATGCAAAGTTTGAAATTTTATACTGTTTACATTTTGAGAACTTTACTTTCAAGCTGCACCATATATAGCTGGTATTGTACCAATTTGCATTTAAGCCCTAATATACATGCATAAAAATATTGGAGAAAAAAAATTAAATTTGAATTAAATTACAGCAATCATAAACTATATATTCAGAGCAAATGTTCATTCTGATTACATCACATATTCCCCAAATAGCAAACAATTGTCATAATTCATGGACCAGTGGATCAAAATTATATCATTTATGCAGATATTGGTGCAAGTACAGTAAAAATTGTTATTAGCAGCCTCTGTATGAGCAACCATATGTCATTTCTGACCACAATCGTAATGCATGGATCAATTTTATTGTATAAATGTTTAGTCATGAGCGACCACCTGCTGAATGCGACCAGCAATTTCAATGTCATGGCAAAATATGTGTTTTGACACTGCTATGAAAGACAGCATTGCAAATTCAGGGATAAACTCCACTGACCTTTCTTTAATCCAATGACTGCTTATAAATACTATAAAAAAGAGGCTGGCACTGAGTACCAGTGTCTGAAATTGTGTTGGTACGCTGATAGTGTTTCATATTTTCTATTGTCAACCAGACTAAAGTACCTGTAGAGTATTTCATCACTTAGCGGGGTTCCCAGTCCTATAGTAGCGGGACTGTCATAGCTTAGCTGCAGATATATACAATTAGGACCCTGTATCCAGCTCTATTAATGACTCTATCATGAGAAACAGAGACAAACACCACTGACCTTTATGCAATCATTTGTAACAACGATCGCTTGAATAATACAGATTGTTCTGATCAAAAACACTCATGAAAAGAGCAACAAAAATAGATACTGGCTAGAAATTATTGTACATAGTGACAGATGGTACAGTCCATAAACCAGGCTAATGTACATGTCGCAAATTCGCCATTGTAGTGCTGAAATTTAAGGTTCTAGATAGTAGTCACGTATTTTGTTGTCTTTAGATTTAATCAGTATTGCCTTGAGGCGAATCATCTTTGTCTATTAAACCAGCAAGTGAGAATCGTTTGAGGGATTCAGTTGATAGTTTTAAAGGCTTGTGATGTTCTTTTTATTGTATTTGTTTTTAATTCCCCAATTTTACTGTGATTACATGCCAGCTACCAAGCTGTTGTCTATTCAAGTTGGTGCAACCAGGTTGCACACTTTGTTTACAGCCATTGACTATTGTCTCTGAGTGAATGATTCGGTTTCTGGTTGAGATAACTGTTTCTTTTTATTTCATTATTTGTTAAATATGAAGTACACAGTTAAATATTTGTCATATTTTCCAAAAGTCTTGTCAAAACCATTTTTACAGTTGATATTACAACTTAATACCTAGTACCTAAATGAAGTACACAGTTAAATATTTGTCATATTTTCCAAAAGTCTTGTCAAAACCATCTTTACAGTTGATATTACAACTTAATACCTAGTACCTAAATAAAATGGAAGAACCTCCAACTGAAACGAGACAAATTGTAACGCTCTGGAAAATAATTACTGTAACTGAAAGAAGTGAAAAAGAGCAAACCACTCACAAAGTAGTGGTTTAAACATCAGTAAAACAAATTTAGGGTGTTATAAATGAAGATGAGTAAATCAAGAATGATTTTGTATGTTAATACATGTACATGTGATCTTCAAATGATTTCATGATAGAAGTACATAAATATTGCTTTATATTTGTTTTCAGATAATTAGGTACAATATTTTAGCAAAAACTAATAATACAGAATATAATACATGCACAGTGATTGTGGTTATTTTTCTTTAAATTGTTATGAAACTGGACCTTGGAATTGGTCTTTTTGTATAAACCTAACACGAGAGACCACCTGTCTTGAGAGACTAATTTTGTTGGCAGAAGGGGTGTTCTCTCATAACAGGTTTTACTGTATGTACTTAACTTTATACCACAAATACACGTGAAGCTATAGTTGTAAGGTACATGTACATTTGTAAGTTCATCATAAAGTCAGATGCTTTCAATCTCCCATTTGCAATAGATTAAATTTGCCATTACACGATAGTTGGCAGTGCATCAAGAAAAAAAGGTACATGTACATATAAAACTCAATTTCTTTCCAATGGTAAATATAGGTTTTTATACCTGTTTACATAACCCGCAAACTTTGAATTACATGTTGCACTGTATATTGATCTTAGAATGTATTCTTTGTGACTGAAACTGCAAATAAATTGTGTAAATTAATGTTTTGTTAACTTTACTTGGTCACTGTAAAATATGTACCTGAATCGATAATCAGCAAAGAATATGTAAAGGGTTTATAACTTACAGGGCATACATTAATATGTTAATAAATTGATAAATAAATCAATGGAATGTCATGTAAGGAGTCTTCAGAGTTTTCAGTGGTGTCTTATGCATAGTAGCATTATGTTGAATTAGAGATCAGTTTAGTTGAATGCTGTTTTGTCGTGTCTAATCTTATGTAACTGCACACTGCTTGGGGGAATTTTTCTTGTATGCATACAATTCAATATGAAGTCTTCTAGTTCTACATGCTGACTCCCTAATTGATTAAACGATTTGTTGGCTCCCTGCAGTGAAGTTCTGTAATAAAATTATGGAAATACATGTATATCCACTTTCCATTCAAATTGCCACAATTCAATGTGTACATGTACTAGAATTTCCAAAATGTTATACTAATTAGGAAATTACCATAAAATATTTCCTTGTAATAAAAAATTCAAATTACATTGTTACTTAACTACTATTTTAAGCCCTTCTTTTTACACACTGTTGCAAAGTTTGAAACAATTTTTTTACACTGTAAAGGTTTTATAATGTCAAAAATGTTACCCCCCCCCCCCCCCCCGGATATATGGTATATGTTGAACTGGGTCATTTCCCCTTAACTAATATCAACCTTAAAAGTTGCATGATAAACAGTGGAGTTAAAATGGAGTTTTTTTTATGAATAAAAATTATATTATCAAGTGTATTCTGTCTTATACAAACACTTTGGTGATAATTCATGTGACAATAAATGATTACTTGAAGTAAAATCTATTTTAGATTACATTGGGCTAGTTACGTATGGTGAAATCAAACTTTTGTATCATTTTAATGGTTAACAAATTTGGTGACTAAAACATCAATACATACATTAGCTTGAGCAGTTAACATCAATACATCATTTAAAGGTCTAAATTACAGGTTATTTAAAAGAACAGGAGTTTGGATTTAACAAAGATCTATTTCTCATTACCCTAAAATATATCTAAAAATTGAATTAGGTTCTATGACTGCAAATCATAGCCTTCGTATTGAAACTGGTAGGTGGGATAAAGTTCTCTATTACGAAAGATACTGCAGACTTTGTCAGTCTCAAGAAATAGGGGATGAAGTGTCACTATCTTCTATCTTGTTCTTATTTTCACAATGAAAAATGAAAATGTATACCTCACTTTTACACTTCCAGAACAACATTGATAAATATAATAAGTTAATGAATACAGGTATTTTATGACTCTTAAAAATATTTGCAGGGTTTTAGATTTGTTTTTGAAATAGTGTTAACCCTGTTGAGCATTATGTAATATCATCACACACACAATCTATCTATCTATCTATCTATCTATCTATCTATCTATCTATCTATCTATCTATCTATCTATCTATCTATCTATCTATCTATCTATCTATCTATCTATCTATTTGTCTGTCTGTCTGTCTGTCTGTCCATCCTTCCATCCATCCATCCATCCTTCCTTCCATCCTTCTTTCTTTCTTCCTCTCTTTCTTTCTTTTCTTATATACACCTGATATGTTGTAACGTTTACATCTTGATTGTATTTAAGTCTTTTCTTGTCTAACAGACTATCAGTCATTTATTGTAAGTCTACCAATACACAATTCTCAACCAATAAATCTAACATTTTTCTGTTTGGAAAGCTTGAAAGCCTGGATGTAACATCACCCTCTGGGTTAATTAGCACCATATTTAACAGTGATTGCTGCTTCTAAATTTAACAGCAAACACAAATGCACCGCTCTGTCACAGCCAAACAACAATTCAATTTATCAAGAGAATTATATTCATATTAAAGGTCTCATGTAAGTAAATTTAACATTATGATAGATGTATCTAGCACAAACAAACATGTTGCAGCTTGAGCATCATTCACACAACTGTTTTGTCCAGTTCCTTCAAATCATAACACCTTCACGAGGATTTTTGTCAGGAAGAAAGAAAAAAATACACCTGCTACTTTTTTTCTTTATTGCATGCCCGTCCATTTCTTTGATGGCCAGAGTTAATAAAGGTGATAAAAACTAAAACATCCCTATTAATATCCATTTTAAAATGACATTTTCGGCAATTTTAGACATTCAAGGTTTGTGGCAGATTGATGAGTTGCATTATAAAGTCTTCAATGGCTGCTGGTTTTATGTATTTTTTAGGTTCAAGGCACACGTACGGTGATATAGATTTACTTATTTTAATGTTAAATTAATGACAGAAGGGACTAAATTAATGTAAAATTAAAAAACTTAAACTTAATACTGTTGTGAGGGAAATTGCTTCAGACCTTGGTCTTTGTCTGGGAATCCATCATTCTCGATAGCTTAGCCAGTCAGGATTTGCTCTAAACGGCAAATTTTTTAAACAAGGCAATAAAAGTTAGAATAATTCTCTCAATTCCATCTATAGTTATAACTAGTCTGGAAAAACTCATTTTTGACGCTTATTTCGAATAGCACAAATTGTCTCTGGCATGTCTCTACTTTGTTGTTTTCTGCTTCTTAACCCCAAATTAACATATCTGCAGTTCCATATTACCAAATAGGCATAGTAATCACTGGCCTATGGGTCACATGCCTTTTAGGGGCCCCACAACAACTGATCAAAATAATATTGATAGATAATTTGCAAGGGGGGGCCCCCAAGATTTTGACTGCCTAAGGGCCTCCACAGGGTTTAATTGGGCACTGTATATCTGTTAAACCATTATCCCATTGGGTCCTAATTAAAATCCAATTATGCACCCCCCCCCATAAGAGCATCACATCCATCACAGCTAGTGATTTATCATGGGTCATGCCCATACATCAATGTTAATTATGTGTCACACTGACCATAACAAGATTGACTTCAGTTATCATGTAGTAATATTTTTCTTCAAAATTAATCGTGTTACAAATAATGTAAAATAAAATTGGAATATTTTAAGGAAATTGCATTATAGTTATTTTAACTTTTCTTTCCTTTTTTTTTTTTTGTCTTTGCTGGCACCTTCAAACCATCTGCTAATAAGTGGTGAATCTGTAGTAGAGCTACTGTAGAAACTTGAGCAAATATTCCTTGTTTAGCTAGACAGCTGTTTTGGGTTTGACACCATTTTCAATGCAAGTTATACATAGTGGTCAATATAACTAGTGGAGGAAGAACCTAGGAAAACCATGGGAAGCTACTAGCAAGCTTTCTCACATACCGATGCTGGCTTGAACCCGAGACTTGAACCCACACAGACGGAGGTGAGATGGCATTAATCAATAAAGGTGAGTGCTTTGGCCCCATGTACTTTGTGCTATTTTCCTTAATCCCTTTAGAATCTTGGAACACACAGCATCCCCAGCCCTTGGAATCCCAGGTAGAGCACTGAAGTATCCGATCTTGTAATATGAGCTTGTCATTGGACAGGGCTTAATTAGATACAAAATTTGTCTTAATTTTATTTTTAAGTTTTGGGATTGGCTTATAATAAAACTTCAGCATTTTGATCGTCAGAGAAATATTGTACATGTTATGCTGCAATATATGGTACTTGAGTGGGCATTGTAAAGTGCTTGAGGGACAATAGTTTCCATTAACCTTCTGAATGGTTTTGAAATACTTCTTCAGTCAGGCAAAACATGGAGCTAAATATGACATGGATCTTAGAGACATCTACCTTAGACTGATCAGTGTAGGCATGAATTATTTGTTTTACACATGTACTGCTATGCAGTATTTATTTACATGGCAAGTAACAGCATATTTGCCTGAACTAACGCATCATTAACATTGGAATTGTTCTTGTGCCAGGTTTTAGTTGTTTATTTGATGAATTTTTTGCATGTTACAGATAAACAGAGTTAGATTAGAAGGATTACTTCCTTTCAAAGTATTGTGTATCATGTTTAGTCATGAATAATCTTTTTAATTGGAAGATAATTGGATACAGAAGCATTCAAGTTATTGAGAGCATCAAATTAGATTGTTGGATTTAACTAAATGTGGAATGTAATTCCAAATGAGTTTTCATTCTTGTGAAGGGACTTGAAGGAATAATGCAGATCAAGAGTTCTGTTTTGTTACCTGTAATCTGTGTATATCTGGAAATGTTAGGCTACAGACGTATTTGAGAGTAGGTTGTATTTGTTCCCCAGTGACTATTGAAAGAAAGAAATTTGTCATAAATGATTGGAATTTAATTTTTATTAAATTTTACCAGAGTACGAGTTAAGTTGGTTTATCCTCAATGAATACATGAGAATGTGTTTTTTTATGGTAGTGTATGAGGTTGCTTTGTATTTGGAATACTTTGAGGTAACCAGAATAATAAGCCAGTAGTCTAATTTTCTCAAGGAATGTTGGCTATCACTGGTAGAGACGTTTTTCGATTATATCCATTGATTAAATTTGACCTGGCCTAAGTGGTTAGAGCATCTGCTTCAGATGTGTGAGGTTCATGGTTTGAACTCGGGCCAAGTCATGCTAAAGACTACAAGTGACACAAAAATGCTAGTAGCAGCTTAATTGCTTTTCATTAGGAGGTTGGTGTGGGGACTAGTTGTCCAGGTGTCAGGATAATGTGACTAGGTGGGACATGATACTACATGTCTTTGGCATGATGCACTAGTGCTAGACATCACTATAAACTGCCACACTACAGACATCATATTGATATAACGGAAAAATTGTTAAAGCTTTGTTAAAGCTAGCTCTTAACTCACACACAATTTAATTGCTTTGTTTTTAAACTGGAGTTTATTGCAAGCTATATTTGTAATTTTTGTTAAACTTGGTAAACACTTAGATTGTCTAAACATTGCATAATTTCTTAGTTTGAATTGTCAAATCCAAGAAATTGTTCTGTTGAGGTACCTTTAGGACTAATTGGTTGCAAAATGTTGCCTTTTTACAAGCGTTTCTGTTGCCAGCTCTTTTATGTAAAAACATTACCTGTTCATTATGCTTGTTGTAATAATAGGTACGTTTTCTTTATTTTATCATTATTTTCTTATTTTATTTTTGTGTGTGTGCCAAACCGAGATTTCAAATCCAGCTATTTGACCAGTTAAAATGACGATGATTTAGGGTGAAATCTTGCTAGTTATGACTGATTTTGTTGGAGGGAATAGGTCTTAAAAAAATGTTTGGACTTTACGGACCAGGTCTAATGGAGTTGAGCTTGAAAATCAAAATCTGCTTATATGTACAATGCATTGATGTGACGGACTCTTAACAAAGTTTTATGTTGGGTGGCTTTGGAATGCCAGGTCCACATATGTTTGTGATTTGTGGATAATTGGAAAAAAATTATCATTAAAAACATTATGTTCCAAGTGACATTTTTCGTGTTCATACATGTCAATAATGCAACTTGATTGGTAACTTGATCTGTGAATTGATAGGTCAGTAGCAGATGACCTTGTATCTGTGAATTGATAGGTCAGTAGCAGATGACCTTGTATCTGTGACTGTCATGTCCTGCTTATCTTGAAGATCAGATTTAAATCAGATTGTGGAGTCTAATTTATAGCCTACAATAATAATAAAAAATAAAAACATGGTTTAAGAAATTGAGTAAAATAAGTGATATACTGAACAGTAATTACCTTTGATATAAATAGCCACAATTATCTCCTCAGTGTTGGAACTGTGTAAACATCTGCTCATCAGATTATCTCCCTAGAGGTCTATTTCTGTGCACTCAGAAAAATAATGAGTTACTCAGAGATTCAACAACAGTTAATGTAGATCACAGCTTAAGGATTTTGCTCCCCATTAAGTGAGAGCCTTTCCTACAAGAAAGATTGATGTAGTGTTGCGGATTTTATGGGGGATTGCAGATTTCCTTCAATTTTTGGCCCCATGTCTCCCAAATCGTGATTCCTGTGCATTCATTAGGCGAACTTGATTTGCTGTTGCTTTTAAGGCAAACAGTTATTTGTATGTTTTGATCAGCGCCGGATTAAGCACCGTGGAGGCCCATAGGCAGTCAAACTTTTGGGGCCCCAGACCCACGGTCACGGTCTCATGGGGGCCCCAGATGGGGCCCATAAAAGTCGCGTGGCCCATAGGCAGTTGCCTACTCTGCCTAATGGGTAATCCGGGACTGGTTTTGATCAAGTTTCTTTCACACCAATATAGGCAATGGCTCAAATCCAAAACATAATGTGTGCATTGAAATCTTTAGAATGATAGTGAAATTTAATCGATCGGTATTCCATCAGCATTCAAATCAGTCAGTCAGATGATAAGTTAGTTTGATATTTTGTCTTTAATGGTATAAATGAAACACTGTACATACTCAATTTTAACTAGAGTCCAGCTACCAACTATACAGACCCGAATCTTCTCTCTCATAATGCACTGTCAGGTTTGGGTTTATTTAGTTTTTTAGTAGTCAGTAGAACAAAACTCTTATCTGCCAGCTCAATATGCTTAGCAGATCCAGGTCTATGTTGTTTACTGTTGGACCTGTACGCGAGTATGTATGGTACCTATCATGCATTTCCATTTTTCAATCACACAAAATAAAAGTTTTTTCATCAAAAGATTGAGACGATATTTTTCATGAATCAAAGAGTGAATAGGATGGCTTTTACATGTATATGTACTTTGAAAATTGGGGGACCCAAGTGGTCTAGTGGTCTAAAGTACTCACTGTTATGAATCACTGCCATCTCATCTCTGTCTGTGTGGGTTTGAGTCTTGGGTTTGGCCAATGTGGGCATGTGAGAAAGCTTGCCAGTAGCTTCATGTGGGTCTTTGTGTTTTTCTGGGGTTCTTCCGCTTCTTCTTCCACCATTAATACTGGCTGCCATGTATAGCCTATCTTGTGCTGAAAAATGGCATTAATCCCTACAACAACAACAACAACAACAACACCTTTCAAAAGTTAGGAAATAATGGAGTGAATTTGGTGTAGATCAGGCTGTATCCTGTTGATTGGTGAAACGTGATCAGTGTTTCCAAACAAGGAGTGGTGAAAACAAGTAGTGCAGTATGTCAACAATACGCAAATAAATAAATAATTTAAAAAATTGTACTAACAGTACTGTTGCAGTGAGATGTAATTTCTTATGTGCTTGGGATTGGCATTGTTATAGGTAACTATGTGAGGTTTATGCAAGGTTGCTATGAGGCAGAGATTGAAAATCATTTGTACAGGAATACTAGTTTGTTTTAATCACATGACATAATGCCACTGTTAGGATGGGAAGTTGGTCTATTGTATGATTAATTATACATGCCAGTTATATATTGTAGCCATTGTTTTTTTAGAGATTTTTTTCTCCAGTTTTCCATTACACAGGTTTTATTGTTTTTGTTAAATTAACTGAGCTTTAAGCTTTGAAGTTTTTTGATTAAATGACGTATGATGGTGGTTAAGTCAGTGTTTTGGATTGATTGGTGATGGTGTTTAGTAACTATCTTATGAGGGTCTGTGGTATTTATCTTCACTGTAGCTAAGGAAATAACTTAAGATCATATTCCCATCTACACACATTACCTATTACTGAAAGCCATTTTATAAAAGAGAGTACAATTTTTCAGATGTTCTGGAGATAAGGCCCACTGACCAGACCACCTTGAATGAGATCATTAAACCATATACAGCTTTACTAAGGATCTTGTGTTAGTTAAGAAGGAAAAGGAGTTTTCAAAATGTTCTCCTTAACAATATACTGGTTTTGTTTGTGCATAACAAGCATGCAGACTTCTTTTAAGAGAAATAGTGTAGACTGCTTATCAATTCTGTAATACTATATTCAAATTGTCATTCTGAATTTGTGAGAATATAATCATATGAACTTTCTGGTTCAAAGTGTTTGTGTGATTTACTAGTGTGACTGGGACATTCATTCTGTGTGGATATTCATAGATTATGTGCTGATGCCCTTGTGATGTTTGCAATACTGGTAATGTTGATATTGCCTTGGAAAAGTTAAACGTGGCATGAAAGAACACATTTGTTTATACGACAGAACACATTTTTTCATGACACAACTGGAGTCAGAGCAAACAGTAACAGTGCAGTGTCTTTAGTATGCCTATGCAAACATAATTCTGGGTATGTACATTTAATACCAACAAGAAAATTTCAAGGTGAATTGTTACCTGTCAGTAATATTACCTTTATATTCATGGAGATTCTGGTTAAGTAGATACATCTAGTCTGATAGCATTGTGATTTTCTGGACTGTAGCTGCATGCATGAGTGAAATGATGTTATTCTCATATATATACACACAGAGAGACTATTAGGCCTCTTACAGTAGATAGAGACCTCTTGAGTTTTCTTGTTAAATCAACGTGTTGTCATAGAGATTATATTCATTAGGATATCAGGATATTAACATTGACTTTAATGACCAGAGGAATAACCTGAACATAGACATCCAGAATGTTTCTACATCGCTCAAAGAAATACAGCTTTGGTAAGTACAAGAGTTTCATTCCTGATTTAGTGCAGTTGTCAGTCCTGAACGATCACCCCCTTGACAAAATATGATGGTTATAACACTTTGTAATCAATAAATCTCTGTATTGAGAGTATTTTGTTTTCAATGTAGCCTTATTTGTCATTCAAGACAGGCTTACTGCAATTACTTTCACATCAAAGGCTCACTCTTTGGTTATTTGCCATGTATTTGAATATTTTTAAAGTAAAATCTCTTTTATATAGACACTTCTGTTTGAAGGCTTTATATACATTTTTGGATAGGTGACAGCTAAATGCAAATTCAGGGAGCATAGCACTCAATCCAATTTGCTATTCACCAGCCAGCTAGCATATCTGATAACTTATTATCAAAGTTTTGTACAGGGATGGACTGTTGTTACTTCCACTGGTCATGGACAGAGAAGAGCTTATGTATGGTCTGTTGTTTGTTGTCTGTTAGCATAAGTTTATTAGCACTACTCCTCCTAAACTGTTATTATTGGAGGACTGCAATGAAACGTTTCACACACTTCATATAGGTGTTCATATATGAAAATGGTGCAGATTTGATGTTCAACATGGCTATCACATTGGCCATCTTAATTTTATTATGGCTGCTCCTCCTGACTGAAATGTAATATTGCCTTGGAGTTTACACCATAAGTTTATTTATGCTGTCTAGTTGGACATAAATGATAATAGTGCTGATTTTTTGTATGTCCAGTATGGTCAATAGAGTGGCCATTTTGAAATTATTGTTATCAGTGCTTCTTCTGAATGGATGGTCACATCAATGTGGATTTAAAAAAAAATACTAAACATGTAATGATACATGTATGTAGTTGGTCCTAAATGAAAATGTTGCTTATACATACATTCACTTTTACCTGTCAAAGTAACCATCTTGAAAATCTTGTTATCATTTTTTTATTCTGAGTGACTGGTCATATCAGCATATGATTTTCACTGAAATAGTTCTTGTGATGTCTAGTTATTGTAAATTTAAATTGGGATGATCCAGCTTTCACTGAAATAATTTTTGTGATGTCTTGTTATTGTGAATTTAAATTGGGATGATCCAGCTTTCACTGAGATAAGTCTTGTGATGTCTAGTTATTGTAAATTTAAATTGGATGATCCAGCTTTGACTGAGATAATTCTTGTGATGTCCAGTTATTGTAAATTTAAATTGGGATGATCCAGCTTTCACTGAAATAATTTTTGTGATGTCTAGTTATTGTGAATTTAAATTGGGATGATCCAGCTTTCACTGAGATAAGTCTTGTGATGTCTAGTTATTGTAAATTTAAATTGGATGATCCAGCTTTGACTGAGATAATTCTTGTGATGTCCAGTTATTGTAAATTTAAATTGGGATGATCTACCTTTCACTGAGATAATTCTTGTGATGTCTAGTAATTTAAATTGGGATGATTGGACTCCAGTCCAACATACCAGCCTCACCTATGTGTATACACAAGCTAGATACTTACGCTCTTCTTCTGACAATCGTATACTCATTGTTCCCACTGTGAAATTGAAGTCATATGGACAACGTTCTTTTGCATACCAGGGCCTGGTGACGTGGAACGAATTGCCCATTGAAATTAGACACAAAGACACAGTGGTCTCTTTTAAAAGTGCTCTTAAAACTCACCTGTTTCGACTGCAGGGACAAGTTCTTAGAGACTTAATAATGTTTTGTATCTTATATGTTTTCAGCATGTTTTTATGTTTTCCAGTTTCATTTTTTTGTCATTTGTTTTTCAGTAGTGTAGTCATATCATTATAGATGGTGCAAAGCGCTTAGAGCTTCGAAAGATTAGGCGCTATACAAAGTCCTCATTATTATTATTATCCAGCTTTCACTGAGATAATTCTTGTGATGTCTAGTAATTTTTAATTGGGATGATCCAGTTTTGACAGATAATTCTTGTGATGTCTAGTTATTATAAATTTAAATTGGGATGATCCAACTTTGACTGAGGTAATTCTTGTAATGTCTAGTTATTGTAAATTTAAATTGGGATGATCCAGCTTTCACTGAGATAATTCTTGTAATGTCTAGTTATTGTAAATTTAAATTGGGATGATCCAGCTTTCACTGAGATAATTCTTGTAATGTCTAGTTATTGTAAATTTAAATTGGGATGATCCAGCTTTGACTGAGATAATTCTTGTGATGTCTAGTAAATTTAAATTGGTATGATCCAGCTTTGACTGAGATAATTCTTGTGATGTCCAGTTATTGTAAATTTAAATTGGTATGATCCAGCTTTCACTGAGATAATTCATGTAATGTCTAGTTATTGTAAATTTAAATTGGGATGATCCAGCTTTCACTGAGATAATTCTTGTGATGTCTAGTAAATTTAAATTGGGATGATCCAGCTTTCACTGAGATAATTCTTGTGATGTCTAGTTATTGTAAATTTAAATTGGATGATCCAGCTTTCTATATGACTGTCACAATGGCCATCTCAACTTCCAGACCTGCCTCTAAATCCTTCCTTGATGTAACATGCTGACACTTTTTCTCGAGATATAACATGGCTTTTAAAAGTACAATTCCTGATCTTTTTCTACAATCTTCATGCAAGAACGGTATCCATTTTAGCATGTGAATATTACAGGGGACCTACATTGATGAATATTTTATCTGTTGATGTGTTTTGGGGAATAAATAGAAGACACTGGTTAGAATGAGTGAAATACAGATATATTTCATCTCATAAATACTTTAGCAAATTTTCCTTCTATTTATGCTTAAACATATTAGGTAGTAGCCTAGTTCCATGGTTTGCAGCATCAAGGTTATGCATGATGCACTAAAGTCGGTGGTATTGTAGAAAGGTAGACAGATGTAGCTCTACAATGATAGCAAATTATCTGGACATTTTAGTTGCACTACAAAATACAGAGGGATAAACCTAAGTTTAGATTCGGAATTTGTGTCCAGATTTTAGACTTTATGGCCTCAGATCTACGAAAGACCAGTCTGAAGTGCACACAGACAGGTGAACCTGTGCAAAAAGTAGGATAAGGTGGACATTTTGAATAAAGAGTCTTCTCCATACGAAAATTATGGGTCCGTTAAAGCAAAAAAAAAAAAAAAAAGAAAAGAAGTCAGAATTTTCACCTTCTGCTCAGCATCAACAAACTAACCAATGAAAAACATTTTCTTTTGCATGACTAGCTATTTGTCTAATGGAATATTGTTTGGAAATTGATGTATTAGGATATATTCAGAAATAGTCCTTAAAATGTGTTTCCTACATGCATTTCATGCGAAAACAGCAAAAGCCTCCTTTGGTTAATGTGTTAATGTTTTGTTTTATTTTGTGAATATTCACTCAGAAAATATAAAATTAATGTAATTCTCCAATCCATAATTAAAAGTAAAATAGCACATTAAGAAAAAAAAGACTTTTCACCATGTTGAATTTTAACTTGGTTAATCATTAATGGGAAGCAGCTTTACTTTCCATTGTAGTATGCAAGCGTCTAAAAAGAACTTAAAAATATCTTGGTTATAATGCTATCATACTCTATTCACAGGCAGTGAGAAAACATTTTTCAATCTACTGAATTATCAAAATTATTTCTCTCAGAAAATCCAGTAATTCACAGCCTAGCATAAAACAAATAGATCTTCAACATACTCTTTTCGTCAACATAATTTGATTTTTTTTTAAAAGTCAGTTTATTTAACCCTTGAAATAAAATCGAAGCATGATTGAAGGAGTGATGATACAGTTTAAAATTCTTGAATCAATGATTTTTACTGCCATTGAGTTTCACATCATATGAAGAGAATAAAACGGTAAAATTGAACCATTTTGGTATCAGACAATGTGGATTAGTGAATTAATAGTTTATTTTTTTCTCTTCAAGTCCAAGCAAAAATATTTCAATGTATTTGAGGTGCAGAAATGTAAAATGGTACTGTTAGTAATCCAGTATAAATTGCTACAGTGGCTGTCTTGAAACTCTTGTCAATGTTACTCCTCAGTGGATAGTCATATCAGCATGGGTTTTCTTTAAAAGATTTTCTGATGAAGTTTAGTTAGTCCTAAACAAAAAACGAGGTTTCTGATGAAATTGTTTTTTCTGATGTCTGCATGGTTCTAAATGAAAATGGTGATGATCTGACATTCATTATCTCCACCATAGCAGCCATCATACTGCTCTTGGACAGAGCATCATTCTGGCATAGTTATTTCATAGGAAAACTTCTTATAATGTCTATATGGTTCCAAATGACCATTTTACCAAAGTTGCTTCCATTTTGCTACTCCTTGATGGATGGTCAAATTATCATTTTGTTTTCAGCTGAAGACTTGTTGTGATGTCTGGTTGGTCATAAATGAAAATGTTGTCAGCATGACATCCATTATGGCATCATGACTGCTATCTTAAAAAGCTTTTTATCACTAGCACTCCTAAATGGAAAATGATATTGACATGGGGTTTTCACCAGAAGACTAATTATGTTGTCTAGTTGGGCTCATAATAATGATGCTGATCTGACCCCAATATATCAACCACAGTGGCCATCTTGAACATTTTACATGTATCATTTTGCTCTCTAGTGGATGGAAAAGTTCACATTGGTCATTCAAGAAAAGAGCTCTGATCATATCTGGTTGGTTCAAAATGAAACTGTTATTGATATCTTACATCCAGTATATATGGCCACCATAGTGGCCAATTTGAACATCTTTTTGTTGAAGAGATATCAGAGACAGTTTCTGTAGTCAGCAGTTAAAAAGAAATGGTCTTTCTTTAATTCCTTGAAATTTGTTTTTGTCAGTAGATCATCAGCTCATTGATTGATTATATCTCAATAACTTAAACTACATTCTCAAATTCTTATTTATTTTTAGGTTCTTTGTTGTACAGAATTATCAAAATTTTGTTCATATTTGTTTCTCTTTTGGTTTCCAAAACAGATGAGATATTTGGCCTAGGGCATGATGATGTAACATGCTCAGGTACTGTGACATCAGTGATGGATTTTACTATAGATACTTGAATCTTAATTTAATTTTAAGTCCCAAATCCCTTATGACTTGACTTAAATTTATCTCCCAAATCTGCTTAAGGAGATAAAGTAGCTCAGTGGTTAGCATGCTAGACCTGCATCCAAAAGGGTGCAGGTTCAAATCCAACTCAAATCATCAGTCCTGGCTGGCTCTCATGGTGCATTGATGAGCAAAGCGCAATACCAGTAATACAGTTTTCTCGCCACTAAATAACCTTTTGTGATACGCTGCAAAATATAAAAACATCTATAGCAGAGACATTTTAAGCCAAGATGAAGTAAAACATGGCATAAATATGATGAGATAATGATCCAGGTCTAACACTTGCCATTTAAAGAACTGCAATCTGTTTTTGAAAAGTTTTTTTGCAAATATTATTGACTAAATTTGGGCATCTGGTATACTTATTTTCTTAGTGTGTTTTGTAGATAATACTACAGTTAAACTGTCTTGAAAGACAACTGCTATGTGAGACCAACTGTCCTGAGAGACCACATTCTCAGTGCACAAATTTATTTTGTTTATATAGCATAGTGACCTGTTATGAGAGACCACCTGTCTTGAGAGACCATAATATTTTGGCAAAAGTGGTGGTCTTTCAAGACAGGTTCTACTGTACAGTGTTTGACTGCACAGTATTTCTTCCAAGTAACTGATTGTTTTTCTGGTATTCGTAGTTTGATTTTCTTAAATTTCCACAGCACCACAACAATTTTAATAACCTATCTCAAATTATGTATACAATACTCTCTAGATCAGCAAGATCCTGTATTCACAATTAGATCACACCTGTATACATCTCTAAGACATATAATACCTGTACCAGCTTTTGTGAGTCATTTTTTTCAGATGCGGATATTCATATATGATGCAAAATAAATTTATAGCAACAACTAATGTATATCGGCAAACTGCAAAGACCCAGATCTACCATCATATAATGCGCTGGCAGATATTGGTCTATCCAGTTTATTAGGAGTAATCAGTAGAACAAACAATATAGACCCTAATTTGGATAATGTTATAGTGAATATAGATATATATAGATATAACAATATAGACCCTAATTTGGAGGTGCATAATGTTATAGTGAATATATATATATATATATATATATATATATATATATATATATAGATATAACAATATAGACCCTAATTTGGAGGTGCATAATGTTATAATGAAGCATGATCTTTGTTGTTTGTGGTTTGACTCAACTCAGCAAGTATATACTGTAGTAAGGAAGATAGAAACATAAATTGAAACAAAAACTTTCATAATTCACCTTTAAGTTTTGGTAATGTAACATATGTGAGAATTTGGTGCATGTGTTGGGTACTTGGATTAGTATCAGTACGGTACATGTGAGTGTTTATTTTTTTGTTGAACTGTGTAATATAGGTTTTAAAGTTCATTTATGACCAGTCACTCCTACACTCTCTAATGTGACATATATTCCTCACCTCTCTATTAGAGTTCTCTTCATAGTATGCATAGTTTTAGTGATAAGGTTGAATGTTTTATAATATATGTTTATTTGGTTTCCTTTTGGAGAAGCACTGTTTCTCAAAGGGACAGCAGAAAGATGAATCATGATGTGGCAAGGCATGACCATAATCATGTGTTATACCAAGTACATGTTTTTCACTAGTATTAACATCTCAGTGCAGTGAGTGGGTAACTTGTATTAGTTAGTTTTGCCCGTCACCCCTGCCAGGGTATAGGCCGCCCACAAAAGATCGCCAGAGGCTTCTGTCCTGTGCCATCCCCTCAAGCTGACTCCAGGTGTAACCCATCTTAGTGATGTCAGCCTCAAGGTCGCGTCGCCAGGTGTTTCTTGGTCGTCCCCTTCTCCTCTTGCCTTGAGGGTTCCACCTCAATGCCTGTCTGGTAATGTTGGCTCGCGGCTTACGTAGGGTGTGTCCTATCCAACCCCATCTTCTCTTCTTTATCTCATCCTCTATTGGAAGCTGGGAGGTTCTCTGCCACAAGTTGTTGTTGCTGATGGTGTCTGGCCAGCGGATCTGGAGAATTCTTCTTAGGCAGCTGTTGATGAAAGTCTGAACTCTCTTTATTGTGGACTTGGTGGTTCTCCAAGTCTCTGCCCCATACAGTAGGACTGACTTCACGTTGGAGTTGAACAGTCTGATTTTGGTAGTCAAGGAAATTTGTTTGGAGCTCCAGATGTTCTTGAGCTGAATGAAAGCTGCTCTCACCTTTCCGATCCTTGCCTTGACATCTGCGTCTGTGCCACCCTGCTGGTTGAAAATGCTGCCTAGATATGTGAAAGACTCCACCTCTTCCAGGGGACTTCCCTGCAGTGTGACTGGGTTGTTACTGGTATAGTTGATCTTGAGGATCTTGGTCTTGTCTTTATGGATGTTGAGGCCCACCTGTGCAGATGTGGCTGCCAGTATGTCGGTGTTGTCTTGCATTTGCTGCTGACTGTGGGACACGAGAGCTAGGTCATCAGCAAAGTCCAGGTCCTCAAGTTGACTCCACAATGTCCACAGGATACCATTTCTCCGCCCATTGGTGGTCATCGTCATAATCCAATCAATGACAAGAAGGAAGAGAAATGGTGACAGCAAGCAGCCTTGCCTGACGCCAGTCCGCACTAGGAAGGTGTCTGTGTGCTGTCCTGCATGAACAACTCTACATGACATTCCGTTGTAGGTGTTTTTGATCAGGTTCACCAGCTTGGTTGGAATGCCATAGTTAAATTTTAAATCCTTTACAGAACTTGTTAAAGTTTCATATGCCCCCTTTAAAGAGGAGTGTATGTTATTACATGTATATCTGTCTGTACTATCCATCCATTCTTGCATCTGTTTCATTCCAGTTTTGTTCCATATTCCAGTTTTGTTCCATACAGTAACATGACTTTGTAAGTAGCTTGTATTTGGAGAATGGAAGAAACATCTCAGGTTTTAGCTCCAAAGGACACAGGGACTGAAAGAAAGAAACTGTTCCTTTACAATAACTTGACTTGTGTACCAGATACACCTATTCATGGTGAGGTTGAAGGTCAAATTAAAAGGGAAAGGACCAGATTTCCACTAAATGTTTTATGTTCTGTGCTTCCTTCCATGACTAAATTTTAGATGGTTTGCATTTGAGTCAGGTATAATTTGTATTGATCTGGGGGCCTAAAAGTCAGAAAACAAGGTCAGAAGAACTTCAAGAAAAAAAAAAAATTAAAGTTCAAGTCAATTTTCAATATTGTGATCAGTAGGTCAGAAGCCATGGTCATCAAAACTGAAGAAGAAAAATAATTTTTGTGAAATAGCTTGACATGGTAGGTATGAATGTACTATTTACAGTACTCTTGTTTATTTGCCACGAAGCAGAAGCCACTTGAATTAGTTTGGCTTGGTTTGGTATGGTTTGTTTTGGTTTGGTTTGGTGTGGTGTGGTGTGGTGTGGTGTGGTGTGGTGTGGTTTGGTTTGGTTTGGTTTGGTTTGGTATGGTGTGGTGTGGTGTGGTGTGGTGTGGTGTGGTGTGGTGTGGTGTGGCTGGTCTGATGTTAGTATTTGAACCTGCAACTTTTCGGCTGAGAATTTGGCATGCTAACCACTGAGCTACCATGGCTTTCACACTGGAGGTGGACACTTTCAAAGCATTTTGTATTGATCTGTTTGTTGATTGCTGAATAGAAAAATAAAGTTTGTGCACTCCTAATTCAAACATTTCATAAATACATCACTTGGACAGCTTTGCCAGTGCCTCAAAATGCTACATTCTATTAGTCCCTGATTTGGAAATAAAAATTTATGAGTTAAGTTGTAATATCATTAAAAATAGTTTACCTCCCCCCTCCCTCGTCCCCCAACCATCAACCTCTCGCATAAACATTTTACTAGTTCTGCTGATGTGATATCACTGGTGAAACTCCGTTTGTGATAGTAACATTTCCATTTATATTCTTAAATCTTCAGAAACAGGACAGTTATACAGTAATTTTATTTAATCTCACTGCAACTCAATTTACAATCTTCTTTCAGTGTCATCCGAGCGCCTGTTCAGAGCAAAGCTATTGGATCCAGAGAGTCTACCAGGTAAGGAAATATAACAAGTTGTACAAAGAAAGACAGTTTCTTTAAAGATTATATTCTTTCAACTTGTAATATAATAAGCCCTGTCCAGTGGTACTCAATTAGTAATTCGCTTGACTTACCTGAGTGTCTGGAAGGATGTATTTGTTAAGTTGGCTGGTTGGGGGGGGGGGGGCTTGAGAACATTGAAAAATAACTGTTGGCCATTAACCTGTGCAGTGACATTAAAAGTGGGATATCCATAATAGTTGTCAATATAAAAGTTGACGATGTTCACATGACCTTAAGTTTTAAATGCACAATTTCCTGCTTTTCTGTGGAGAATTTTAAGCTGAAGATGGTGTGGTACATACACTGTTTATCAAAAGGTTTTGTATTAAACTCCAGATTTGATTGAGACCTTTCCTTTAATTATTGGCTGAAAGGTCTTCTATTATTGTAAAGTCGTGCATGTATTCAACTTGTAACAGATCAATGTACTAACACTAAATAAAAGTGCAAAAAGGTAAATATCCTAGGTTCTATTTTACAATAGATATTTAAGATGCAGAAATTTTAATAGATGATACAAGCAAATAATTAGCAACTTTGTTAATTCCTTGAGATTCCTGGATGGAGAGCTCTTGCTCTGTTTGACTAATGTCATTGATAGGGTCTTGATCAGGTTTGACTAATGTCATTGATAGGGTCTTGATCAGGTTTGACTAATGTCATTGATAGGGTCTTGATCAGGTTTGACTAATGTCATTGATAGGGTCTTGATCAGGTTTGACTAATGTCATTGATAGGGTCTTGATCAGGTTTGACTAATGTCATTGATAGGGTCTTGATCAGGTTTGACTAATGTCATTGATAGGGTCTTGATCAGGTTTGACTAATGTCATTGATAGGGTCTTGATCAGGTTTGACTGAATCTTTGTCATTGTCCCTAGTGATCAGGTATAGCAGGACTTGGCAAAGAGGATCAACCCATCCCTTTGAAACACCTGGCTTTACCTGTTTTAATGCCTAGGGCAGGTATAAAATAGTTGTCTAGTACTGTACATACTTGCGTATAAGTGGAGACCAAGTGCAAACATTGCAGTTTCAGAACATTTATCAGATATTACATAGGCAGATACGTGTCTATGCAGCATCATTAGGAGTAACCATAGAGCAAACAGTGTGGTCCCAGATCTAATGGTACAGTTGGTGAATGGCAGGTGTGTGTGTGATGTGTTTGATTAGGATTTTTAACGTAGCTTTAAAAATATTTCAGTCATATCGCTACAATGTCTGCAGTGAGGCAGTTTATAGTGATGTCTAGCATTGGGGCATCATGCTGCAGACAAGTAGCATGATGTCCAATCCAGTCAGTTTATATCCTGACACCAGGCCAACCAGTCCTAACACTAACCTCTTCATGCTGTAAGCCAAGTGATGCAGCTGTTAGTACCATTTTTGTACGTCTTTGGTATAAGACAGCTGAGGATCGAACCCCATGACCTCCTGCTTCTGAGGGGGACGCTCTAACCACTAGACCACGAGAGAGGTGAATGGCAGGTCTTGGTGTACGCAATTGTTAAGGACGAATCATAGAGCAAACAACATGGACCCTGATCTAATGGTGTATAATGGTCAGATCTTGGTCTATACATTTTGTTTAGAATAATTAATAGAACAAACAACATATACATGGCTCATTATGTAATGGCATATCAGGGTCTACACTACATGCAGTTGGACTTGAATTATAAGCAATTATTCATTGTGTATGTGGATTGACTTAAAACAATCAAGGAAGCAAATTATAGATGTATGCAGTGACTAATTTGACAACCAGTTTCAGAGAACACATCACAACATATTTTCTTTTGCTGTACACCACTCCCTGATAAACCATGAGCCCACTTATAACATGGGATTAGAATGAGTCCCTTATTTTGTACCAGAAAATACCCTAAAAACTGATCGCTATTTTTTGAACTACCGTAACAGCTATGTCTGCAAGCATTTCTTTGAGAACCTAATTAAGTGCCAACCATGTTTTGATAACTGACTTGCAGAATTATTTGTGGTATTGTTGCACTGAATTAAAAGCTGCTTCCTTTGTATTATCAAATTAATTATGTCTTTTGAATCAAATAATGGAGGTGGAATAAAAGAAAAGTTTAAAGGCATGCATGTCCTACATACTTAAAATTTAGTGGCCCTGGTTGTATGTCAGGTGAACTCACTTCAGTTGATTGATCGAACATTGTTATAAATGTTATTCAGTATGTAGCATAATTGAACTACCTTAAATTAACCATCAAATTCATAACTGTGATCAAAGATAGCAAGGCAACCAAGCTAAACAAATGCTTTGTAATGCAAAGCTTGGTTTCATAGATACAGACCATTGTGGGCAAGTGATTTTCAGACGATTTCTGAACTGGCACTAAGAGATATCTTCAAGGATGATAAGAAGTTTCACTATTACTTTCAATGAAATCATGACATCAGTATTGTACTATTTGAACAATACGAAAATTGAGTTTTGATATAGATGATTGTATTACAAAATACATGTTGCTTGTTTTTTATAAAAAAGAAATCTTGTTTGGTGGCTTATCAACGGTCCAATTCCCAGCTCCTCTGACTCTTGACCTAGCATTCTGCTATTCAGTTCCACTCTGGGAACCAGACTAAACAACAAAAGAAAAAACAGTGATGTATTACACAGATGCTTTTGCATACACGTGATAGTTGATGAAACAAGTTTAAGCAATCTTTTACATGTTGAACATTTTATTTATACAGAAAAACTAACAACTTTTTATTTGATGAGATAATTGCGTTACAGTGGGACTAAATAATATACTCTGAAAAGTGCTTAGCATAAAATGGCTTATGAAATTTGAAGGATTGAAGTCTGAATGGCCACATTTAATAAGGAAATTTGCCATGCGACATGGAATAGATATTACAGGCGCATTGGTGCTACTTTCAGCATGTTTTATTAAAATTGGGATTTAGGAAACGTTTTTTTTGTTGTAAATAGTGGTAATATAATGACTGTTTCTTTGCTTTGTCAAGGTGTCACTAACAAGTTGGCAATGTGTTTTGTCTTTCGTTAATCTAAAAGATGCTATGAAATAATTTGGAAAGTGAAAATCCAAGTAGGGGTAACTGCTCAGGAGAATTTGTCTAAATTGGGAAAAAAGCATTTCATGGCTTTCAAAATGATACAGATAACATTGATTCATGATCAGATATGGCCACCATTTTACTTACAAAGAAAAATTGTTGAGATTATTTCTTTGAGGAAAAATAAAATACATGCAGTAGATTTTTGACTTCAGATATAGCCACCAGTAGCGAGGACAGAAATGTATGTATTTGATATGTTACTAAATTTTGTTATTCCATTTGAAAAATAACTTCCTAGCAGTATTGACTAAATTTGACAGCATCCTAGCTTGAACACATTTCAGATTGGTACAATTATGATACCATTTCAATTTCAAATATGCAGCTATTAAAAGATGGAAAAACATTTTTAAAACTATTTAAAAATTCACACAACATAATTTGACCAACTTTGACACAAAATAACCCATTCATTGGGGAATTTGAGAATAGGAACAATTATGTCAATGAACTTTCAAATAGTGATGAAGATGCAAGAATTAGAGAAACCCTGAGATTGTTGGAATCAGTATCATTGAGAAATTTAAACAGAAATCATTCTGTTGATTCCATTTAGTTTGCCAACTGCTCTTAGGTTTGGCTGTTTGGCAGATGTCAGACATGTGAGGGATCTTTTTTGCTTCTTATGCCTCTTGCTTAGTAACTTATCCAGACATCTATCAACAGGCATAGAAACATATATTTGTACATTGTTGTTATTGGAGTTTCAATATGGCCATGACATCAGTCACTGGTTTGGTTTATGTGACTGGCTGATGATTGATTTGTGTTCTTAACTGAACACACACACATGCATGCACACATGCACACACACACACACACACACACACACACAGAGAATTGAAATATAAGTGTATATAGGAATTTTTTTTGCAACCTAAATCTTTTTGCCCTGCAAGCTAATCGTTTGTGGCAGCCTCCCTTTGAGCAAGAAGTGAATCTTGACTCCAGATCCTCCTGATTTCATGCATCCAATAATTTTGATTGATGTTTGTCTTTTACTGATAACAATCCATTTAGTCACTGTTCAGATTTATGTTAAACCAGAAAGTGTATAACATTGTTCATAATTGCTCACTTTCTAAGCACTGATAGGTGTCCTTTGTATATCTAAAGTTCATGGCAAAGTGTTTGGTATATCAGTTACATCAGTTTTGGAAGCAATTGGTTGGAACTTGTACATGTATTATCTTAAGTGAAATGGCAGCACTCATGGAAATCAATGCCTTCTTGACTGCCCTTTAGAATTGCCATTGTTTTGTATGTCCAGAACTATTGTTTGACCTTCAAGTTTTTGATGTCATGTTAAAATACCATATATCCTCATTCACAAGTGGAGTCCAACTGTTGAGTGAAGAGACCAAGATCTACTGATATATTATAAGCTGCAGATCTGGGTTTATGCAACATTATGAGTTGTAATCAGTAGAGCAATGATCATAGACATTAAGTTGTAATCAGTAGAGCAATGATCATAGACATTATGAGTTGTAATCAGTAGAGCAATGATCATAGATATTATAAGATATAATCAGTAGAGCAATGATCGTAGACATTAAGTTGTAATCAGTAGAGCAATGATCATAGACATTATGAGTTGTAATCAGTAGAGCAATGATCATAGACATTAAGTTGTAATCAGTAGAGCAATGATCATAGATATTATAAGATGTAATCAGTAGAGCAATGATCATAGACATTACGAGTTGTAATCAGTAGAGCAATGATCATAGACATTAAGTTGTAATCAGTAGAGCAATGATCATAGACATTAAGTTGTGATCAGTAGAGCAATGATCATAGACATTATGAGTTGTAATCAGTAGAGCAATGATCATAGACATTAAGTTGTAATCAGTAGAGCAATGATCATAGACATAAGTTGTAATCAGTAGAGCAATGATCATAGACATTAAGTTTGTAATCAGTAGAGCAATGATCATAGACATTATAAGCTGTAATCAGTAGAGCAATGATCATAGACATTAAGTTGTAATCAGTAGAGCAATGATCATAGACATTATAAGTTGTAATCAGTAGAGCAATGATCATAGACATTAAGTTTGTAATCAGTAGAGCAATGATCATAGACATTATAAGTTGTAATCAGTAGAGCAATGATCATAGACATTAAGTTGTAATCAGTAAAGCAGTGATCATAGACATTATAAGTTGTAATCAGTAGAGCAATGATCATAGACATTAAGTTGTAATCAGTAGAGCAATGATCATAGACATTATGAGTTGTAATCAGTAGAGCAATGATCATAGACATTATGAGTTGTAATCAGTAGAGCAATGATCATAGACATTATAAGTTGTAATCAGTAGAGCAATGATCATAGACATTATGAGTTGTAATGAGTAGAGCAATGATCATAGACATTATGAGTTGTAATGAGTAGAGCAATGATCATAGACATTACGAGTTGTAATCAGTAGAGCAATGATCATAGACATTAAGTTGTAATCAGTAGAGCAATGATCATAGACATTATGAGTTGTAATCAGTAGAGCAATGATCATAGACATTAAGTTGTAATCAGTAGAGCAATGATCGTAGACATTAACTTGTAATCAGTAGAGCAATGATCATAGACATTATGAGTTGTAATCAGTAGAGCAATGATCATAGACATTAAGTTGTAATCAGTAGAGCAATGATCATAGACATTATAAGTTGTAATCAGTAGAGCAATGATCATAGACATTAAGTTGTAATCAGTAGAGCAATGATCATAGACATTAAGTTGTAATCAGTAGAGCAATGATCATAGACATTATGAGTTGTAATCAGTAGAGCAATGATCATAGACATTAAGTTGTAATCAGTAGAGCAATGATCATAGATATTATAAGATGTAATCAGTAGAGCAATGATTATAGACATTATGAGTTGTAATCAGTAGAGCAATGATCATAGACATTATAAGTTGTAATGAGTAGAGCAATGATCATAGACATGAGTTGTAATCAGTAGAGCAATGATCATAGACATTATGAGTTGTAATCAGTAGAGCAATGATCATAGACATTACGAGTTGTAATCAGTAGAGCAATGATCATAGACATTAAGTTGTAATCAGTAGAACAATGATCATAGACATTATGAGTTGTAATCAGTAGAGCAATCATCATAGACATTAAGTTGTAATCAGTAGAGCAATGATCATAGACATTATGAGTTGTAATCAGTAGAGCAATGATCATAGACATTAAGTTGTAATCAGTAGAGCAATGATCATAGACATTAAATTGTAATCAGTAGAGCAATGATCATAGACATTAAATTGTAATCAGTAGAGCAATGATCATAGACATTAAGTTGTAATCAGTAGAGCAATGATCATAGACATTAAGTTGTAATCAGTAGAGCAATGATCATAGACATTAAGTTGTAATCAGTATATCAATGATAATAGACATTAAGTTGTGATCAGTAGAGCAATGATCATAGACATTATGAGTTGTAATCAGTAGAGCAATGATCATAGACATTAAGTTGTAATCAGTAGAGCAATGATCATAGACATTATAAGTTGTAATCAGTAGAGCAATGATCATAGACATTAAGTTATAATCAGTAGAGCAATGATCATAGACATTATAAGTTGTAATCAGTAGAGCAATGATCATAGACATTAAGTTGTAATCAGTAGAGCAATGATCATAGACATTAAGTTGTAATCAGTAGAGCAATGATCATAGACATTAAGTTGTAATCAGTAGAGCTATGATCATAGACATTATGAGTTGTAATCAGTAGAGCAATGATCATAGACATTAAGTTGTAATCAGTAGAGCTATGATCATAGACATTATGAGTTGTAATCAGTAGAGCAATGATCATAGACATTAAGTTGTAATCAGTAGAGCAATGATAATAGACATTATGAGTTGTAATCAGTAGAGCAATGATCATAGACATTATGAGTTGTAATCAGTAGAGCAATGATCATAGACATTAGGTTGTAATCAGTAGAGCAATGATCATAGACATTAAGTTGTAATCAGTAGAGCAATGATCATAGACATTAAGTTGTAATCAGTAGAGCAATGATCATAGACATTATGAGTTGTAATCAGTAGAGCAATGATCATAGACATTATGAGTTGTAATCAGTAGAGCAATGATCATAGACATTAAGTTGTAATCAGTAGAGCAGTGATCATAGACATTATGAGTTGTAATCAGTAGAGCAATGATCATAGACATTATGAGTTGTAATCAGTAGAGCAATGATCATAGACATTATGAGTTGTAATCAGTAGAGCAATGATCATAGACATTATGAGTTGTAATCAGTAGAGCAATGATCATAGACATTATAAGTTGTAATCAGTAGAGCAATGATCATAGACATTATGAGTTGTAATCAGTAGAGCAATGATCATAGACATTAAATTGTAATCAGTAGAGCAATGATCATAGACATTATGAGTTGTAATCAGTAGAGCAATGATCATAGACATTAAGTTGTAATCAGTAGAGCAATGATCATAGACATTAAGTTGTAATCAGTAGAGCAATGATCATAGACATTATGAGTTGTAATCAGTAGAGCAATGATCATAGACATTAAGTTGTAATCAGTAGAGCAATGATCATAGACATTAAATTGTAATCAGTAGAGCAATGATCATAGACATTATAAGATGTAATCAGTAGAGCAATGATCATAGACATTAAGTTGTAATCAGTAGAGCAATGATCATAGACATTAAGTTGTAATCAGTAGAGCAATGATCATAGACATTATGAGTTGTAATCAGTAGAGCAATGATCATAGACATTAAGTTGTAATCAGTAGAGCAATGATCATAGACATTAAATTGTAATCAGTAGAGCAATGATCATAGACATTATGAGTTGTAATCAGTAGAGCAATGATCATAGACATTAAGTTGTAATCAGTAGAGCAATGATCATAGACATTATGAGTTGTAATCAGTAGAGCAATGATCATAGACATTAAGTTGTAATCAGTAGAGCAATGATCATAGACATTAAATTGTAATCAGTAGAGCAATGATCATAGACATTATAAGATGTAATCAGTAGAGCAATGATCATAGACATTAAGTTGTAATCAGTAGAGCAATGATCATAGACATTAAGTTGTAATCAGTAGAGCAGTGATCTTAGACATTATGAGTTGTAATCAGTAGAGCAATGATCATAGACATTAAGTTGTAATCAGTAGAGCTATGATCATAGACATTATGAGTTGTAATCAGTAGAGCAATGATCATAGACATTAAGTTGTAATCGGTAGAGCAATGATTATAGACATTACGAGTTGTAATCAGTAGAGCAATGATCATAGACATTAAGTTGTAATCAGTAGAGCAATGATCATAGACATTAAGTTGTAATCAGTAGAGCAATGATCATAGACATTAAATTGTAATCAGTAGAGCAATGATCATAGACATTAAGTTGTAATCAGTAGAGCAATGATCGTAGACATTGTTCTGATTGTGCATTATGTGATGGCAGAACAGGGTCTATAATGTTTTCAGCTGGACATACATGTATTGTACTTGATAACTTTTATTGCTGATATCCCATTGATAAATTTTATTGCTGATATATCATTGATCCTTTAGAAAACCTTTGCAGAAGGGTAGTTTATTCAACTCAAAATGAGGATTTGTTGAATAGTTGACAAGGAAAATTATGATTTTGTGATTCAACAATTTTGTTACAAATGTTGCTAAGGGTCTAGAGAGTCATTTTTAGCATTTCTGTACCATCAGTTTTTCATGTACTTTGAATATTGTAAGGTGCTGCCGGTTATCAAAGTGTTATCAGTACAATATCGCACGAGGCCTGGTCAGAGGTATTGCGCAACTTGGAAAAACAACACTTGAAGACCTCCTCCCTCTAATTATCGCTATCTAGAAGATGATCTCTATGGTGTAATTTGCCCGGTTAATGGATATGGTAATCTGAGATGGTTCTTTGAACAAGACAACACACGAGCCCCCGTAAAGATAAAATATGAATTTAATTAAAATACAATTGAAAGAAGAATGACACAATAAATTACAATGTTCTTTCCTTTTGACGATTCTTCGTTCAGAAGTAATTAAAAAAAACCCGAAACTTTAAAATAGCAGATACGTTAATTAAAATTCAGAACACTAATAAAATAGATGAAGTTAACCGTTAATGACTGATAGTACTTTCATCATGGAATCGAATGTTCATTTAACATTGGACTGTTGGGTGATTCACAATGACCTGTTTTATTTCCGGCTGACTTTCCTGAGCTTATTGTTACGAAGGCACTGCTGTAAAAATACCTTCGGAGTCTTCTCCTATGTTGGACTTAATAAGGCTGACCGTCTCTTGCAGAGGTCTTCCTAGACTGACTAATATCGTTTGATACGTAGTATATATTTCCCCGATTCTGGGTTTGACACCCCCCCCTTTCCCTCTACATTTGACCAATCGGAATAAATGCTATTCTTGCGGACCTTTTGAAAACCGTCTATCAAGATGCCAAAAATGCCACTTAGGGTCGAAATATCACCTTATCATTTGTTTCCAATCATTCTGACAGCTCTATGTGAGGAATCACCTAATTTTAAGCGTGTCAAACACTCAGTCCGTTTCACTCTAAATATTGTAACAGTCTGACCGAGGTAAACTAACATTCTTTCCGTTCAAAACTCTACTACAAGACAGTTGATTGTCGGCTAGACTAAGAATTAATTACTGGATTTCACTGATGAAAAATTTGGCACTTGACAAATATATTAGAAGTAATTTAGGGATGATATGAGAAAGTGGGTGTAACATAAAGTATTTCATCTTTATTGCTCACAGTAAAGATGTTATCTTTATCCATGTTTTTGTTCTTGAATGTAAAATTGGAAAATGAACTACCGGCAATATGAAATGTTTCATCACAAAGATTTGCTGTTAGGATATGTTGTCTTTCGTTTCAAAAACAAAACTTTACAAAAATCCCCCATAACATTATTTTTTTCTAGGAAGTGACTAATTTAAAATGAGAAAACCAGATTACCAATAGCCATATTATATGTATTATTAATTTTGATAATTAACACATTGCTAGCAGTTTTAGTAGGCTGCCACAAATCAGGACAGGACAAAATTTGAAAAGTGCAAATAAAATGTGCATCATCATCAGAATTTTGTTTTGGGGTTTCTGGTTGAAGAAATATGACAAACATACACGTCAAGAGTAAAAAAGAAACAATTATTTCTGAAGTAGCTAAATACATGTATTTGACAAACAGTCAAGTTGACTTAGTGCCAGCAAGAAAATTGTTTTTGAGTGATCTTTTCTGACTTGGTACAAAATTGTTCCTCTTGGACACATTTTGCCTGAACATTCTTGACATAGAATGAATTTGATATTGATGCCTTACATTATTTATTCAGCAGGGGTTTTAGATCTAGAGAGAAAAATATACATGTATTGGTAATCATGAATAAATTAAACTAAGCAGTGATGTACATGTATATTGAAGCACACTGCAGTATTGGAAATTGTCATTGTTTAGATCACCTGGCCTTTTAAATTATTGATGTGAGCAGTTCACTGAGGTGTACTTTGAGTGTCAGCTGCCGTATCAGGTTCATGTGACACTCACCATCTGTTCCTTCCTGTGTCTACTTAGTTTGAGAGCAACAACGTTACTAATTCTCAGAATATAAATGTTGCTTTGGAGACCACAAACTAAGAAATTATTGCTCTGGGAGAAATAATTTGAGAAATAATGATGAACTTTTGTAGTACAGTGGAAGTGTTCAGATGTTGACTGGACATTGACTGGACTGTTGGCTAACATTCAACATGGACTTGTTCTTTGTTTTCAACATGTTTTACTGACCAGTGACACATGGGTATTAGAGGAAATCTGGAATTTGTTGGCAGAATTCAATTTACAATTACCTCGTCAGATCTTAATATAGGCTAATTATGTACAAAGATGGGAATTAGCAGCTGAATATTGAATGATCAGTTTATATTGATGGCTTTTTTTGTGAATTTGCATAACCATGAATCCTTGCTAAGTTTAAATCACAAGTTTTATTCTTTAAGAATTTAAGGATTAATCAGAGGAACTTGTAGAACTTTTCGTGGACAATGAATAAAAGGGTGCTTATCTTCAAGTATTTGGGCCGTTTTAAATTCCAAGGTAAGATGGCAGCTGTTTTAAGCATGTAATCGGTGATCAGGATGTTTTTAATAATTTATTAGACATTGGGGGTTTCACTTTTGTTAAGCTGTTAGGGGGTAGTTTATGTACTGTAACACTGGCCCCAACAATGATCAAAATATAGCGATATGTTAAAATTATAGGGATGGTGGTATTTTTGATGTTGCAAATGTTCACCTGACATACTGATGGTGTACCACTGGACATTATATAACATGCCTACCCAATATGAGGGGTTGTTTCTAAAGCATATTAGAGTTCTAACCTCTCTCCATGTGTGAATGTGCAACATTCCATGTTTCAATCACTTGCATTTCATAAAGAATATTTACAAACAAGAATATTTTTGCTAAAATCAATATAATAAAGTAATATGCAGATGTTACTTGATACATTTTTTATGACTATTTTGCATATTGTACTTGATACATTTTGTATGACTATTTTGTGAAATGATGCTAAAATATAATGGTATAGCTTAGTGTATTAAATAGAAGTGAAAAATCTAAAAATGAGTCATATATGACCTGAATACGGTGACATAGGGTCGGTGACTTAGGGCCTGTTAGACTGTATTACTGTTGATACAGGTGGAATGGTAATCAGGCAGGAACATCTAGGAGTACTTGTTAACAGCTCTGAATGTTCATTCCAAGATAAGCAGAGTTCATGAAGTTGATGTACTTTGTTTCAGGGGCACTTTTAAAAACACTAATGTTGTGAAGGAATGTGTACTATAGCTGTAATGGGGCTGAATGCAAATGGAGTTGTCTTGTTTAGTGTGGGTATAATAGTTCATTGATAAGATCTCAGAATTAGTCTACAAGATAGAACTGACAGTCAGGACCTTAAATGTACCAGAAGAACTGTTGATTTAGACAAGCATACAGGCCATATATTGTTCTTGGCTTGAGATCTTGTGTGTGTGTGTGTGTGTGTGTGTGTGTGTGTGTGTGTGTGTGTGTGTGTGTGTGTGTGTGTGTGTGTGTGTGTGAAATGCCTATGCATGCACATGTCTTACTACCTACATTCTTTGCACCTGTGTTTGTTTATCTAGCAATTTTCCAATGATAAGCCCACACCCACACACCATTTTTACCAATATTTATTGAAGATATGTTTTTTATTATTATAAATCAAACCCACCCACCCCCATTTTGAAACACCTATTAGGCACATTAGCTGCTCCACCTATAACCACCAAGTTATCAAAATCAAACATTGGATGAATTGTTTGAATTTATCAATGATTTTGTTCATGCAAATTATTCCATTGTCTTTGTACAAGTCACCTTCAAACCATAAGTTAAAATTGTACTTCAAAATTTTATTTGTTTTCTACGGTCATATTAATGGCTTTGTTGCCCTCTGTTTTACATTTATGTAACTGCATCAATCATGATATATCTATCTTATGTAAATAAGTGGTTTGGATTAGCTTGTAAAAAATGTTCATAAGATTTTTTTAAATATTATTCAACAAAATTTGATGTGTTATATATTTATAAAAGGTTAATAAATAGAGGAAAAAATTCATAAGTAAGGAACTAAAAAACGTTTTAAGTTGTATGTTGATTTTTATTAATTATTGTAACCAGTTTTACTTCATCCTGGTGAGGGAATTTGAATCACCATGCTGTGAGACTCATTACGCTTTAGATTCAGTAAGTCTGTTTAGTAAACTTGTTGTTTTGAAAATGTTTCATGGATAATCAATTAGTTTTAGAAAAGCTGATTGTTGTTTTAGATGCATTTGTAGCAAGTTGGTAAATTTAATGAGAAAGAATTTTAATTCGGTCAAATCCTTCAGTTAGCAGCTGTTTCAATTGGTTTTGATGAATTTTGTTTTGTTTCAATTAGATTTAGATTGATTTAAACTGTTCATTAAAATCAGAAAGGAGAAACTCAATTTAACTTGATTGAATAAAAAAGAATTAAACTTGCAATTTAGATGGAAGTATAGTCCAGATGCAGATGAGTCATAGCGGTTTGAGGTCTCTAATTTTCCTGTAACAAATTGAAGATGTCATTGTACATAGTTTCAGATATTAGTAGTGATTGGAAAGAAATTACAGTTTTTCTCTGTTTTCCTAACTTAATTTCCTATTTAATAGCAGTAATCAAATACCATTGAAAGAGCGAATTCCAGGGTTATAGGTTTTTACATAAATTCTTTCAGACATCTATCAGGTTTCAATTTATTTGATGATTCTTAAATCTTCCCTCAAAGATGTTTGTGGGGTTTTAATTGTCTCCACCTCCTGGTCTTCAAAAACCAGATTACTGGCAACCCACTTTCAATTAGGCGCTCCATATTGTGTCTGTTTATTGAAATAGTAGCCACAGGGGTTATTAAAGCTTTGGTAATTTCAGACATTTATTTGGCATACAGTTAATATATTACCTGCTTAATGTTTCCCTTGTTCAGGCCTGTCAGAGGTAACATGAAATTAAATAAAATTGATGTTGTTTCCACCTGTGGAAAATATATTTAAAAAAAATAATTCCAGATGCTTAAATAGTCATATCCCCTTAGACATTTTTTGGGTACAAGGCAATTGTTTTCATATTTTTATTTTAGACATTGTTTGGATACAAGGCAATTGTTTTCATATTTTTATTTTAGACGTTTGGATACAAGGCAATTGTTTTCAGATTTTTATTTTAGATGTTGTTTGGATACCAGGCAATTGTTTTCATATTTTTATTTTAGATGTTGTTTGGATACAATGCAATTGTTTTCATATTTTTTTTCAGAATTTAAAAGAAGGTTTATTGCATCCTTGGGAAGAAAGAACAGGTTTTGATTTTGTATTCCCATATAGATACATGTAGTTGTTTTCTTTTACACTGAGAGGTGGTGTGTACCAGTAGAGACTTCCCATTGCAGGATCCCAACAGTTATGTCAACTGAAGTTGTACTATTTGAATTTTATACATATTATACATGTACAATATTATGGAAACTTTGTAATAATATATTAATTCAGGTGTTTTAATCTTGATGCGGACTTGGTGTAAAAAACAAAATCAACTGTCATCTGTGTCCTAGAACACAGTGATGTTATCTTCAAGAATAGAGATTAGTAAGCAGTGCATTCAGGTTGTGACAGTAGATCCTTTTATATCAGTATCTGTCTGACAAAAAAAGTAACATGTATTGATTGGGGATTACATTGCTCAAGAGTGGATGTTGGGGCTTTTTTGTTCCATCTACAAGTTTCAGGTGTGTTAATAATCATGATTTCTTTGACACTCTCAAATGTGATGCATACATTTTGCATAGAAGCATGTTGATATTAATATTACAGGTTTTTAACGGAGCTTTTTAAATAGTGTGTTGATGTTCTTGATCTGGACTATCTTTACCTGTTTTAACCTACTTTCTTTATCAATCACTGATTGTTATACATGAATGACCTAAATGTGACAGCCATATTGTGAGTATATTATGTGATTTTAAATCATTGTTTCAAAAGTTATTCATGACTTTGGTGAGTAAGGTACTTCATATGACTTATCTTTTTTTTTAGAATATGGAACAAATATTTAGTGTGATACTTTTCTTTGAGGTACTGGAAGATTTCGGCAGAAAGATAGGTGGGTGGGAAAGTTAAAGGCCAAATTATATAGGGGTGCACCAATCTAAGGCTGAAATTTTATTCCAAGGACACTGTTTCCAGTATTAAGAAAAACAACAGAAGAGTTAGTAGAGATTACTCATTTCTAAAAGCCAGAGTTCATTGACTGGTTTCTGTTGCTTTTTGGCTCTCTGTGGCCATAGGATGTTCTTCAGCTGTCTTTATCTTTGGTGGGAAGCCATTTTATATTGACTTTCAGTTTGACTTACCAACTGTGGGGACTGCACATTAAACTATATGACCTTTAAGATCTATTCATGGGCAAAAAGGTAGGGGTCTTCAAGATTATATCTTTTGATGCCTTAGGCATAACCACCTGCCTGTGTTCACATAATGTTTAACACACATACAGTAAACTGTTTTTGGTAACTTTTTACTTTTTAAATTTTCAATGGCATTTGTTTTGTTTACATACCTTAAAGACAATCACCTGCAAAAAATCAGTTATTATATCATTTCTCTTGCTACCTTTTATCTGTCAATTAGCACCACCATCATCCATCTACCTGTATTCATCCTTTTCTATTTATGCATCTATTGTGCATTACTGACAACTTTTTCCATGACCTGCAGATAATCAGTGATTATGGCTTCAAGTACTAAAAATTAGATACATATTTTTCCTAATTAATTGTAAAATGATACATTTACCCTACATGTAGTTAAATGATTTTCCTTTTCAGCATCAATTGACATATTACGTCCTTGGCTAAATGCCATTTGAATGAAATTACTTCTACATTTTCAATACAAAAAAGTATCTTTTGATTTCACGAATAACATATTTTTTTTTATTGTTTTGAATACAAGAAGAGCATATATGATGGGCCTGCATCCATTGTCTTTTGTTAACTGTTAATATTTTACTGGAAAGTTATGAAACTTGGCAAAGTTTCATTCTGACTTCATCCTAAATGATAATGATGTGTTATTTTGTTTTCACTACTCTAGAACATAGGTACATGTTCATTTGGGATTTTTACTTAAGGTTTTGACATGCAGTTATTGAAATGGTGACCCATCTGATATCGGAGATGTCACGATGTTGGCTGTCTTACAGATTTTGTTATAGCTTCTTTTGCATTGATGTTCAGATTGATATCCTTCTCACTAAAGAAAAATGTGAAGTGTATGTGGTTCTATTTGAAATTGGTTTTGATCTGATGATGTTCATCATATCCACCATGTAGGTCACCTTAAAGATTTAGGTATTGACATGTCTTGCCAGACAATCCACTTTGATTTCTGTGTCATCATTTTGCAGAGTTATAGCTCCTGATTACTGGACCAACATGAGACCTTAGCTGAGTTGAGTTATTGATATTCTGCATCATCATTTTCGAAAGTTGTGCTCTTAACTTTCCTGACCTAATCACTTTTGAGTATGCACAGTAACTTATATTTCATCCAGATTTTATAGGCATCTTCATATTAGTAAGGTTCTGACTTGGTTAAATTTTCAGCATTCTGTACCATGATTTTGTCGAATTATATAGTCCTTGATTGATTGACCCACATATTTTCATATACATGTAACAGATCCTTTTTCACTACTGGATTTCAGCCATAATTGCTAGACAGCATGGTATTGATAAGACCCTGGCTAAATCCAATTATAAGCATTATTTCCATTGTTTCATTGAGCTACAGCCCCTGGTTGTTGAACCCAATTGATTTTGTTTCTGCACATTAACTGTATTAATTTTTTATGGATTTTAGCCAGAGTATGAAATTTGATACTGATGAGAATGCTATCCTTCAGTTATGAGTATTCTTGGTTATGAGTATTCTTGGTTATGAGTATTCTCGGTTATGAGTATTCTCGGTTATGAGTATTCTCGGTTATTTGGCAAAGTTATTACTTTTGATTATATCAATCCACCTGTATTTATTTTTGCTCTGTGATTCCTTTATTGGATTGTAAATAAATTTGGTTGGTAGCTTTATGATGATGCTGATTGTCAGTTTTACTTAGATACATATCTAGCATGCAGCTTGATCATTAGAGTTATAGTCATTGATTTTCAGACTAGCTTATCTCCCTTTCTTGCAGTAACTGACTTATTTTGTGTTGGATTTTTGCCAGAGTTGGTACATATATACAACTTTATGGGGACAAAACTTTTGACTTAATGTAATTTTATACTGTTTGATCTGCTTCATCATTTAGTTTAGTTGTGCTCTTATATGCTGGATCCATCATTCTTTTCCCACTAAATAATCCTACTAGTTTTGAATTTAAATGGAAAAAAATGGTATATAACTCTTTATTGATATAATATCAGTTTTCTGGGTCATTATTTAGTTGCGTTATAACTACCATATGTTTGGACACACATTGTGTATGCAGTATTAGCATATTGTATTATATATACATCATCCTCGGTGTCATTCTTTCTAAAGATAGCATGTTTACTATAGCACCATTGTCATTAAGCCCTTTCCTTTACTCAGCTAGACCCCATCCTCCTTCTGACAAAAAACAAGAGGCACATGACTTTCTGGTATTTGGTTGATACAGATGTGACCTCCCAATATTTCTACCACAGTGATAATTCTTGCTATGACTGCCCTTGAAAATAGTGAATGTGTGATACCTTTATTGCACTTCCTGCAGTAAATCCCTATTTTTACTTAAGGTTTTAATCCCTAGGTAATATATTAGTATGTAAAAGATTCTGGAAGAAAATATTGCAAATAAGACCTCCAATATGTAAGCCATAGTGTCCTTCTAATAATCTTTTCACTTTGTCTATTGAAATAAAGGTGGTGTTGACATGTGGTTTTCTCTAGGTTGTCCTGAATAAAAATGGTGCAGAACTTAGATGCACCAAAAATACTTTTGTGTACAAATTAATCAGATAAATCTCCATATCTTTAGGGTCAGATAATATATTACATGTTTAACCCGCATCATTTCTGTAAAAAATATGCTACATTACCTGCAGATGTATATAACCCCCAGGTTTACTTTAAAGAATAATAAACAACCAAAATCTGAGATGGCTTCTTTCATTAAACACATTGTATAAAATACTATGATGTGGTGAATCATCCTTTCTGTTGACCTTTGAACTTCAACAGAGCCATTTCAACCAAAAATGATGAAATCATTATTAGTTTCTTCACCTTGAGCCATCTCAAATATTCCACAATGATGCCACATGCTGTCTTTGTTAAGAGCAGGACCAGAAGCCATGCCTATCTATTGGTGGTAATTCAAAATAAATAAATAGTCACCAACCCATAAATAATCACCAGGTGGCATGGTGTGTGTGTGTGTGTATGTGTGTGTGCGTGCAATGTAGGGAAAAACGTAGATAAGCCACATGTTATATTCACTAATTTATGCTACTCTGCCCCTTAAATGTTGTGAAAAAACTGCAAATTTTTTGAATATAGTTTGGATTTCTACAATGGTGGCCAGTTTCTAAAATGGGTCATTTATAGAGGACATCGGTTCTTCGTAAACAAATAGCAGGGTAGTACAAATTGTTTTCAGCACATGCTGCTTTCATTGTTACATATCATTCAACATTCAATCATGTCTGTGAATTGGATCACACCTTTAAATTGACCTTTTCCAAAAATGTCTTCATACATGTAGTTTATAGGGGAGAAATGATTCTTTGATGTATTGATGCATCAATACTTTTGCTGAAACGATATACATATCAATACAAGAGACTGAGAATCGATACAGAATGATACTTACCATATGCATGTTATTTTAATCATTAGCAGTAGTGAATAATTATTATTAGTTGCCTTTTTATTCTGTAAAATAATAATCCATCTGAAACAGCATTTGCAGTCAGAGGCACTTATGTCTACTATTAAAATAAAAAACAGATCATTTGAAAATACGCACTTGTCATTAAAAAGTTAACACAAGGTGATATTGGTCGAAATCGGCTCTGTGACCCCCTTCATTTCATGTTAATTATCTTAAACCAGAAATATGTTCAGCATATACTATACATTCAGAACATGTTCCACATGTATAATGAAGTACTTGACTCGTCAGGTAATAACTACTTTCTTGTGAACTTTATATTTTGTATCTGTATATTGACTCCTTTGGTCAATTTGAAAGCTACGCTACTGGTGTGTTGAATGTTGAAATATGTTACATTGAATTCTCATTTGTGGTTAGTGTTTGTTCTGCTTCAGGTTAAACAATATCCGTCAATCAGAAATTAATGTAGCTTATTCTATGCATGATAAACAGGAAGTAATAGCAATGCATGAAAGTCATTAGATATGTCAAGTAGTTAAGCAGAGATGCTGTATGGGTGTGGCATTGCATGAATTGTGCAAACCTTGTATGAATTTGCATGCGTGGAGAAAACAGCAAAATGCAAAAACTCTTCCACATAGGAAAATGTCCTCGCGAAGTATACAATTTTTATTTAACCATTCTTGTCGAGATGTTATTGGGTATTAACTGTTCCACATCTAGGTTCTTCAAGCATGACATGAATGGTTGTGAAACTAAATTTGATTAGAACAATATGCCCAGGAACAAGCATAGGGAAAAATTATGGCATAGCTTGAACCAGCTATGAAAAAAGTTTTAAAAATGCGTGTTTCATTTATGGGCTACCTAGAAAACCAAAAATGTCTCATTCCCACCATAGTTTATTATGATTTAGTTTGGCAGATACTAGGTGATGATAGCGATGATGACAATAATTTTTAAAGTTATGAAGTATATGAGATTATTTGAGCTGGGAAAGTGTTAATGGTCTCCATTAACACTTTCCCAGCTCAAATAATCTCATATACTTAATCTTCATCACTGGTGTCTCACCAGTGATAACTAACATGAGAAAATCCAACTTTGAATAAATTTGAAATAAGTGTGTTTAATCAGAATCCAAGTCCAAGTTTCTCATGTGCAATGAGAAATTAGAACCTTATTTTCAAACATGGTGGACAAGAATGTTTTCTAAGTTCTACTTTCTCATGTGAAAATTTAAATTTTCATGTGAGCAAAATCTGCACATGTGAAAATCAGGATTGGTTTTCCTTGGCTCTGCAGTAACATGGGCTTGCAAAATCTAACCAATTTGCATACATTTCTAACAAGGTTCTCATGTGCAGCTTTTGAGCAGCTCATGTGAATTGGTGAGATTTTTCTGTATGGGAATATTCATGGATTATCAGGTTAAAATAAATTGAATAAGATAAGGGTTAAAAAATGCAATTGAGAAGTAAAGATATTCATTTTAATACCTCTGTCTGCACAAGAATTGATCGACTAAATACCTGATACAGTATTATGGAACCAATAAGAAATTTGGTAATGTAGTCAGTAAACTATTGATTTAACAAAGAAAGTTTATGTTAGTGCAAAATCATGTTTTGAAGCAGATGTATTCAAACAATAATATCGGTGTTCTCTGGAAAATTGTACACAACAGTCACAAAGAACCCAACATATTCCAGTTGATTACTGCTAGATATGTCCCTTTATAAAGAAGCAAAGACCAATATTGATACAAAGAAAAGGAGCAGAGTATGCACAGAATTAATTAACAAATTAATGCTTATACAACTAGAGGTAATATCTATCAAAGATCTTGATTTCAGTAGAGCTATAAGAAAGTGGAGCAGGAAAAGAGAAACAGATATTTAAGTTTAGGTTAATATTGACCTATGACCATTTCTTCTTGGCCTCCTTTTTTCTTTGAAAAGGGTGAGGTTTCCCTTTAAAAAAATCCTGTCATCATCTCTTCTTAGATTGTACATGGGAAACAAATTTGGAATTTCCCTTTTCTATGCATAGATATTTAACCAGTGAATGAAGGTGCTGATGGAGTAAATGAAATTAGCATAGAATGAGTGATAGGGCAGATTTCAAAATTGCTCAAGTTTATTACCTTACATAAGTTAAAAGAAACTTGTAGAATAGGACTGGGTGTAGTCAGTAGTTTTCTTTCTTCACTAACAAATACAAGTACATGTGGCTGCAGCAGTCTTTTGCATCTGCAGGAAATAAAATGTGATTGATTTTGTTGGTATTCAACCTTATTCACATGCCTGGATTTGTTCTAAGTGAGATTTTCTTTGCATGAAGAAATTGCTTTATTTCTTCTGTTTTTAAGGTAAAAATGTAATGTTTTCCAAGGGGGCCATGAGTAGCCAAGTGGTCTAAAGCGCTCACTGTTATGGATTACTGCCATCCCACCTCTGTCTGTATGGGTTTGAGTCACAGATTCAACCAGTGTGGTTATGTGAGAAAGCTTGCCAGTAGATTCTCGTGAGTCTGTGGTTCTTTTTGAGGGGTTTTCCGTGTTCTTCCTTCACCATTTATGCTAGCTGCCATGTATAGCCTATCATGTGCTGAAAAATGGTGTTTAAACTCTTAATAACAACATGTCTTCCAAGTGTAACTGACACACAAAATTGGTACCATAATAATATGCAAATTGTTTATGTAGTACAAAGCAAAGAGAGCTATATGGAGCCACCATTATATGGCCTAAAACGTATAAAAACTCATTGAAAACAACAGGTGGTATATTTGAAAGTATTGTTGATCTCTTCTCATCAGTGACAATTGCAAATAATAATATGATAACTATAAGACTTTCTGTAGTTTGCATACTGGAAATACAACGTCAACATATATAAAAGGGCACCTCCTACCTGCAAAGATGGAAAGACGATCAGATTCATATGTGTATCTATGTGTATTGTATCACAGGCTGCATATTGTGAATTGTATCGATATGCGGCACAGATGTATTGTTTCGCTCTTAATAATTTAACATTGATTGAGTTGTATTTCTCAGGGCATGTGAATGATGATATTTTAAAGGAATATGGATTTATGAAAATCAAAATAAAGTGAATAATTGTTTTATAAAGGTATTTGTTATCTAATTCTAAAACATTAAACCCATTACTGAATCGGTTCTGAATGCCTACATGACCATGATAAGATATCTTATGTTTCCCTGAAATGTATTGAAGGTTATACATTCTATTGTTCATACACTGTACAATAATATAGAAAGATATCTTATGTTTCCCTGAAATGTATTGAAGGTTATACATTATATTGCTCATACACTGTACAGTAATATATAAAGATATCTTATGTTTCCCTAAAATGTACTGAAGGCTATTGTATTGCTCATACAAAGTACAAAACAGAGGGACTTGCATAAGATTTTTAATATGTGTGACTATAAAAGTGAACCATATTTAAATTCTTTTGGACATCTCTGCTTACTGGTGAGTATATAAAATACATTGTTTTATGTGAATTTATACAGTATATTGGATATATAATTTGTAATACTGAAATGGTATGGCTGTCATTACTGATTATTTCACCTGTTCCTGTATTCTTATCTTTTCTTCAGTGTCATAATTTTCTAGACCGGTATTTTTTTCAGATTTTAATGTGTATTGCTGCAATAACTCCAGAGAGAATGTTCCTCCTCACAAGAAAAGGATACCCAATTTCCATAAATTGTTCCGTATGTACATGCAGTTACAGTTCTTGGGAAAGGTCACTTGGTTGCTACAAAAATTACACAGATTTCTATAGTGATCTTAAATGCTGAGTTTACTGTTAGTATATGTGATCTACTGGTACATTATCAACTTAATGTATCAAAATTACCATCTCCTACAAACATTCTTAATTATTGTTATTAGTTGTTAAGTGCAGCAGGCACATTAGGAAAGAATGATTTATTTATAATTAAAATTGGAAACGTTGTAATTCAAACATTGGAGTCTTTGAGTACAAGATTGGTTCTTCTGTTCTTGGCCTTTAGTAATTTTATCAAAACATTACTACTGTAGCACAAAGGTTAATGTGGCCTATTTTCATGTTATAAATTACTCACACAATCTTAACATAATTGATATCAATTTTATTATATGATGTTTAATTGACTGATTGGTATTCCAAGACACAGAAGACAATACATGTAAGGTTATAAGATCAAACTCATACAGTTGGAATCAATTGCTCTGAGACACACCATGGTGGCTGATATGGTCTAATTTGGACAAGATCTTGACCCACATCCATAAGCTTATAGGATGGGCACTCTAACCTCTGAGTAAAACTAAATATTTTTCCCCATTTATTAATATTTTATGAGCTTTTGTTTCAGTTGTGTTTTTGAGTGATTGACAGGGACACATTACCGGTAAACTTGGCAAATCAAGTATCACTGTAGATCTCTGAAGCAAAATTTTTGTAGTGATGAAATACTTCAAATCTATGCACATTTTGATGTGAAGCACAATTTTGTTGTGGTGGGTTTATAAATTAATATATCAGATAGAATAGTAATCACTGTTACATCTCCCATAATGAGAAGAGGGGTTTAGTGTGAGGATATGGTGCTGCAGATCAATTTTTCAAGTGATAGGCTTAAACTCAGATTCAGTCAATTGATATTCTTCATAAATATTCTCCATGATTTTGCAGAAATGTTTGTGAGTTTATTTATCATCAATAATTGGCTTGCCGTCAGATACAAATATGGTATTTTCTGGAAATGGTTTGAATAATTTAACTTTAGTACTTATCGACAGGCCTATAGCTGGAGGCAATTATACTAGTGTTTATTGATTTAAAATGCCAGTAAATTTTGTGATTAATTTTCGTAACATAATTTTTATTCAAAGTAGCTTGATTATTATGACTCTATGGTCTTAAAATATGGAACAAGAAAGAGCAAAAGATTTGTATAATTGAAAACAATAATTTATTTCATTCAGATATAAAGTGAAATGATTCAAATAACTTTCAGTATGGTGAATGAAATAATAAAATCCTAAATGTTATATCTATTCCAATAGTTTAGAGTAATCCAAATGAGTTCCAAGGGTATTCTAAATGATAGTAATGTACAGATTTGTTAGCAACACAAAAAATTGCTATATTTAAACAAATACTATGTTATAATCCAAAAATATACTTAAATGAATTTACAGCGATTCCGAATACAAGCTGTAAATCTAGATGTCTTTAAATGAATTCAGATTAGTTTTGTATAGGTTTAAATCCAATTAATCTGAAGTATGTCATATCCTGTAATTACAGAAAATGATTATATTAAATAAATGAATCAATCCTCGCCATAAATCTTCCAAGATAAATGGTACTACAGCAAAACCTGTCTTGAGAGACCACTGCTATGAGAGACCACCTCTTTTGAGAGAGCAAGATCTCCATGCACAGATTTATTGATTATATAAAGTTATGTCCTGTTATGAGAGACCACCTGTCTTGAGAGATCACTATTTTTTGGCAGAAGGAGTGGTCTTTCAAGACAGGTTATACTGTACTAAGAATGCCTAATTCTGAGTATTAATTAATTGTCTTATGTAAGATTATAACATGCAATAGCAACAATGCAATTTGAGGCTTGCAGTGAATCATGTTTGTATTTTGATATCACTCTTATGAATTAACAGATAAGGGGCCCCAAGTGGCCAAGTGGTCTAAAGCGCTCACCATTATGGATCACTGCCATCTCACCTCTGTCTGCGTGGGTTCAAGTCTAAGATTTGGCTAATGTAGTTATGTGAGAAAGCTTGCCATTAGCTTCTCGTGGGTCGGTGGTTCTTTCTGGTTTTTTTTCCAGATTCTTCCTCTACAAATAATATTCTCCGCCATGTATAGCTTATCCTGTGCTGAAAAATGGCGTTAAACCCTACAACAACAACAACAATTAACAGATCAGTTGTTACAACACCGAACAGTAAGGAGCTAGGTCAGCTTGGCCACTCACAGTATGGATTACATGGTGTTGACTCTTTATAAAATGAATTTAGGATGGATGAGAAAGTAAAATGTGACAGCAGTGTATATTGGAATTACAAGTTGATTTATGGCATTCCCAAGCATTTTAACAATACAGTTTGTTAGGGGTTTTATGGTACAACAACATGAGAAATATGCAGAAGTTGTTGGAGTAAAGTGTGTTTTGTCCGGAAACACACCGTTATAGCTGACTTGGGCTGATGTGATGGTAGGATTTGAACCTGCATACTTCTGGTCCTTAGTCCAATGCACTAACTGATGAACCATGGTGAACTCCAATATGATTTATAAGCCTGATCACTTCAAATTTAATTATAAAAGAAAGTATGTTTGCTGTAAACTTTAATTCATCAATGTAATTATTTCATTGTCTATTTAAATACTATATATAGATTCTAAATACCTAGACATGACAGAGTTACATATATGGATATGATGTATTGTACCTGTACCTTTATGTTATTATATTCTTCATGGATAAAGGGGGAAAACTCTTGAGAGACTGTATGAATTTGTCATTAATAATTCCTTTTCCTGTACGGTTCACCTAGGAATGTGGTTTGTGCTTCTTTGTTTTGGTTTGTTTATTAACTTCATGTATTTGTAAACCTTGTAATGTACAGTGTATAACCTTCTAAACTTAAGTACATTTATATACAGTAAAACCTGTTATGAGAGACTGGCTCTTTTGCCAACAAAAATGGTCTCTCAAGACAGGTGGTCTGTCATAACAGGTTTGTTCAAAAAGACAAGTTTCCAAGATCCAGTTTCAGAACTATTTAAAGAAAAAGAAAAACAATCACTGTACATATTCTTTTCTCTATAAGAAGTTATTGTGAAAGTATTGTATGCATTTATATAGCAATAAAGATATACATGTACTTCCATCATCACACTTAAGACCACATTTACATTTGAAGATCACATCACATGCATATGAAATTGTTTCTGATTTCCTATTCCTTTATAACCCGCTAAATTTGTTTTAATGATGTTTAATCCACTATATTGCGAGTGGTCTGCTGTTTTTTTCACTTCTTTTAGTTACGGTATTTATTTTCTCCAGCATTAAAATTTGTCTCATTTTAGATTAAGGTTCTTCTTCCATTATTAGGTTTTATCATCATTAGTACTCGGTTGTAAAATCGACTGTAAGGAATGTTTTGACTATCTAACAAATAATGAAATTTAAAATAAAGTTGTTTCGTCTAGAAACAGAATCATTTCCTCAGAGACAACAGTCAGTGGCTTAATTTAAAGAAGACATACAGAGATTAACTTGGTGAATAAAGTGTGTAAACATGTTGCACCAACTTGAATAGGCTGATGGCTTGATGACTGGGTTGTAATCACTGTAACATTGGAAAACAAAGAACAAAACAAAAAAAACATCACAAGCCTTTAATACTATCAGTCAAAACCCGAAAATGATTCTCACTTGCTGGATTAACAGACCTTATTCCTTCCCAGGCAGTATGGATTAACTCTAAGGATAAGCAATATATTTGACCACTATAGTTAATTTCAATACTACAAAGGCAATTCGCGGCATGTACATTATACTGATTTACAGACTGTATCATATGTCACTATATACAGAATGGTAGCCAGAATCCTTTTTTTCTTCTTCTTTTCATGTGTGTTTTTTTATCAGAACATTCTTTGCCTTTCAAGGGATTGTTGCTGCAAATGATGACATAAAAGTCATTGGTATCTGTCTCTGTTCTTGCAATGCAGTTGTTCATTGAGCTGGATTCTGCATCCTTCTTGTAATTACGATAAGGTTGGGAACCAGGCTACATGTATTCTACAAGCACTTTTGTCAGGTTTATAATACATATAATAAAATATAAGCATTCCTAAACAAAATTAAGACACTGTAAACCAGCCTTCTTTTTTTTTTTTTGTATAATCGGTCAGTGGATTAAATAAAGGTAGGTGGAGTTTGTCCCCAGTTTTGCAATGTGGTCATTCACAGCAGTGTCGATATGCATATTAGCCAAGATTTTGTGGTAGCTGGTAGTGTTCAGCAGGTGGTTACTCTTGATCGAGCATTTGTATAATAAAATTGGTCTATGCATTACGATTGTGGTCAGAAATGACAGGTGGTCGCATATGGCAGAGGTCGTTCAAAACAGTTTTTACTGTACTTATATTGTACTGTATACACTTGTACAATTCACGGTTTGTCATATATGTGTTATAATTCCAAATACATTTTTTGGGGGTCATTTTATATACTGAATTCTTGAGGTGTCTGAAGCCTTTTTGCCGCACCACAGCCATGGTAAGGACGTGCGTTTGTTTCCCGTGTCCACCCATCTGTTCATCCATGCATTATATTACAGTTTTCAGGTTTTCTGTTTGGGTATCTGCATTCCATTATCACATCCTTAGTGGATGAAACTTCCTCAGAATATTCACTTTCAGTAATGTTGTGATTACATGGTCTTAAACTCGGTAACAGAAAAGTTTTGTACAAAATATAATTTATTTATCTAAAATAGTGAAAAATTAAAAAAATAACATACAAAATGGTGAATGAAGTCCTAAATAATGCTAAAATCTTGATCACAAGTACAAAATTATATTGTAATCCAAATGAGTTCCAGTGGTAATCCAAATGAAGTTCAGTCTATTTTACGGATATGCCAGTCGTCATAATGTATCACATTGATATAATCCAAATTTTTTTAAAAATGAAATCACGGTAATTCAATACAGTTACTATATACTAATAATGGTAATAATAATGAAGACTTAGTATAGTGCCTAATCTTTAGAAACTCTACATCTGTAATGATGTGACTACAGAAAAACAAAAAACGAAAACCATGAAATTGGAAAGCAAAAAGAGATGCTGAAACTATTTAACTTAATTAATTTAATTTTTAATTTTTACATTATTAGGTCTTTAGGTTTGTACTCATGAAAAGGGATCACTGTGTCATGGGGACTAATTTCAATGGGTAATTAATTCCACATTGCTGGGCCCTGGTATGCAAAAGAACACTGTCCATATGACTTCATTTTCGTAGTGGGAACAATGAGAATATATTTGAAAATTCTGAGCATTTTGTAATTCCAATGCATAATTGAAATAAATAAATCCACTCAAATAATCACAACTATTTGTCTGTTCTAAGACTGATGTTAATGCTAGGAATAACTTATTTCCAGTAAATCATATTTAAGAATTAAAGTACATAAAGAAGACCAAGGTTTAACTAACATTTATTTTTGAATTCCAACTGTAAATAAGGTCAAGTACTTAAACCATTCAGAAATGAGGTCAGTTGGATTTACAATGGGGTTTGGGAGGGAATCCCATAACCTGTGCTGAACTCGTCAACAGCTTTACTTGAATAAAAGTACATCTCATTTTAATCTTTCAAATTATGAATTTGTTTGCAAGAATGACCTCATCTTAGTGTTCAGTATGCTATTAGTAAATGACCCCATTAAATTTGGAATTATGAAACTTAACAGTACATGTATATAGTGAAACATTTACATCAGTATAATAAACAATTTGTGGGGATGTGGTGGTGGTGGTGATGAGTATGTGGGTGAGGGGGATGTATTACATAATTACATATGTATGAAGGTTTAAGAATTGTTCTTTTACATAGCTGCAAAGTTTGTTTTCTTTTGTTCTAATTTGTCTTACACAGGACCTATTTAATAACCAGGACTGATTGGGTTTAGTGGTTCATAGTAAACTGAAAGGTGAAACACATTACAGCTTCTATTCATATATATATATATCCATTTTACCCATTGTTACCCATTGTTCATCATCCAGATGTGACTGCTACAGTAGTATAGTGGTTAAAGCATCTGCCTCGGATGCGGGTGGTCATTGGTTTGATTCCCGGCCAAGTCATACTAAAGACTTAACAAATTGGTATATTTACAGCTGCCTCGCTTGGTGATCAACATTCAGAGGTTAGTGTTAGGACTGCTTGGCCTGGTGTTAGGATAATGTGACTGGGTGAGACATCATGCTACATGTCTGCGTCATGATGCCCCAGAGCTAGGCAGACATCATAGCAACTGACTGAAATTTTTGTAAAGCTATGTAAAAAATTCAAAACACCAACACACACACCACCCAGATGTAAAGCTACCAACCAATTACTGCAGTTCAGAGTGGGGGGTGGGGGGTGAGGAGTTTGCATATTGGCTTCTGTGGAATGATGTCATTGTTGTTCAGTGACATCACTTATTAATCAATCAGAAGACTGGTTATCAATCAGAAGACTGGTTATCAATCAGAAGACATATTTTACTGGTTACTGGTCTCAAATATTAGCATATCAGGTAAAGAGAACAGTATTAAGTGTTAAGATTAAAAAGAATTTTCATATAATTAGTAGCAGTGATGACTTGTTTCTTTCTTTTGCACTTTTTGTAGCAGGTAAGGTTTAAATACTGAACACTCATAAACTGTTTATCATGTTTCACCCTAATGAATGATTTAACAAAATCATAGTCCCCATTTAGCTACCACCATATCTCTGTCTCTTTTCTGTAAACTTGGAGTGAAATCAAATACCTTGAACAGATTTTCAGCTTAAGACATGATTCATAGCTAGTGGTCATCAGTCCTTATAATAGTAACTTGTAATAGTCATTTACCAGTCACATTTGTATAAGGAACAGCTATATTATTTTGATGACCTGGTGGTGAGGTCATGAAAGATATTGTACACTTGTATTATCACAGTTGGTATTGTTGAAAGCATGAGCTCTTCCCGCAGTATCAGAAAACAGTATTCTAGTCACTTCCTTGTGACCAGTTTGTCTCATTAAGTCGGAAAATCGGGAAAATTGGAGTCTGAGGTAGAAGATCAGGTTTGTTGTTACAAATTATGTTGTTTTTCATCAGGTGAAGAGAACTGATAGTGTGTGATCATTCTTGTATACAGATGATAGTAACATCTTTGTGCCAATAGCATCTATTAAGTATATGTTCAGTCATACCAGTAGAAAATGGTGACCTCAGAATAGCAGCCATTTCTTTATTAAGTCCCTTCTGGTTTTAAGTTAATACTATTTGCCTTTATATAAGAGACACCTGATTAAAAAGAACACTTTTTGCAATCTTCGTTTGTAATTTTTTTTACCGGTATAAAAAAGCTTGACTTTACCACATTTTATGTTGCTGTACATTTAAACTCATTAACTGGTCCAGCTGCAGCAAATAACATAGACTTTGGTCTGCCATCACATAATGTACCAGTAGATCAGGGTCTGTCTTGTTTGTTCTACTGATTACTATGAAGACCTGAGTTGGTTTATTGTGTAACCTTAACCCAGTTTTCATGGTCATAGGGCTATGTTTTGTGCCTCGAAAAAATAATATAATGGTTTGTAAGGAAGATAATTCTATTTTTTTTCTGCAACAAACCGAAATTAATTTCATATAAAGATAACAGGGGTGCAAAAATCTAATGCCTGGATTCTCTCAGACTAAAAATATATGTAAAAAATTTTCTTTTCCTAACTTGAAAGCCCAGTCAATCAGCCAATAATATTATTTAAAAATGGTTATATTTAACATTATAATGAAATTATATATATTTTCCAGTGAAAAACATTTGCCTTTTGTTGGGTGATTGTAACAGATTGCATTAGGGTTGTTAAGCGGTGACCCACATGTGATGTCATGAATCACTGCCTTGTATATAGAAATAGAATGTAGTTCCAGTTTCGGACAAACAGTTAATTGTGTGGTGGACCAGTACCACATTTTATTATTTTAATGTCCATTATTTAAAAAAAATTCATTTATAGTATGTCCTGCAACAGGGATATTTTTGTTGTTGATGAAGACCACAGTTACACTTGGTTAAGATTCTATATTTTTTGTTGTAGCTTTACAAGTCTGAAACATGGCAACATTTGCTACTGGTGACAGTACATAATGAAGTGAAAAGGGGGGTGTATCTGCATTTGCTTTGAATCATACAGTTACCTAACATTCTGATATATATATATATATATATATATATATATATATATATATATATATATATATATATATATATATATACCACACTACCTCACTTTAAGACCATTCAGTATTAATACAGTTCCTGTTGTAAGACATGTACGATCATGGATCCCATTTCATTAAATGGTAGTACAACTAAATGTACAAGCAACATTTACCTAAATATCTAAACATTAAAAAATAATTACTTTTCTCACTGTTTGGATAATTTGCATACTAAGAAAGAATTGTCAGTTTTTCCAATTAGTTTGTCCATAAATTTTCCTTAAAAAAATGCTTGTCACTAAAATTCCAAATATGGCAATAATTGCCCTGAATATATGCATTGGAACCAAATTACTTAGATTATTTACAAAATCAAAACGCAGAATACCATTATTTATGTTCATTGTTTTTTCTTTATGGTCACATTTATCAAGCTTTGCTTGGAGATCACACATTTCTGATCATGTCAGCATTTCTATGTAAAGACGTCTTCATTTAATCCACATGATCATTAGAATAATCAAAGCAGATTCAGGTCCAGACGGTTGGCTATGCAATCATCAGTTCTTCTGGTACATGTTAAACATTCCTTAGTGTATGTACTAACTTAAATATAATTTTGTGAAGACTTTATCTTGCTTGTTAGTACTGTTTAAAATTATTAAAATTAAAGTAGTTAATTAGGATAATTATGGTAAGTACTTAATTTATAATATGCTCTCACTGTAAGTCCATATATTTTGTGGTAACCATAAACAGTATTACAATGTAAAGGAGTGCCAGTGTAACTGGTGGATGAAGAACCCTGTAAAACCCTCGGAAGAACCATTGACTGACAAGAAGCTACTGGTAAGCTTTCTCACATACCCAGATTATCCGAGCCTTAGCATTCAGTTTGAAGTTGTATCGATAAGTATATGACTATAGTGTTGACAAGATATTATTAGTAGAATTAGTTACTGCCACATGTAGAAACATCTCAAGACAGTTTAGTAGTATTAAAAAAAAACCATTTATTTATTAAATAGCAAAATGACATGCATATCTTGCGTACTATTCTTTTTAGAGATAACTTTGTTTTGCTTGTGTTTATTAGTTAAATCCCATTTGATCTACCAATTGATTAATACAGTAAGTATTTCATGACCAGACTGTGAGCCAGCCTAATACATACGTCAAAATGTAAGCTGGGCTTTTATTTTCAAACCATGATATCCTTAGTAAATATTTGCCACAAGTTTTTAATAAAAGTGGTGGGCTTTTCATCATCACATATGGGCTTATCATTGGATAAATACAGTAACTCTTGCAAACTCTTGCTTTGATGGTTAAGAAAGTTGCATGAAACTTCTAATTTTTCAGTTTAATGTTAGTTTTTATTCCGTGAAATTAAACTTATTGTCAAGTAAATATTATCAAGGGTTTCAGCAAAGTAGCTCAGTTGAATTGTTAAATATGGTAATATGAGATACACTGTACAGGTAATGGCATATACATGGTGTATATAGTACTGCACTATGATGTTCTGGATTACTGCTCAGTAATTTTGGAGTGGTCTACAAATAAAGGTGCAAATGCAATTGGCATATCATCAGAAAAAAAGTTTTTGGGTTATCATGTACATCTGACTTTTGGCAGACAACCCACAGAATGGCATGATATGGTTCATTTTCTGGCTGAATGTTTAGGTTTCTTGGAGGTTCCGTGAAGGACTTGACATTGGTGACATTATTTAAAGACCTTACATCACTTCCCAAATTAAGCATACCTTTACAGTTATAGGTGGATACATATTACAGCTGAGGTGATTTTTGTAGTGGGCCAAGCTAATGCCTACTCAAGATGACTGATTATTGGTTTTTATTTGTATAGCCATTATATTGAATAATGAATGAATAGCTCAGGTCTTCAAAGACAGCCTGCAAATGCCCTTGTTTATGGTTAGATTGTTAGGTCATGTCATGTAAGGATGTGTATTGGATGTATACTATGTACTGAGAGCACTACAAGAACTTTGGGCCAAGATGGGAACTAGTAAGTAGTTTACGTGTCTTTTTCTTGATCTGTGTATTTTTGTGATCTACAGCATGTATATTGAATTTGTCTTACTGGTGATTTAATAATATTTCTGTTAGAGACAAGAGCTGGGTGTTAGATTTGTTTAAATATTCGTAAGTTGTAAGCTATTTTTTTATGTTTCTTCACTTCATTTAGGAGCCCTGGGTGACAGAGAGTGATAAAGTGGTTGATTTTAAAGATCATTTATATCTCACATGTCTCTGTGGGTTTGAGTCTCAAATTTGGGCAATGTGGGAGTACAAGAAAGCTTGGCAGTATCTTTCTGTGGGTTTGTGGGTCTTACCAGGGGTGGGGGGTGGTTCCAGGTTCATCCTCCACCATATGTCATTTATAACCTATCATGTGCTGAAAAACGTTAAACCCATAGAAACAATTGAGATTTAATGCCAGATTATAACATGTTTCAAAGGACTTTACGTGAATTGAGATTTAGTAGGTACTAAACAAATCTTATGTCATATTGACATTACTGTGTTATTTGACTGCCTTATAAAGAGATGTCCTTCCATAACTGAGGGATCTCAAAATTCTAATAATTGCCAGGGGACAGTATACAAAAAACTCAGCTCAGGATAGGTTCCTATATACATGTTATGGTTCAGTTTAAGGTTGTTGAACAGTAAGAAAATCTTGGCCAACCATCCAGCTAAATTCAGGAGCTGCTCCCAAAAGGTTTTTAATTGAAATGTTAAGTCCCCCACTGGGCTAGTGCCCCTCTCCTCCTAATTGTTGTTGGGGTTGCTTGGGTGGTTGCTGTGCCATTAGTTTTAGGATAGATAGATAGATAGATAGATAGATAGATAGATAGTTAGATAGATAGATAGATAGATAGATAGATAGATAGATAGATAGATAGATAGATAGATAAATATAGATAGATAAATAGATAGATAGATAGATAGATAGATAGATAGATAGATAGATAGATAGATAGATAGATAGATAGATAGATAGATCAACATGTTGGATGCTGAATGAAAATGCTAATGTGAACTTGCCTTTCAAGGTTAAAAATCTGAATAAAACATTACAGAAGCGTGTTTTTTTAAATAGTATTATTTGTCTGAGGTGAAAGCCATGAAATTGAATTTTTATTTTGGTTAGATCATCAAAACAGATTAGTGTAAATCAACAGTTTTTATGTATGTAAGAATTAGTTAATGGTTAAGAGTTCATAGTTTGCCATATCCGTAAAAGCAAACATTCTAAACTCAGTTGTAAAAATCCAGCATCAGTAATGGCCAAAATCTGAAATTCAATCATCAAATTTGAACATCAATAAATACAACAGTAAAAAAAAATCAGTTTTTAGGACAGACTCTTCTTTAATTCACACTACTATTATATTGTTCACATTTTCAAGATAATGAACTCGGGAAGACTTAGGTCTCTCTTTCTCTCTCTCTCTCTCTCTCTCTCTCCAATAGACCAGTCTCAATGGAATTTCTCGACTAAGCATTACTGTGCTTCTGTGAAATTTATTTTATCTATGCACAATTGGCAGAGTTATGTAATTCATTTGGATTGCATTTTCCCCCAGAAATCCCATGCTTTATTTTCACTCAACCAGGGGTAAATCTTGGGAACTTTTCTACTTGGCCTTCTTGCCTAGCTGTTTAGAAATTCAATTATGGTGTTTGTTGTCTTCACTGAGAGGGTGTGTTTGGAAGGGGGTGGGGATAAATGATTTGGAATATTATTCCCTTTTTAGAGGGTTAGATGTCTATAGCTGACACAGGGTCAGTGACATCATCCTAACAGGATTTGCAAGGCTTTGTCACTGGGGAGTATATTAATTCAGTAAAACCTGGAAATTTTCATTATTTTCACCTGAAATTGAGTAGGAAATACACTTGGGGGACTATTTCTGAATACATTTAATTTTTCAACTCGGGAGATTTCTGATTAACCTAACTGCCATGTTGTGTTAGAAACATCATTTTTCATTAGCTATTTTGCTCACACATGAGTAGAAGGGGAAAAGTTGAAGTTTTTTTATTTTGTGCTTTTGCTCAGGGGACCGATCATTTTTGTATAGAGACCACTCTATTCTAAATGCCCATCTTATCCTACTTTTTGCAAAGGTTCGCCTGTCTGTATGCAGTTCAGACCAGTCTGCCTTAGTCCTGAGGCCAAAAAATCTAAAATCTGGATGCAAAATCGGATTCCAACCAACGTTCCATCTAAGCGAATGGTAGATGTGCACGCAGTGCTCACTGCATTGTGCAAGCATTACAGAGACGAGCAAAATTTAATGTTGGATTGACAATTCAACAGTGCAGGGATGACTGAGCAGCTCTGTGGCCACACGCTTGCACGCAGCTTAGAGGGAACGTTGATTCCAACCACTGGGTTGAAAAAAATTGGTTTTTCCCTCAGTATTTTAGAGTGATTTGGATTTTAAATGTAGCTTTTAACAACTTAAGTCATATTGCTAAGATGTCTGCAATATGGCAGTTGATTGTGGTACAGTATCTAGCACTGCGGCATCATGCCAAATACTGGTACATGATGTCCCACCCATAAATTGACAGAATTTGTACAGTCCTAACACTAACCTCTTAAGGCTAAGCACTAAGGGAGGCAGCTGCTAATACCATTTTTACGTTTTAGGTATGACTCAGCTTGGGTTTGTTAAGAAATATTTGAATCTTCAAAGAAAGCTTGTTTTCCACTAGAATGTGTTAATGATGGCATTTAGTTAGAAAATTATTCCATTTATTTAAAGAAATTTAAAGAGATTTTCCAGAACTTTGCCAAACTATAATATCATGACTAGATGGTATGTCATGCCCCTACCTCAAGGTCGGCAAAGAAAAATGTACAGGTAATGCCACAGATGCATTCCTGAGGTTATGATGTAAATTGAAAACAATTTTCCCATAGGTTACTTGTAAATTAATGAAGTACTTGGGCAAATGTTTCCTCTAAGTTTTCAAGTAATGATTATTGATGCATAGTTTTTAAGCGAATTATTACATATAAAATGTATCTGAGTTGTGTGCAAGTAATGGCACATAGTACAAGTAATGGCATAAAAACAAACACACTATTACAAATTGAATGTTATAGCTTCATTATAAAAATGAGACGACTTAAATCCAATTGGCATAAAGCGAGTTTTGTCTTTAATTCTGTGACTTGCATCCTTGGGTATGACATTTTTTTAAACCAAACTTTGCCCAAATGTATATTATGGTTAGACAGTCTGTCATATACCATAGCCACACCACTTGCCTCGAGGTCAGTGTCACAGAAAACGCAATTCATTGATCTGTCTGGAATATAATGTTTGAACCAGTGAAGATATTTTGATAAAACTTTGTTGAAATATCATGACAGGATGGTGAGTCACATACCATAGGGTTGTCTACTCCCTCCTGGTAATATGATCATGGCAAGGGAAAATGTAGTTCTGTGATGTGTATCCATGTCTGGAATATAATTTTTGAACCAATTAAGACCATGAATAGACAGTGTGATGTGTATCATAACCCTCAGAGTTCATGCTTATTAGTGTGGACAAAGGTCACAATAAGGGCATATCATTTATCTTTATGACAATTTCACTTTACATGGTTGTAAACTTTTTTGATATATCTTTCCTGCTTATAATTGATCAGTATGAAAAAGGAGTTTTCCCCTGTTGGAGCCATTTGAATGTGAAAGAGACTAGAACCATATTATAGCAGTCTGGAGAATAAGAATGGTGTATATTATCAGTCTGGAGAATAATAATGGTGTAATTTATCATACTGGAGAACAAGAATGGTGTCTATTATCAGATTGGAGAATAAGAATGGTGTATGTTATAAGACTGGAGAATAAGAATGGTGTATATTATCAGACTGGAGAACATGGGTGTTGTATATTATTAGACTGAGAATAAGAATACATTTTACATTGGAGAATAATAATTAGTTAGTTTTGCCCGTCACCCCTGCCACTGGTATAGGCCGCCCATAAAAGCCATTTGAATGTGACAGAGACTAGAACCATATTATAGCAGTCTTGAGAATTAGAATGGTGTATATTATCAGTCTGGAGAAAAAGAATGGTGTCTATTATCAGATTGGAGAATAAGAATGGTGTATATTATCAGATTGGAGAAAAAGAATGGTGTATATTATAAGACTGGAGAATAAGAATGGTGTATATTATCAGATTGGAGAATAAGAATGGTGTATATTATCAGATTGGAGAATAAGAATGGTGGATATTATAAGACTGGAGAATAAGAATGGTGTATATTATCAGATTGGAGAATAAGAATGGTGTATATTATAAGACTGGAGAATAAGAATGGTATGTATTATCAGACTGGGGAATAAGAATGGTGTATATTATCAGATTGGAGAATAAGAATGGTGTATATTATCAGATTGGAGAATAAGAATGGTGTATATTACAAGACTGGAGAATAAGAATGGTGTATATTATAAGACTGGAGAATAAGAATGGTATGTATTATCAGACTGGGGAATATTATTGGTGTATGTTTTAAGACGAGAATAAGAATGGTGTATATTATCAGATTGGAGAATAAAAATAGTGTATGTTATCAGACTGGAGAACAAGAGTGTTGTATATTATTAGACTGAGAATAAGAATATATTTTACATTGGAGAATAATAATTAGTTAGTTTTGCCCGTCACCCCTGCCGGGGTATAGGCCACCCATAAAAGATCACCAGAGGCTTCTGTCCTGTGCCATCCCCTGAAGCTGACTCCAGGTGAGACTCATCTTAGTGATATCTGCCTCAAGGTCGCATCGCCAGGTGTTTCTTGTTTATGGCTTCCATGGGCTATCGGCTTTCACCACATAGCGTAGAAGACCCTTCTTCCCTCAGGCTTTCAGTTTCTGTTTTTTTTTCATGTCGGCGTTTTTGTGGCAAGTTGGGTTTTACAGGGTCAGGTTGCTAGCCCCACACCCAACCCTCCTCCTTTTACATCTGGGCTTGGGACCGGCAGTGGCGTGAGTTGGAGAATAATAATGGTGTATATTATTGATTGAAGAACAAGAATGGTGTATATTATTAGATTAGAGAACAAGTGTTGTAATTTATTAAACTGAAGAACAAGTATGGTGTTTGTTATCAGACTGGAGAGAGTGAACTATGAGTCAGAAGAGAGCACTTACTTTGGTATGTATTATAATTATATCAATTGGCTGATTGCTTCTGCATGCAGTTTCAGGAAAGTTCAGACTGGTTCTATTATTATCACAAGTTTTATCAGGACAGACTAGCAAGGATATGAGTATCATCAGTCTAGCAAAATGCTGAGTTTGTCAAGGGGTTCTGATTTGGGCATTTGTCATTTACTAATTTCTCCATGTTTTCTAAAGAAATAATTATGTTATATCAAAGGTTACTTTCTAAAAGTGCACACACACCCTTCCAGGATTGGGAATGTAGAATAGGCCTAATGTTCTCTCATGCATGTCTTTAGAGACATCTAATGGTGGCAACCATTTTGCCTTGCGATGCATTCCTTGGTATTATTTTCCAGCTGGAATGGTATTGGGTCCTTTTAACTGTGCATCTTGTATGTGTTTTTAGGATAATACATTGCTGCCTTCATCTTGGTTTTGTATGCGCATGTTTTTTGTTGTTTTTGTAATACCTAAACATACATGTTCTATGTTGCCAAGATTGTGATTGTGTCTTTTAACCCTTTGCATAGGCTGCCAACACCGGCTGAACCTGGATGGGTATTGAACCCATGTCACTTGGATTATGAGTCATGCGTACATGCATATATGCATGCATACATACATGCATGCATACATACATACATACATACATACATACATACATACATACATACATACATACATACATACATACATACATACATACATACATACATACATACATACATACATACATACATACATACATACATACATACTCTCCCTCTTAGTATGGGGGTAGTTTAAATTGGATTTAGCTGTTATCTAGGAATGTCCTCCCTTGATATTCAGACCCAGTGAGAGTGAAAGATAGAATATCAACAGAGAACTGGGCAAGATTATTGGGAAGAAACAATGCAATATGAGCCCCTTTAAACAAATTTAGTCATACAAAGTAATAGTGGTAATTTCAATTCAGCTTTAAGGATTTATTAGCAGTGTCTAATTTGTGTTTATTACATTGTCATAATGAGTGGTGAAAAGAACACAATGTCTGACTGATTGCATCAACTTCCTCTCAGCTGTGTTCCAAAGTTCCCTTTTACCTCAAGTCTTCCTTTAATGACTGCCAAGTGCATCCTGGAGTTCCTAGATTATACTCTCTAATTATCACTTTCCCCTTCCAGACCTCACTCGTCATTTCTCACTTTTTGGTGGTGGTGGGGGGACTCCATCTCTGGACTGTTGAGTCTCCTCTCCCTCTGAAAATTGTTTCCTTAATGCTGTTAACTTTAGAACTTGTGCATCCAACACTAAACCATGTCTTTTTCACTAGACTTCACATGTTTAATGAGGAAAGCACTATTCTTTGCTTACTCTTTTCTCAGAGCCAAAAAACTTCCTTCTCTCAGAAAATTTCGAACTAAAGAAATTCAACCAAGGTTGTCACTTTAATGCCTATTACTCTCAAGATGTATGCCTTAGATTCACTTGACTAATCATAAGCAGTGGTTTCTAAATAAATTCCTAATACAAACATTTGTTTCATCTGTCAGAATCTCTTTTTCAAACCTGTTTTAAGATATCTGGTCAATTTCATTGAATTGGAACAGCAGCCCCTTTGAAGTTTTAACACTGATATGGAAGAAATTAAGAATAAAGGTTGAAATGACCATTCCCAATATTTCCTTGGTCTAAATGCAATAAAATCTCAATGCTCAGTGCATTCAACTTTAAGGTTCACTGATTATTCAAAATTCGATACTTAACACACACCCACCCACACACCCACACCCACCCACACACACACACATACACACACACACACACACACGACATTCTATATTAATTAACTCATAAATATATTGTAACTTTGTTATTGCATATAGTATAACTTGTTTTCAGATGGAATAGTCATTGCCTGTCCATGTCATAGCTTAAGCTGTTATGCAACATCTTACTGTTCTAATTGAAAATCATGGTTACACCAAATGAGATAATCAAAACTGTCAGAATGACTATCAGTTTATCACTCAGTTCATACTTAGTTAATTGAATTGCTTAATCTCTATCCCACTGCCTTTGCTGTATATATTTATGTTAGATACTTTATCCCTTCAACATGTACCTGCTATACTGTGCAATGACATATGTGGATCTTAGTGGTTTGCAGTTTGATTTGACCTGTGTGCAATTATATATTGTATGTCTTAATCAGATATGACTTTGCCACATTTCTTTCTATTGCATGACCAATCAAATAGGACTCCTTTCCCTTCTTGCCAATTTCCAGGTCTAGCACTTTTGCAACGAAGTCTTTATTGATTGTAAATGTTTCTATTTATTGTCAGTGTTTATTGCCCAATTCATCACAACATTGGTTGGGTGTGACCATGAATTCAGAGAAAAATGAGATGCATATCTTAATGTTACATTGGCTCATGAAGATTCAATAGGCTTCACCAGTTTTGCTAGGATTGAAATGTCCAATACAATTACATACATTTTTCTGTTCTGATAAAGTTTTAATTCCTGTTGTTTCTTTGAAGTGTATAGTTAAGCTGTTTGGTCTCTTTGTACATGAAAAGCTGGCAATTGCAAATATGTAATCAATGTCCCTTCTGATTGGTCAGTTTTGAATGTTTTGAAAGAATATATATATATATATATATATATATATATATATATATATATATATATATATATATATATATATATATATATGTATGTGTGTGTGTGTGTGTGTGGTGTTTAATAACCAAATAATATATAACATATAGACTATAAAATGAAGAATTGCAAAACAAAAAAGACAGCCCCTTGTATATAAATTTAAATATGCAGTACAGAAAAATATATATACAACTCAGTAATGAAAAAAAAAATTTGTGAAGGCAATTTTTTTTATATTTTTCCTTCATATTCAATATGAAATTCTGGATGAGTAATATAAACTTTTCAAAAATCAGAATGAAACTACAACTTCGGTAGCTGTTATCCACATCAATTATCCAGCAATATTTTTCTTACCTGAACCTTTTTGCTATGAGTGAAAATGGGAAAGAATCATACATGATTTTTAAGTAATAAGAAGAAAATTGTATAGTACCTGGTAACTTTACAAATGAATCAGTTATTTGAACCAGAAATGTATTTAAAGCTGATATATCAAAAACTGGTTACTTGTAGCTAACACACACACACACACGCAAATATAATAGAAATGTGGTTAATGGTGGAGTGTATGTCAAGTAATTTGAAATGTCCTAGGTTGTTTTTTGTTTGCATTGTTAGGATCATACAATTCTTTGTTAGTATGATCCTGCTTTATCACTGTTGGTGTGTATTGTTCAATTTTCTCACAAACATTTCAAGAAATGTGAGTCATCTATGATTAAGCCAGTGTTGTTACAAAAGTGTACGTATTTGTTTTGCTGGTTATTAAGGGACTTGTACATATCTGGTTAAGTTACACAATCTTGTATGAATATTAATGATATTTTAAATTGTGATTTTTTTTTAATTATTATGGCATGTAACAGTAATTATTTCTTCCCAGTTTTGCAACTGATTCTTACCATCATGTGACAAGTTAGACTTTGGTAAGTAGATCTGCTTGACATGGAGTTGACATTTTTTTCTTCTGTCTTTTATCATTTATGGCACAATGATTCTTTAAGCTTTGATATTGTGCATTATAATGAAACCACCATATCAAATCTTGCAGTGTCCAGATTAAAAAAAAAATATCCATCTTGTTCATGTCATTTGTAAAAAGTTGAAGAAATATTTTATCTCATTTTCCCCCAATCTGAATTGATAATGGAATATCAGGGTCTTTTCTAGATCAGGGGACCTCCCACTTTTGTACCAAAAAGATAAATGTTCAGAATTCAGGAGGGATTTAATAAAGAAATAAAATTAGTATTTGAAATCACATATTCTGTTGATATTCTTCTATGCAGTCTTTTTGAAATACGTATTCATTCTGCAATAATGTGAGTCCTTGTATGCCGGAAATGTCTCTCTTGTCGCACAAAACTTAAAACTCGTACACTGCAAGTTTCTGCTTTAGACTTGACAGAAAACTGAGTAAAACTTCAAAAAGTATAGGAATTATTCAATGTTTGCTTGTTATCGGTCATCAAGCTCAATATCCATTGCATTCAAAAGAAAAACTTAGCCTTAGAATGTATAAGTATGCACAAGATATTGAGTAGTCTTTGGGTATTATAGTTATGAATTATAGTACATGTATATTGAGATGATTGAAAAAATGGCTGTCATTAAGTTGACAACATGAAGTTTGTCCTGTACTGCAACACAGCACATTCTTTGTTATGTACTAAATTTATGAATATGAAAACTGTTTTCAGTGTTGGTGGTAGGGAATGAAAAATGCATATTTTGGAGTATATTTTATTTTGTAAATCTCTCTCTCTCTCTCTCTCTCTCTCTCTCTCTCTCTCTCTACACCTGAGTTATCTGAATTGAATTTTAAATTGATAATTGTCAAAATTCAGTTTTACCTATATATGGACTGAAACAACACCTATTTTGCCCAGTGATATATATAATTGGCACAGCTTGCAAAACATTGGGTCTAAAATAAAATAAAATAAAATAAAATTAAATAAAATTAAATAAAATAAAATTAAATTAAATAAGGTGATATGGGTACTCATAAAGAAATGTAGATATGGCCATAAGAAAATTATCATTGGACATGCCATACATTTTATCATACATTTCCTATATTAAGCCAAGGAAGCCTGGCCTTGTAAATGCAATGATATGGTGATTTAAGGTACAGGGTGAAGTGGGGTGGGGTTATAATCAGACAGTTGTACAAGACTTTGATTAATAAAACTGTACCTAATTAATATAAAGTGTTGTAGATGGGCTTATCATTAGGTATGCATTTAGAATCATGGGAGAAATATGGTACTTGCACAAGGTTTTCACATGGTTTGTCATTTATGAGTTATCATTTGTGTGTTTGTGTGTAATTTTTTATTTTTAATATAGCTTTAAAAAAATGTTAAGTCACCGCAACAATATTTGCAATGTGGCAGTTTATAGTGATGTCTAACACTGGGACATCATGAAATTAATGGCTCCTAAACATTTGTACTTAGATACTCAGTAGTTTTTTGTATTTAGTGAGAAATAAAATATATACAAGACTACAATTAAACATTGACATCATACATAATTTGTAAGTATATTATTTCCAGCTGGTATTTTGCATGTATACAGTTGTTTTTTTATTGCAGTCGTGCAGAATGCATTCATCCCACAAAAGCCAGTGTCCAAAATCAATATCATGTTGTTGCTGTATTGGAAATTTCAGATTTATTAAGCGCTGATTTGACCAATTTTATATTGATTGCTTCCATAATTGCATGTGGGATTTATTGTATAAATTTCAATGGAAGCAGGATGAAGTTTCAGTTGTGGCTTTTGCTTGATACTCCAGCACAGATGATGAGTCAGGCTGTCTGATTATTGACATAAAGCTGAAACTTGATGAACATCTTCTGCTGGCTGGCTGAATTTATTGTTCTCTTGACAAAATCAACTGGCTGATAACATTGCCAATGTGAGCTCTGAGCAGTTCATGACTGCATTTGCAAATAGGCTGCTGATCTCTTTGCTTCATCATTGTTACAGAGTCAATAATGACCATTCAAGACACCTCGACTGAGCTTGAGTAATATATATATATATATATATATATATATATATATATATATATATATATATATATATATATATTCCATATACTTACTTATAAGTCGAGTCCATGCTGTTTGTTTTACTGATTGCTTCTTACAAACTGCACGGACCCAGATCTCCCAGCAAACGGAAGAAAGATCTGGGTCTGTGCAGTTCACAGTTGGTCTCGAGCAAGAACACAATGTAAATTTTCTACTGACTCATTTACATTATTCATGAAATCTCGTCACAGCGGTCCTTTGTTTTTCTCTTAATCTGGTATAATTTTATATTCATGAAATAGACTTTACCAATGAAAATGCAAGAAACTGCTTGACGACTTCGATGCTTAAAATGGTAAACAGTATATACTCCATAGACCAAAAAAAATATAAGAAAGCCTAATGCCATGGGACCCCTCTAAAAAATGTCTATTGCATGAAAGAAATCTTGAGCCTGCAGATGAAATGCAGCATTGTCATTTTGAAGTTCTTGAAAGACACCTGTAAATTATTAGTACTAAGCTTCCTGCTGGGGATCTATCTCTTGGTACCTCCATCTCATGAAGGTGGTCTGCTTATTTGTGTACCAAAGGAAGCATGTGACATGTGAACAGGAAAGTCTTCTATTTCTGTTTTACATATTAGATTGGTTACCTACAAATTAGCACTCACTTGTACTAATGAATAAATAAAAGATATGAATATTAGTAATAAGCTGTCCCATGCTTGATGATGCATCGTCAGTTAAATATATTGAATGAAGCTTGTACAATTGTTTTACAAGTAAGCTTAAACATGGGATTAATAGACCCAGTATTTGACCTTAGAAGAACCAAGAACATTTCATTATGTTTTAAACTGTGTGTGTGTGTGTGTGTGTGTGTGTGTGTGTGTGTGACTTTTAATCTAGCTTTAACAGTTTTTGAGTCATATCAATATGATGTCTACAGTGTGGCAGTTATATCATAGTGATGTCTAACACGGGGCATTATGTTATCAAAATGTATCATCATGTCCCACCCAATCATATTATTTGGGGACACTGAAGGCTGACCAGTCTTAACATTAACCTATTATTGCTTAGCCGCAATCAAGGCAGCTGCTTGTACCATTTGTATAAGTCTTTGATATGACGTGGTGGGGCTTGAACCCACAATTACCCTCCTGCATTGGAGGTGGACATTCTAACCACTTAGGCCACTGGAATGGTCCAGATTTTTTTCTGTATATTTTAAGTTAGTTCAAAGCATTAATGCAGCTGATTGTATTGATACAGTGTGAGTGTGTGCTGTAATTGGGACAGTACTTAGTCGCTCAAACTAATTAGGAAACTTTAAACCGCCATTTTTACTCTTTTATTTAAAAAATACCAATGATATTCCCACTTGATTTATGTTGTTGACTTTGAAAGAGGAATATGGAAACTTTTGCATCATTCAGAAAACGAAACTTCTCCAGGACCCCTGAATGTGCTTATCTTCAAATATTGTTGAAATACCAAGTCTGTACATAAATCGGAAGGTTAAGCTAAGTTAGGCATGCAGTAGGAGATCACAAGAGTAGAGATTATTGCCCTGAATACCACGCCAGAGCATGCAGAAATTTAACGTATTGTAAATCTCAGAAAATGTTAGCTGGTCTTCAGCAGAATATGACTGAGTGCTGGGCTCAAGTCTTGTGAACTGTATCACAACTATATGATGCATTTTAGTTTTGTGTTTTATGGGTGTCAAAAGAATATTTTTAAAAGACTATGGCCTTGATGGGCATGTGATTTTAAATCAGTGCAATTGATTTTTTTTAAAAGCCACCTGCCAAGGTCTGTGCCTGATTTTTTTTAGCAATGCTATATTTACCCTGTGTGAGGATCCAAATTTCTGTCGATGAAGAGCACATTAACTTGGGCCAGAGAACAATTAATTAGATTTATGGGGACAGGTGCTTGTTAAATCACTATACTGCAATGATTTCTAATGCTTTGTTAGGAGATGAAGTGATTTTTAATTAAGCCTTCATTTATTTAATCGTTTCTGACGAGACTAGCAAGAAAGTTTAAGTTCAATTTTACGGGTGTATCAAAACTGTCAGAATTTATATTTTTCAGAATGGTTGTTTGGAAATCTAGATTCAGGCAGACCACAGTTTTTGGTGCCTAGTTATAAAAGGAGGTAGATATATTTAATCCTGATTGGTTACGATAAATAAGGGGTGTGTTTCCAACACAAAATTTCCTTAGTCTTAAAATTAAGACCCATCGAAAAATTGCATTGCAAGTCAAGGTGTGATGGAATTTATCTTGTTGGATATACACTTCATGATAATAAAAGAATGAATCGTATAATTAATATTACATTTAAACACCCAGAAACAGGCAACAATTCTAAGTATAACTGACAGAGAACAAAAGTTGCCAAAATACATTCTTATCAAATGTAAAAACTTTCTCAATAAATGTTTGGACATAATTTTGTTTGTCTCTGGAACATATTAGGAGGTCCATTTGTATGTCCATCTATATTCTTTTTTTTTTTTCTTCAATACAGTAACTCTTGTTCTCCACCATCTACCCTTACCAACCATTCTGGATGGCTCACTTACTTGTGGGGTCAGGAATGAGCCTATAGTTTTCAGGGTCAAGAATCAAAGGTCAGGATCACTGTGATTGAATGAAGAAATCTGGTTTATGCATAAACTTTGTGGATGGTTTTCACTTGGAGTTGGGAAGAAACCTGTTGATTTGGGGTCTCTGGCTGAAAGAAGAAACATATTTTTTGCACAGTCAGTGACATTAGTTCTACATAACAAGGGCCCAAAAACCTGCCCCTCTTGTAGATGTTCATTATTACATGGGCAATCTGTATAAAAAGTTCACTTAAAAATTGGAAGAGATGTGGTTATTGACTAATGGTGTGGTGAACAGACATATGGATGACATGACAATATTTCCCATATCTAGTATTATGTGAATAATAAAGCATTGTCAGGGTATAGATTCTCTATACATGTACAGTAAAACCTGTCTTGAAAGACCACTGCTATGTGAGATCATCTGTCTTGAGAGACCACAAAAGAGGTGGCCTTTCAAGATAGGTTCTACTGTATTTTGACTAGGTTTTCCAAAGGGACCTATATAATGTAAAGTATGGTAAGAATTTTTGGTACTTTTGTGGCAGGCTGTTCCTATCTTATCTGATGGTCATGCAGGGAAACTCTACATATCATGGTTAGTTTGGATCTCTAATTATCTTGTCATCTTCTTGACATCTGTTAGTGCCAAAGTTTCCAAGAAAGAAACAAGAAAATTGTCCAGGATCTTTGGATTTTGCCACTGAAATGGCCTTCAAGAGTCACTGTTCTTTACTGAACTTTCTTGATTTGGGCTTCCTATATATTAGTTTATGATAAAATAAGGTGATTTTTGTTTTGGCGTAAAGTATGGGAAATTTCCTTGATTTAGATGAAACATTGTTTGAGGAACTTGGAACTCTTCATGGAGTTTTGCTAATTGGTGTGTGAGGGGTGGGATGTTACTGGAGTCTGTTTTGAAGTAAAATGGTAATACTAGTGATGATGATATCAATGATGATGTTGATAGTGATGATTATAAGTTGATGCAGGAGTGAACATTTATCCATTTGAGCATCATGAAATGGTTGAGTCTAAAGTCTACATTTCTTGGATTCACCAGAATGCTTGTTTTCTTTTTGCTCTTCACAAATGCTGAAATGTTGATCCCTTCTACACAGAAAGATAGATACAGTTAATATTTAACTGAACAGATAGTGGGGAAATCAGGTACTTAAGGGTTTGTTAGGCTCAGCAGGGCTACTGACCATGTAATTATTTTCTCATTACCCTTCTTCACAGATGAGGTCATGACACAGTAACCTCTTGGTGTATTTATTTCTTTAAGCATAATGTATCAAAGGGGTCTATAATATGTAATGACAGTTTTTGGTGTAAGTACTAGCTACACATTTCTGTGTTGATATGATGGCATTGGCATGCATGGTTTTGTGTGATTTTCTTTCTTTTGTACTTATGTACTTTCATAAATTTGTAAGAGTAACCTCATATTTAGTATCCATGTAGTAATCACATCCATTAATCTAACCATCAGTCTGGTTTCAACATTATTGGAAATAGTTGAGTTCAGACAAGGATTTATATCAATAAAACATCAAATGAGGTTTTTTTCTTCTTCTGCAAGTCATGATTCAGAAGAGATTCATCTTTTGATATATCTAACTTTAGGTTTCACAAGCATAACTAATAATTGGTATTTTAGTATCTACATACTGTAGAGTAAGTTATAATACATGCCACACATCAGTTTTAAGCACATCACTAGTTTCAGAAACATCTAGTTCACAAATATATCTATATCTTTAAGTAGTAAACAAGAGCAGCAAGTGTACCATAAGTCATGGGTTTGAACCCCAGCCGAGTAATGCCAAAGACTAATAAAATGGTACTAGCAGCTGCCTCACTTGGTGCTCACCATTAAGAGATTAGTGTTAGGACTGGTCAGTCAGGTGTCAGGATAATGTGACTGGGTGGGACAGGGACCCCAGAGTGGCTGAGTGGTTTAAAGTGCTCACTGTTACAGATCACTGCCATCTCACCTCTGTCTGCATGGGTTCAAGTCTTGGGCTCTGCCATTGTTGGTACATGTGAAAACTTGCTGGGAGCTTTTCATAGATTGGTGATTCTTTCTGGGGCTTTTCAGGGTCTTCCTCACTATTTATACTGGCCGCCATGTATAGCCTATCTTATGAAAAATGGCGTTCAGCCCTACAACAGCAACTGGGTGGGACATGATGCTACATGTCTGTGGTATGATGCCACAGTGCTAAACATCACTATAAATTGTCACACTGCAGGCTTCATAGCGATATGACTAATTTTTGTAAAGCTGCATTAAAAGTCCAACACACACATACAGACACCAAAGTTGGTGTGCAGCTTTATTCTATTGAGACTGTAAATAATTTGATTCCAGCATTTCAGTTCATCATTTACCAATGGTATGATACCTAATCTCTTATCCTCCTAAATAGTGGTATTAAAACAACTTTACTATGGATTAAATTTTGTGAGGAGGCTTCGAATTTGTTTAATTTTTTCAACATTATTTGCAGGAGTTATGTTCATTTTTTCCACCGTTATCTAACATGGGTCTTTCAACATAACAGAAATATGCCAAGGAGTGTTGGATTTCAACTAAATATGGTCTGCAGTTCTTTAATTGATATAAGTATTTTACGCTTTCATATACATGGACTTTGACCACTGAAAACCTGTCGTGCTCAACTTTATTTTAACCTGTGAGATAAAACATTAACTGCAGGTAGTGGTGTGATCTCATTTTTTGCCAGCTTTCTGTTGATCCTGGATTTCAAGAAAACTGTATGTTCAGATTTAGATTTATTCAACTCTTTCAGGAGTTTGACTGTAAGCATTATACATCATTGTTTTGTTTAGTTTTGGGCTATTTTATTCTACACCTCCATTCATGACCACAAAGTCTGAACCATCAGTTTTCAGTTGTATGGATGATCAAAGGTTTAAGGTGTGTGTATGTGTACGTGTTGAGGGTGGGGGGCCTCCAGGCAACGTTCCCTCTAAGCGAATGGTAGATGTGCACGCAATGCTCACTGCATTGTGCAAGCATTACGGAGATGTGCAAACTTTAATGTTGGTTTGACAATTCAGCTGCATGGTGATGTCTGAGCAGCTGCAAATGCATGCAGCTTAGAGGGAATGTTGCTTCCAGGAACTTTAAAACATTGTGTTTTTATTTTTATTTTTTTGCGTGCCCATCTTTATATGCATATCTGTACCTTTGGTATGTTTACGTCACTGTAATGTATGACTGTGCTATCCATGCCTGTATCACAGAAATTTTTCAGAATACTCCAAAAATTGATACAAAAATTGGATGCAAAAATTGATACAAAAATTGGATTTCATCAGATGTACAGAAAATAGAACTGCTCTTAAGTTTTAAAGATGAACTCTTGGAGGAAAAAAATTAATTATAAAAAAATGTTAGGAATTACTTACATTTTAGGAAAACTAAAGAATTCAGACACATGCCATTCAAAGGTTTTCCAGCAAAGAAACATAGATTATCTAATGCAGATTCAATTGGAGTACAAGCCCATGGATGCACCATGATAGTGGAGACAAGTTAGGCCACTGGTATAATTTGAGTCTGGTCACAAGTGCAGCATGTTAGCTGCTAACCATGGCTTTTGCCTCCATTAGTCACCTCTTTGTAGCACATATGAGTACATTGAAACATAGTTTACATCCCCAAACCCTTCTATAAGAAAAATCAGACCAATTTAAGAGATTGTGACTGCATTTTAATGTCTGATGCCTGTGAGAACATTTGTTAGTATGTAACCAAGCAATAACAATGTTTGGATAAGTCTGTTTGAGGAAGATATTTTGCAATATTTATTGAAAATAGGACTAAAGCCTTTTAAGTGAAACTATCCTTATGAAAAACCTTTATAATGGAATATGTGCTTACTAAGGAAGGCTGTTATTAGCCCTTTTTGTAGTGGACAATATTTATTTTGTTTCTTTGATTGCTCTTTGTTAACAGGTGTCATATTATAATAGGTAAAATATACATTAAGATGTACTGTTATTTGTGTTTCAACATTATTTTATATCCTAAATCAAACTTGCGCGAGCTTGTGATACCTCGTAGCACGCTTCTTACGATCTTAGCTGTAGCTCGCAGACTACATGGGAGCTCGCACTGCGCTCGTACAAGTAAAGTTGCTCGTATGATCTTGCTAGCAAACCCTGCAGATAAATTAATTATCTATAAAATGGATATGGTGAAAAATTAAATTACTAGAAAATGTAACATTTTGTGTATAAAATCATTAATTTGCATATCAAAACAATAATCTTGACTTGTTTTGAAAAAAGGTATTGAAATTCCACTTCTAATAGTTATTTGCTAGGTCGTCTAGTTTGGCCACCCCTGGTAAAATAATAATAATAATGACTTTATTAAAAGAAGCTCATTTGGTCAGGCCTTTACATTTGTACATGTATGTATATATAAGATGAGGTGTCTTTAGACAACAAATGCTATTAAAACTAGATAATTGATCTATTGCAACAATAAAATATGTACAAAGCTTTAAGGATAAGTACATACAGGATTCATACAAAGATAGTGAAAATGTGTAATATATACACACACACACACACACACACACACACACACACATATATATATATATATATATATATATATATATATATATATATATATATATACACACACACATGTACAAGCAAGCACACAAGCAAAAGCAGTCTTCTTGCCATCGTTTAATTGGATATACACACAAGTCTTTGACAGATGTAATTGGAACTATTTTGTACTGCACATACTTAGATTTCAAAGGGACTATATTAACAGGATTTTCATCAATCACGCCATTTTCAATTGAAACTTCAGTATTATTTCTCAGTTCCTTTATGACTGCTTAATATTGTGCTTGACACAAACAATCAATGGTACAATTTCTGTGACACTGTGTATATACTTCAATATATTTCTCAACATGCCCATTTTTTCTTGATTCATCATTTTTGTAGAAAATGACAGTGTACGAGTTTCATTCTGAAACTTCAGAATACTGTAATGATTGAAACAGAATTCCATCTTTATACATCCTGTAGAAACAAAGCACTTTTTTAGGTTCATTAATGCCAAGGATTGAAGTTAAAGGTTGAGCTGTTCATCTGAAAGTATGTGCATTACTCAACTGCCTATAACACGAATACCGTTTTTTTTCTCCATATTTTGAACCAGATTACGGGTGTACAATTTTTGTGCAAAAAAATGTTTTTTTTAATTTAAAAATAATTTTAACATATTCATTGCAATATTCAGTTTAGTATGGGCACTCTGTTCAATTATGATAGCAATGTATCGCATGTATATAGGAATAGTTCTTCAATATGATTGGTTCATTCGAAATCGAGGCTACCATGCCTGTATTTACCCGCCATATTGGATTTTGCAAACATTTACCGCTGTCACTGTATCTAATCTTCGTAATATGCAACTTCTAATCATGTTGAATAGGAAAGAAGAATAATTCAGAATTTTCTCCATGAAAGACAAGAAAACAGAGCTGGAATAACAATTGTGCCGTCCTGTTTAGATTTGCGAAACAATCTGGTAAAGGAGAAAACTCTACGTTTTGCAAATTGTGTAATGTGATTTCGCTACTGGGCATGCAATACAAGAGCACGAAAAACATAATAAACATCAGCTTGCTGCTTCATCTGGTGTTTTTCAACAGATTACATCAATGAGCATTTTGAAGAGAGTGAGGCATCAGAAACTTTGAAGGAGTTCAACTGTATAATCAACAGCAAGTGTGGCACAGCTAGACGTTAGTCGTTACCTCAATGAAATGTGCTGATTTTAAAGACATTTTACTTCAAAATAGCTTATGAGTTGGATTTATTAAGATATTTAAAAAGTCATGTGATCTTAAGTTTGTAGTCCATTCATTTATTTTAATTGTATTAGATTCAAAAACTAATTTTGTTGTTTTTAACACAATCATAAATGACAAAGCATGGAAGTTTCATTTTCCATTTATGACGATTACTTTTAGAGAGGTTGGTTCATTGAGCACTTTGGATAGAGATAGGCATCACCAGCTATGAATGAATATCATCAACAGCAAGTGGGGACTGCCAGATGTTCCCAAAATAAATTGACCATCCATTTAGTACATATGCACAAATCTGGCAAGGAATGGCCCCCTTCCCCCCTTCCTCCCCCATTCATACTTATTAAGACATGCCCCACCAGTGTACATACTCTTGATACCAAACCAAAGTTTGTCTAGTGTCCGCTAAAATTCAAACGTAGACTGAAGCCAGTCTATCAGGTTACATATTAAATTAGTCAAATTATTATAGAGGATTCACACCCATCCATCCTGTTTCTTATGCATACGTACATTATCAGTAGAAACGCACACTATACGCAAGCATATGCATTTTGGTTACCCACCTCCATGTGTACGTACTAAATGGATGGCCCCTAATGTGATTTTTTTAAATGACCTTTAAACCTTGATTTTTTTTTCAGTTGGATTTATTAAATTGTAAAATATCATCTGATATTGATTTTTCTAGTCAGTCTGTTGGTTTTAATTATTGTATTACATTCTAAAACTTATGTGTTTGTTTTTTATAATTATTGAAATAAATAGAAATCTCACTTTCTATTTATAATAGTTCTTGTTATAATTACTTTTTTATTGGTTGTTGGTTCATCAAAAAAATGCATTGCTTTTATCCATTCCGAGAATTGGAACAATACAAAGAGATATATCAAAACTAAAGCACCAATGAGGAAAACAAATATATTTTGGTGCATAGAAGAAAAAAACCATTAGCTGTAAGATTTTAGTTTTGTTTCATAATTTGTATTGCGTTGCATTTGGTGAGAGTTCACTGTATTTATTTATATGAGCTTGATCTTCCCCATTGATCGACCAGGGACTGCAAAGTTTGCTGTATAAAGGTCTCAATGTAAGTGTGACTAGCTAACCACGAGCTTGTATTGAACTCGTTACAATTCATTGTGAGCTTGCTACTTTGCACATATGAGCTCGTGTGAAACTTGCAAGCTCGTTACGTGCTATCAACCAGCTAGTACAAACTGGTTCACAGCCCATGGCGAGCTCGCGCGTGCTAGTTGGTTGACAGTGCCTCACGAGCTTGGATGCTTATTGTTAGCTGGCACGAGCATAATTTCAGCGAGCTTGCTATATGCACGCATTGAGCGCATTTAATGCTTGTACGAGCCTGCCACGACTTCGTAATCGTTTCAAATCCGAACTCTTAAGTGCATAACCACAAAGTCGTGGGCTTGCACGTGCGAAGTTGCAATAAGCTCATATACTGTCTTGAAATAAGCTCGCGATTTTTATAAGGGTGGTTATCAGCAGCATTGGGGGAGCCAGGATTTTGTGCAATAGATTTTGGATTTTTAGCATGAAAAGGGCAAAGTAGGTGTACAGGATAATTATTGGTCCCTCAGTCTGGTCATCATTGAAAAGTTGATAGGTACTGGTATACAGGATATTTATCAATTTGTACTGGATTGGCTCACAGTCTGGTCTGCTGTCAAATATTCAAGCACCACAATATAGCTTTGAATGATGCATATGCCATGATTATATATATTAATGATGTCTGGACCTTGTTATCAACAGCATTGAGGGAATCAGTATTTTATGCAATGGATTTTGGATTTTTAGCATCAGAGAGGTCTCATATGGTCCAATTATTTTAAGTCTTTGACAGAAAAAATTATTTTGTTTTGCTTTCTAGGAGGGTTGCTGGACGAATATTAGGGTTGTTGCACTTCCTACCTCCTAAATCAGCTTGAGATCCCTGGTGTACTTATGACACACTTTGGTGAAATGATGGAGAATTTTGAATATTTTATATTTGAGACTGAATACTGTGAGCAGCAATATTTGAAAATTCCATATACAGTTTGCATACTGTTATTTAAGGAAGGCTGTACACAAGGACATGTGTAAACATGTTTCATTAAAGGATATGAATAAATGTAATTATGTCCCATTTTGCAAGAAAGTTGTGATATAAGATTTTTTACTATGCACAATAAAAAACTGCTTGTTAATATGCATGGGTATAAATAGTAAATTTAATGGCATCACTGAAACTTGTCTATTACTGAAAATTGACTTTTATTGGCAAGGCATAATTTTTTGCAGCAGATTTTCTGCTAGATTTTGCACTTTTAAAATTTCAAGCTGGATTTAGGCACTTTGCAAATTTCCTCCTTTTTTAAACTGTTGCAGATTTCATGTGGGATTAGGCTGGTGGCAGTTTTCATAATCATGACTGTTGATCATTCAGATATTGGTGATGTAAAGTAGAGGTGAGGAGGTATTTAGTTACAGTTAGATGTGGCTTAGTATATAGACTGCTACCAGCTGAGCATGTAGGGTCAGTACTACTGTGGAGAAAGCTAATGCAATTGATGGGTGGCAGGACTATGCCACATAGTATGCACCAGGTATACAGAGAGTGTATGTGTGTCTGAGAATAGTACTGGCAGTGCAGACTAGAATATCACTTGAGAACATCTTACATTACAGAAAAAGCCTGAATTAACAAACATATGCACCATTGATGCCAGTGCTGGTTGTTTCTTGTAATTTGTCACTGATATCAGGAGAAATAGCTTGTAAGTCTCTGAATCAGACAGTCCTCAATTAACCACTTGATTGCTATCAATCACCAGGAATCCATTGCAGTCTTAGTGCAGTGTGGAAACCATAGGATGCAAGTAGCAAAGTAGTGCTTTAATGGGGTAGCAATTATCAAGGTAGATGTGGATGAAAAATGTCTGGTCAACTGGGAAATAATTCATTTGGATCATGTGTAATAGCTGATCAGTTTTCTAAAACTGCAATGGCAAAAAAATTTACTTCTAAAGTTAGGAATGAGTAATGTAAATAACACCTGTTATAATTTTTTATATAAAAAAAGTGTTACAGAGCTATCCAAATTGATAAACTGTTAGCCTTTTTGGAAACTCTTCCTTCAAATTCATACTTTAATGTCAATAGTAATTGATGTTTCTTCAATGAACAACTTGATCATTGTTGAAAAAAACCCAGCAAATATTGTGAATATAAGAAATTTTCAAACATTCAGAGGAAATAGATCACAATGATCCTTGTCAGATTCTTCAAGAGGCTTTTCAGTAAGTATGATGTTACTTTATATGTATGTATTAATTTTAATTTTCAAAAGATACAATCTTTAATTTTCAGAGATGGGGTTGAATATACATGTACCATGTTAAAACTAGTTCCAGACAAAATCACATAAGGTGATCAGAATTTTAAGAATGTGATTCATTCCTTAAAAAACTGCTTGTCTACTAAACATTAATAGGGCTCTGCTGTTTTTAGATTTTTATCTTGAAGTTAACATTTGCTAGTTTAACATGCCCAGTATGTACAGATGTATAACTGATATAAGAATGTGAACATTTGTTAGCAAATAACAAACTTTGTCAACTACTAAGCATTTGAGAAGTGCCAACCCTGCTTAAGAATTTAATATGATCTCAGAAAAGTATGATATTAAACGAGATTACACACATAAATGAGTTGGCCTTACATCTGATTGGGTGACCTTATTTACTCTCAGGTGTCATATTTTTAATCAACTTTTGATCAAACTTGGGATATTGGCATGTATCAGCATGACCTAGGATAAGTTTAATAATAAACGAGGTCCATGCGTTTTAAATGATTTGGTTACCATTCTAGAGACTGAGTTTAAATTGGATATTGCACAGGTTTGGTAAAGTTTATATCACCATGCTATTTAATCAGGTGAGATTTGCCCATATTAATGAAGTGATCTTGCATCTAATTGACAGAGGTATTTAGGATGAATGTGATTGCGAGCTAGAGATACACATACTAAACTCCTTTTGTTTTTTTCTTCAATTTTTACTTAATTGGCAAGATCTGCAGGATATAAAGATCGTGCTATAGAATACATTAGATGATCTTACAAACGCATGTATGAATTCTTAGATAAAGGGTCAGCATCTAAGTTATGAAATAATATTAGACCTCTTGTTCCACTACATGTTGAAATGTCATCATTTGTAGTATTCAGAAAACTAAGTATTATATTGTCTTTTTTTTCCGCAGAAGTACAAGTGTGATGTAGTGTAGGGATATATCAAGGCCGAAAGGATGAGATAATAAGTTCATTCTCCAGATTCAGAACACAACACAAAAACAATCAGTTTTGCATTTATTACATGCTCCTTATGTTCATATTTTAAAGTATTGTTAGCTTTAGAGTTTAAATAGATTCAGAAGAAACTGATTTATTACAATTTGACTCTAGGTACACAATAATATTAGTGCATACACATCTGGAAATATAAATTCAGTATCAGTATTGAATACTGTATCAATCGTTTAAGGTTAAATGGATATGACATATGTAACAAAAATATGTTTTAAATGATTTTATTGGGGCCTTAGGGGGTGACAGTGATTTTAGGCACTTGCTTATACAGATTACTCATGCCTCACACCCCAATCCATGCGAGTTTGAGTCTTGGCTTGCAATTATCTTCTCAAAAGTCAGTGGTTCTTCCTCCACCAAATATACTGACTGCCATGTATTTCTATCATGTGCTAAAAAATGGTGTTAAATCCACAAAACCATAAAAACGTATTGAATTGTAGGAGGTCCTGGCATCCTAACATTTGAAATAACTTAAACTATTGTTTAGAAGAGCAGAGAAGTTGCTGAACAGTATTTCATTGTAAACCTTTCCATAAAAGTAACTGTCCACCCATAAACATGATTCTTATACAAGTCATATCTTAAATGTGCTCGGGATATAATTTTCATTTTCTGTGTATGTACTTTAGTTTTAATTCTTGTGATTGTAAGAATTTGATAAACAAGCTTGAAAATTATATCAAGATATCCATCAAAGAATTGCAAATTAAAACAAATGTAAATTCCCTACAGCCATGTTCAAAATTGTGTCCATTGCTCTATGGCACAGGGAAAGCTTTTCTCTTCCTTCAGTCATGACATTTTTATATTTACATTTGCCATGGATATATGGAGGTGTAATTAACATCCTGGTTGGGTTAATCATGGTGCATGTTTCAAGATTGAACATTATTCATCCACAAGAAGCAGAAAGAAAATCTTTTGCCTTAACGCTTTTGTTTTGCAAATGACTAGAAAATTTAAACAAATTGGCAATCCCATCATAATTCAATAAATTCTATGAAAAATCTAGTTCGTGGAGAAATCACCAGGCGCAGTCAAGCTGTTAAAGAACAAATGATCTTTATAGTGTGGAAGATGTGTATCTCTTTTGCAGAACATGTTCATGTAGATGTACCATCAGATAGAAACACAGCATTTGTTTGTTTACTTTGTCAGAAGAAGCATTAAGTCGAGGATAAAAAGTTTTTGATATAACAGTATCAGCCAACAGATGTTACAAGTATCAGGCATTAACATTATTAAAGCCTGCAGGTCTTAATGCACTTGGTAAACTCTACATTTAGCTGTTACAAAAATCTCTTGTTATAACAAACTGATTTATTTTTAACGAGGAATGTAACAAATACATTGCATCTATGGACCAACAGTGAATGAGTAGGGAGTTATCAGTAGAAAAAACATCACAGACACTGATTGCTGGCACATTTTGTGATGACAGATCAGGGTCTGTGTTGTTTGCAGTTGGACTCGAGATATACGGTAAGCAAATATTAATGGAAGCTAACATGCTGACTTGCAACCAGATAATTGCTGGTTCAAGTCCTTCCATCAAATCAGCCCAGTCTGCTACCATGGTGTGTATTTGGACTAGGCATTGTATGTAATCCATATAAGGCAAGAAAAAAAATAATGTTGCTAATCTGTAAAACACCAAAACATAGCCCATCAGTCCAACCTACCATAACAGTATAATTGCCAATTGTTAATACAACCACACAGCTCATATCTTGGTTGAGATTTGTCTTGCATTTTCTTTTTTAATTCATTTATATTTAAGTCGTTTTCCTAAATAATATTGCACTTATCTATCAACATTCACTTTAGCACTTGTAAAAAGTAAATTGTAAAAGTAAAAAGTTACTGTTTTAATTTTTTAGATCATGTGCTGGTGAAGCAGGTGAGACTTGACAGTCTTCATAATTCATGACCTATTCTAGGGTAAAAAGTACCTGAAAGCTTTAAATATTGCATTATATTTTTAATCCTTAACTTTGTGTCATCATTAAACCCCTCATGGATGCAGAAAATTGATGGACATTACAGCAGGAAAAAAAACACACAAGTATCTACAAGATGGAGTGGAGACTTAAACAGGCAATTTTGTGAACAAGAGGCCTTGAGCTCAAAAAGCAATAACATTTGTATAAATATATATATAATATATGGGATATAAATTAGGATTTCCAAGAAAAACATTTTTGAGAAACTATTATTTGGGATATAAATTACAATGCTAAAAAAAGCAGTTTGAGAGAAATTATTATATTTTGGCATTTAAATTAGTATTTCCATGAAAAACATTTTATGAGAAATTATCATATAAATTAATAATTAAAAAAAAACATTTTATGAGAAATGATAATATTTAGGATATAAAATAGTATTTCCAATAAAACATTTTATGAGAAATGATCAAATTTTTTGTGGATATAAATAAACATTCTGAATAAAATCATTTATGAGAAATAATAATATTTGGGATATAAATTAGTATTTGCAAGAAAAAGATTTTATGAGAAATTATAATATTTGGGATATAAATTAGCATTGCCAATAAAACATGTTATTAGAAATTATAGTATTGTGGATATAAATTAGCAGTTAAATTAAAAACATTTTATGAGAAATAATAATATTTGGGATATAAATTCAGATTAAGGCATCAAATGGTCTCGTTTCAGTAACTGGACATTCTTAAAATAAGTGCTTCATTTTTTCTATTCCATCCTTAGGACAACTACATTTGTCATCATCATTAAATTATATTGTTTCCAATAATTGACTTGTAACAATATTTCAGTATATATAACAATTTTGTATCTAGTTTGCAATGCTTTGCATTTTCTAAGAGCTTTGTGTCTAAGATTCAATTAAATCTTAGTAAATAATTCTTACATTAATTTTTTGTTATGAGAAAGTTTTATTTTGGGAACTATGAGATTAATAAAAACATTTTCATATTAAATTCTTTTCCAAAGTGTTGATATATTTGATGTAACTTGAAAATACTCTATATACATGTACATGTAAAATTATTAGAAAGTGTTATTAGCTAATAATGACCTGTGTGCATCAACAAGATGTTGAACTTGTACAGATTCATTTCACTGCCATCTGCCGATTGAAAACTAGGAATATTAACTAAAATATCCTCTGATAAACAACACAATAAAAACCACAATTATTATGGTTTGGCACTCAGTTAGTCTTGAATTTGATGGAATAGGGATTGAAGCCTGGATTCTTGAGGTGGAGATTTTCTACCCATTCATGGTGCCTGGTTTGTACTGGGTCCATTTACCTTACAGTACCAGAGGGATGAAGGATCAATACTGGGAATACACATTAGATATTCCTCCAGGTCAGGATGTGATAACCATCAGTACTATGCCATGTACTGATAACATCAGGACAATATGGTGTGTGTTCCTACAGTTGTATCTCCCTGGTTCATGGCCAACTTTGCTTGCTCATGTCTCAGGTCATAAAGATCAGGCTCTGAAATCTGATATCATTCTGTGTCTATCTGTTAGTAAGCCCCTTCATTTATGGAATAAGGACATCTTGTGTTCAATGTCTGTCTGTCTGTCTGTTAGCAGGCCCCTTCATTTGTAGAATCAGGGCAGCTTGCACTCAGTGTATGTCTGTCTGTCTGTTAGCAGGACCCTTCATTTGTAGAATCAGGACAGCTTTTGTTCAATGTCTGTCTGTTAGCAGGGCCCTTCATTTGTAGAATCAAGACAGCTATTGTTCAATGTCTGTCTGTTAGCAAGCCCTTTCTTTTGTGGAATCAGGACAGCTTTTGTTCATTGTCTGTCAGTTAGTAGGCCCCTTCATTTGTAGAATAAGGACAGCTTGTGTTCAGTGTCTCTGTTTGTTAGCAGGCCTCTTCATTTATGGAATAAGGACAGCTTGTGTTCAATGTCTGTCTGTCTGTTAGCAGGCCCCTTCATTTGTAGAATAAGGACAACTTATGTTCAATGTCTGTCTGTATGTTAGCAGGCCTGTTCTTTTATAGAATAAGGACAACTTATGTTCAATGTCTGTTCAATGTCAGTCTGTTATTAGACCTCTTCATTCCTAGAATCAAGACAGTCTGTGTTTAATATCTGTTGTCAGCATCAGCCAGCTTCTTAGTAATAGTACTAGCTTGGAACATAGGTCTAAGCTTGGAACATTGGAACTAAGGTCTCTGATTTCTGTCCATCTGACTACCCATCTGTCTATTTGAGTGTCTGCCAATAACACTTCCATTAGAAGAAGAAAAAAAAATGGACGAGACCATATTTGTAGTCTATCTCAGCATCCAATGAGTGCATCCTTGATTGTCAACCTGTTGTAGAGCACATACTCTACCTGATTTCCATTAATATGTTTGTAACTTTTTTATTTATGCATTTAGGAGAGGTTCTTTTGAATAGTGCCTGTTTTATTGTTGGAACAGGATAGAGCATAGGGTGATGTTTTAAAAATCTATTTTCATCAGTTGAATTCTTATCAGTGATAAAAGCAGATCAATGTTATGTCAGAACATGTCTTAACACCAACAAACAACAGCTTTCATACGACACTGCATTTACCTTAACTATTATTGTTAATGGTAAAAGACACAGTGATTCGTAGTTTATAATTTGCTAATGTTACTTGTCTAATGCATGTTCCAAACAGGTACTGAAAGTAAAGAGTTGGGTTTAAGTGTTTTTTGTACATGTGTTCGTCTCATGTTGTATCCTGTACCATCATGTATTTCACATATTTGGTTTCCACTTGTTGACTTTCAAAGGACTTAATGGATCAAAATGAAATTTGGTATCAGAATTTATATTAAAAAGACCTAGATCAAATTATTTTATTACCATTTTCTGGTAAAAATTTAAGAGGGATATGATCCCTGCTTGACTTCAAAACATTGCCTTTTCTTTTTTCTCTCAGAAAGGACTTTGTGGATTGAAATAGAGATTAGTTGGTTGCTTTTACATTGACAAGTCCTACATTAAATTATGTTTTCAAAATATTCCAGCAATATCTTGTGATATTATGGCCCTTTTGATTTTAGTTCTTTTTACCAACTTTAGGATTGAAATCATTGGTATCAGGCTTTATATGAAGAAGACCTTTACACTTTTCAATTCTCAACTTTAACCAGCAATATTTTATAGTGCTGTGACCAACGTTCCCTTTTAGCTGTGCACGTGCATGTGTGCGCAGCTGCTCAAGCATCCCCACACAGCTGAATTGTCAATTTTGCACAATCCAACGTTAAATGTTGCTCATCTCCGTAATGCTTGCGCAGTGCAGCAAGCACTGCGTGCACATCTGTCATTCACTTAGAAGGAACGTTGGCTGTGAAAATCTTATTCAGCTTAGTTATGTTTAGATTTGGAATATTGGCTTATATTATTAAGATCTCAAAAGAGTTAGGTAACAAATCAAATCCATGCACTTTAATACGGTGATCCTGCATTTAATTGACACTGTATTTCTTTTGTTTGATCAGACTTGAAATCATCAAAGACCCTGAGGAGCATGATTATGCACAAGATTCCTTCATCATTTAATGATGTAATCTTTTGTCTTGTTGGCTGTGTTTGTTTCCACTCATAAAGCTGTATTTTTAATACGAGTTTGATCAGAAGTGGAATACAGTCTTGTATATATTATCAGGATTGCACATGAGTTTACTAATGAGTGAGATCCATGCATATTAATTTTGCATCTGAATCACTAAGCATCATACTGCTCAAGAGATGGTATTTTTTTCTGGGCCATTTTGATCAAACATGAGATAAATAGGCTAATACATTGTATATTAATCAAGGTGCTTTATTTGTATGAGGTGAGCTTTCATCTGATTGACTGAACTTGTTACAATTTTTATCAAACTACAGTAAATGCTTAAATGATCAGTGTTGCAATGTTTTATTAATGAGATCCACACATACTAATAAAGTTTTATTGCATCTAATTTGCAGAGTTTGATAACACTTTTGTGAATCTATTTTTCATCAGATTTTTATGAAGCTCGTTAAATAGGTCTATGTCATCAAGATATCCAGTGAGTTTTATTACCAGCAAAATCAATGCATAATAATGAGGTGATCTGTCATCAGATTAGCATAGCACCACTCAAGAAAGTGTCTATGATCTAATTTTAATTTAAAAAAATGAGGTAAACAGGCTAATGCTGTTTGTTGATGAGTCTTATTTTGAGCAAGTCATTTGCATACATATGAAGTAATCTTGCACCTGATTGGCTGATTACTATTCTAGAAATTGTATTTCTTATATCATTATGATAAAACATGGTAAATAGGCTGATGTCATTAAAACTTTTATTGAGTATGATTATTAGCAAGATCCATACCTATTAATATATGATTATTAGCAAGATCCATACCTATTAATATATGATTATTAGCAAGATCCATATCTATTAATATATGATTATTAGCAAGATCCATACCTATTAATATATGATTATTAGCAAGATCCATACCTATTAATATATGATTATTAGCAAGATCCATACCTATTTATATATGATTATTAGCAAGATCCATATCTATTAATATATGATTATTAGCAAGATCCATATCTATTAATATATGATTATTAGCAAGATCCATACCTATTAATATATGATTATTAGCAAGATCCATATCTATTAATATATGATTATTAGCAAGATCCATACCTATTAATAACATGATCCTGCATTTGATTGGCTGAGCTTGTCAACACACATTTATGTTAATTAACATTTTTTTTTATCAAACTTTCTTAAATAGCCCTGTATTATCAAGCTGTTGGATGAGTTTAGTTGTGAACAAAACTGATGCATATTTATGAGGTAATCTAGTATCTATGTTGTTTATTACCACTCTTGAGAATTTCAATTAGATTTTGTTTTAGGTTGATAAAGAAGCTCATACTTTTATTGTTTTGAATGTGTTTATTAATGATACGATCTAGCTATAATGACTGGCTGAGCTTAATATTACCTGTAAATCTTAAAAGAGTTTATTTGTAAAATAATTCAGAAAAACGGGGTAAATAAGTTTAAATAGTCAAGAGCATGGATGTGTTTGATTATGAGTAGGAGACTGTGCAGAGTTAATATGCCTTATCTTGAGAAATATTTTTTTCAGATTCTTGTAAAATATGTCAAATTGAATGATGTAAAAGCTTGGTAGATAATTTACATGGGGTTATGTTCTTACATTACAGCTTAATCAAGCTTTTGTAATGGGTTGCTGTCTGGCTATGTAGACTGGTGAGCAATATCAGGCCTACTTGTTTCTCTTGTTAATCTTTTCAGTCTAATTTTATGTCATTATGTCTCTTATTTGACTTGGCACATTGCCTTTGATTGTATGATATTGTTGGATGCACATGGACACTGTCTAGTTTACTATAATGATTCATGGAGTCTGCATGCCTGGCCAAGGCCAAGGTTACAGATTAAACAAGTGTTTTGGTATATTGTGTCCTGGCTGTTTCCTGTGGACTGTGCTATTTGTATCCTATAAACATGTATTGATTGAAGTGTACCAATTCTGATGACAGATGGTTATGGTTCTTTGGGGAGGTCAAAATCTCAAGCCCTACAGTGTCCCTGGTCTATCGGTTTTGCCCATATAAGGCATATTATTGTGCTGAATTAGATATTTTTCAATGCATCAACACTTTCAAGGTTTTATATCATGTGGAGACATTTAAAATGAAGTGCCTTGCCTTAGAACATATCACAGTAGCCAGTTCAGGATGATCCTGTTGTGGGAATTGAACTCACATCTTTCTGATAATGAGCTTAACATATTACCTACTGAGCCACCTTAGCTCCTTGAAAGTACATGTACATTTATGCTTATGAATATGGTCGTTAGATTAGATACTTGGTAGGTTGTTATGCAGCAAAAATTCTTGCTGTAAAAAGACTATCCCTACAAAATCCTGCTGAAAAGCTACCACAAAATTTCAAGTAATTGTACCAAACCCTAGAATATTTTCATGTACATTGTAGTTGTGAATTAGTGTCTGTATACTTGATATGACAAAAATGGACATTTCAAAGTATCTTTTGTTCCCAGAAAATTTTGATAATAGACATTAAAAGACAAGAAAGTATGAGAATTGAATGATCAACCAGCATGGTTTATTTTTAAATAGTTCAGTTTTAGTAACAAAGCAGGAAGTGTGCTGATGTAGATCAGTTTTATGTGTGCTGATAATGAGATGATGCAGAGATTATATTCTTATTTCAGTTTATTTCTTAGTAAGAAAAGAAACATTTCACAGTTGACAAGGATGTTTATGTCTTTGTCAACTCCTGATAACCAGTTGATATGTACAGCATCAATAGTGACTGAAAGTTTACTGCTGTATCCATGTTGGAACTTTAATATTGATAGGTCACTTCAAAAACATGTTTACATTCTGTGTAAACTAGGAGAGTGTGTGACAGTAGTAAGAAATGCCAAACTATCCAGGATATCCTTATAGATTGCATATGTATATTCATGGAAAAATTTGCAATGAATGTTACGACAAGTACGATTGCGTGTTCATACTACGTCTGTAAAGATATAAAATTACAGCATGAAGATTTAAGGCAATCTGAAGTCATAATGATTTACATTCGACAGTTGAAACCCCCCCATGAATGACAAATGAGGAAGATGTGCCATTCAGGAAATATACATTGACAGATAAAGATGGAGATTCTATATTGTTGTGTACGAAGCATAAACTGTGTCAGATGTTGTAGGTTGTCTTCTAATTATCATCAACCATCGCAGCAAATAAAGATTTGTAGGCATTTTAGGAAAGATAGCACAAAAACGTTATTATTAAATTATGATGGAATAAATGAAGAACACGAGAAAGGTATAATTTTATAGTTCTGCATATAGTGAAGAAAATATTTATGCTGACTAGAAAAAGTACAAATTTCAAGTGTTAGATGCATTATATATATTTCATTGTGAGATGCTCATTTGATTGAATGCATGAAATTGTATGGAAAGTCACTCTTGTTTAACAGTGTAAGATGAGTGAAATTTTATGCAAAGTCACTCTAGTTTAACAATGTAAGAGAAGTGAAATTTATGCAAGGTCACTCTTGTTTAACAGTGTAAGATGAATGAAATTTTATGCAAGGTCACTCTTGTTTAACAGTGTAAGATGAGTGAAATTTTATTTCATTGTTTTAAAAAAAAAAAAAAATACAGAAGAATATTATATTCGTTAAATTATGTCTGCTTTTTATTTTAAGCCTTGTATTAATATGTTTACTGAAATAATTATTTTCATGAATGAGAAACATTTGCATTATGGTATATACATTTATAAACCTAATTTTTGAGAGGGCATCAGGAGATATTAATTGTACGTAACAAACTGAATTACCCTTTTTAAAAAAAGACATTATTATTATTATTACCATTAATACAGGCCTATGACAGTAGGGCATAAAGAATGTTTCAAAAAAGGAGAAAATATATTTATGCTACTGACAGATTAAATTCCACTTCTTGAAACACGATTGTATTATGAAAATACTCTGTATTCAAATACATAAACACAATCTTGGTGTATGTTAAGACATTCATATTATATATGCCACATTGAGAAAGTAAACATATCAGACCCTTTGTTTTAATCAAAATTATTGACAGTACCGTTAAATCTTTCTAGAGAAACTGCAGTTCTTTCACATGATACATGGGAAACCCCCACACTTATTCAATGTAAATTTAACTGAAAGGTATCTCCAAAAATAATATTGTGCCATCTTATACTTCTCACTTTCTGCTCTTATTTCCCATAAAACTTTACAAAGCATAATTATAAAAAGATAAATGTTACAGTGTGAATTTTTGTACCTTATGTAAGGGTATGACTTAATTTTTAACATTTTTCTTTCTTACACTTTTCCCAATGATTGCCTAAATTATATGTACAAGTCCTTTTTTGACATTTAGAAGGTTTTGTGATTATGATTGCTTGTAACATGTTGAAAAGATGCTACTACGTATTCAGAAGGGTCTAATTGGAAAATTTTCTAATACTTCCTAAGTAGATCCATGTTCTTCTCTGAATCCATTTAGAAACTTAAGAAAAGAAAGAGATTTCTTTTCTGTATTTGATCACATGTTGTGACCATGTACAGCTCACAGTTTTACTTCCAATAATTACATCATACATTATGATCTTTGTGGTAGGTGTTAATGCAGTATGTAGTTTTGAATGATCTAACTCATTAATATTAACAGTAAATTTCAGGAATTCAGTTGGAATAAATTTTACAGGAGAAATGGAGTTTTAATCTTCACATCATTTAAAAAAAGCTTGAAAAATGTAAATTTTGAAGATTTTTCCATAGTTTAACTTTGCAATATATATATATATATATATATATATATATATATATATATATATATTCCAAAGTTGCCAGAGAAATTAATTTGTTCTGTCTTTGCATTTCTGATTCTATACACTGCTTTTGTCTGTGTCTATTATAAATGTGTTTGATTACCATAACCTTCTATCCTGTCTTCTGTTTGTATGATGTGAATTCTTACAAATACTTCTGAACATCACTTTTGTCATTCCTTATTTTTGTTGAGAAAATAATGACATAGGCTGCATAGTCAGTGGTGTCTTGATCAACATCATATAGAGCTGTTGTTGTTGTAGGTTTTAATGCCATTTTTCAGCACAAGATAGGATATACATGATGGCCAGTATAAATGGTGGAGTAAGAACCCAGGAAAACCCCTGGAAAGAACCATTGACCCATGAGAAGCTACTGGCAAGCTTTTTCACATACGGTACCCACATTGGCTTAACCTGAGACTTGAATCCATGCAGACAGATGAGATGGTAATGATCTGTAATGTTGAACACTTTAGACCACTACCCCTACAAAATGATCATGAATAATTCATGAACTGGCATGAACTGTTCTTGAATGGTTCATGAACCATCCATGAAAGTTCATCAAAAGGTTCATGAACCATTCATGAACGTGCATGAACCAATACATCACAACTGTTCTTGAACAGTTCATGAACTGTTAATAAAAGTCAAATTGGTTCATCATCATTCATGATCATATTCATGAACTATGATGAACAAATTTTCTCTTGAATGATTGATGTCTTCCTAAACAATTCCTATTTACAAATAGTTGATTATCTGACAAACTCACAAACAACTATTTCATCCTGAATCATCACCTTAAATGTGGGGGTTATAAAACAGTACAAATAAAATGCAATATATTATCTAACAAAACAGTATTTAATTTCAAATAAATCTCTAATATTTAACAAAGAACGTGTCTTGTAAATTGGCAAGCTATATTCTTTTTTAAATATTTGGATCTTTAACATTTCTGCAGCCTTCACTATTTAATGTCTCTTCCACCTTGCCCATAGAACCATCCAGTTTTCAAATTTTCCTCCATAGCTCACAAACTTCATCCTCTAATAATTTTACTTTTCTGTTGTCTGATCTGAAAGATAAAGTTAGTTAATTACAGATAACCTATGAGTAACTTTTGTCTTGAGCTTTTACTAGCACATTATTTTTGTACACCACTTTTGTACTGGAATAATTATGATCCAGCCCAAAACTATTTCATCCCTTACACTAAGTCTTAAGACAACATTGGAACATTTATATTGGAAAATTTTGTCACTGTTATTTTTAATATTTTAACTGAAGTTGGAGTCCTGTTTTAATAAATAGAATATGACAGACTGTTTTGACAACATCGTTACACTAAATATCCTTATATTATTTTATGCTTTCAAAGCTTTTCGCTATTTTCTATTGATAAAACGTCAGACTTGTGTCACATAGGTCCTTAGTATGCATTCACTCCAACTTCACGTGTTGTTTATATCTGCTGCCGGTTTCATCCCGTTGTCATTATTGTGTATAATTTGACACATTAACTATTTTAGTTTTCGTTTTAAATTTCCAAATTACATCACATCATAGAAATAGTAATGTCAGTAAAAAGAAAACGATATCGATACCGGGTCTAGTATCGAGATCGAAAGGGGGTGGGGGTGTTTAGTGATTTTCTAACTTCGAAGAGTACGTTTAACTTAGGTCTGAATAAAATCATGTATCATTAGTTTGGTTAAAACTAATATGACATAAAAGCCAATAAAATATATATTTATATAACTTCCACTGAAATAAACACAAAAGACCAAGAAAAAAATTACCGTAATTTTAACGATCCTAGCTGGGTACGCTTTTCCGCCTAATTTTGATCTCACTGAATCATTCCCTTCATAATCGCTTCTCAGCACTTCTACTTATTTAAGAAAATGTTATTGAAAATATTCTCATCTATCCATTCCATGGGAATCCACGGTTCGAGGTTTTAACATGTTAGAGTCTACGGCATGCTTTTTCGTTAGTGGGGAAAAGTCGGCTCAGCAGCTGAAAGCTCGCACGTACATTAACCAATCACATCACTTTTTATTTCACAATCATCTAATCAGGACAATCGTTGTTTACAATTTTCGGTTGTTATTGCACATTGGCAACCAGAGACTAGCGACCAAGTCAATATAATAAATTACGCAGTTTATGATAGTAATGGCCAAAATCATTAGAATCATTAAAAGTTTTTATAGCAAATACATTTTGTTCATGCTGGCCAGAAAATATTTTCCCATATTAATAGAGAACTATTCTGGTTAAGAACACAATTATGAACATTTTATCATATCTTTTAAAAATGAAAAAAATATTTGCATTTATTTATATTCAATAATATTGTGAGAAGTTTGTATCATGAATTTTCATGAACATTTTATGAATATAATTATATAGAAATTTCATATACATTTTTTATAATTTCTTGCTGCTGCATCAAAGTTTTTAAATTGTTCATCAACCAAATTTTTCAGGACTTAAAAGATGTTAAAATAGTTCATAAAATTTCATCAGTGTGTTCATGAACTTCAAGTACGAGATTCATCAAAGTTCTTGAAGTGTTCATGAACTTAGTTGATGAACGTTCATGAATATATTTGTTCATGAACTAAAATGATGAACTGATCATGAACACTTTAAGAACATTCATGAACAGTTCATGATTGCTCATGAAGTCATAAATTTGTTTTCGTAGGGGTAGGACACTCTGGGCAACATAGAGTTCTTGCTCAAAATAATATTTAAGATTTTGTGCAAGCTAATGTTAAAGTTTTAGGCCACATTGAAGTAACAAACAAAGGTGGTAGGCAGCAGACTGAATAAGGGGAAGTCATGAAGTGTTTCTGGACCTCTTGTTTTATTTGCTTCAGTGTATGAGCTATGTTTTAGGAAGTGCAATAGCATTTCAGAATGCAAGTTATGATTTGCATTTTGATGTTGTGATTTCTTTGTTTCCAGATTCCTCTTATGAGAAGCTAGTTGGAGATCATGACCAAGATCATCATGGGAGCGTGCCAGTGATTCCAGCTGAAGTGGATGAGGAAGACTCGAGCATGGATGCTGTAACATCAACCCCATCACGATTTACAGTAAGCACTGGCTTCTAAGTTTGAGGACATTTTTCATGTGTTATTTGTTAATGAAATAAATTCTCAAATACAAGTTATGATCTTTAAAGCTCTAAGACATGTCCATTACAGTAAATGAAAATGAGTTGTTGAAAGATACAATTTGTCAGGATAAAAAAATCACCTATTTAATTAATACTGCTGAGTTTCAAAATATGTGACTTTCAGCTAGCATGTTTAGATGTTTACAATCTCACGAGAGATTTGAAAAATATCAAAACTGTCTTTTCAAGGGTTGAATTCAGAAATAAGAAGTTGAAATATTTTCATTACAGGTGTAACAAAATTATTAAGTTCACTTCTAACCATAGGTCTTCACATCTATTATATATGTTTCATGAAGAATGTAATTTTACATGCAAATAAAATTATGCATGCAGTTTTTGTACTTATGAGAGTTCATGGTACATTTGATTAAATTTCAGTTTCTCAGGGCATACATTTTCATTAAATGACGAAAATAATGTTCTTTACATGTTGAAATCAAAGCAGAAATTAACATTTCCTAGTGTTATAGGAAATATTTTCTTCACTGCGTCTTTTGGACTAATATGCTTATAATATAAGGGCAATAACTCTGTACAAAAGTCAGAAGCCTTAAAGAAGTAGTCTCCCTTAATATGGTCATTGGTTGAATGCATGCACAATCAGATAACTCGCATCACCATTATTATCACTGTCACAACCATGGCAACCACTGCCAAAAAAGCTACGGCTACCACCAATAAAAGCAACAGTAAGTAATTCTTTTACCGCTTGAATAATTTTACAGCGGAATGGTAAGAAATAAATGTGATGTATATTAGCTTTTATTTTTGTTGGTTTTATCGTATTATTGACTTGTCATGCAGTGGAAATTGGTGCCAAGTGCCTTTCCCAGGGATGCATTGGATACCTTAGGCAGATATTGAACCTGTGACCTTTGGATCACATGTCTAATGTTAATGCTTGGCGATCAGCATTAAGAGGTTAGTGTTAGGACTGGATGGCTTGGTGTGAGGAAAATGTGACTGGGTGGGACATCATGCTACATGCCTGCAGCATGATGCCCCATTGCTAGATATCACTATAAATTGCCACATTGCAGACATCGTAGCGATATCACTGAAAAATTGTTGAAGCTACGTTAAAAATCCTAATCAAACAAACAAACAAAAAAGCATCATCTTCAAACATCCAATGAATTACTGAAAGTGGCATAGTCTTTATCTATGAGGTAATACTGCATTCTACCAGTGAATGGATTATTAAGTGTATTTCTTTTTTTATTTAATGTCTGTACATGTGATATATGCTGATGATATATGATCAGTCTTCATACTAGTTATTCGGGGCCCCTAGTGGTCTAAAGCGCTATCCGTTATGTATCACTGCCATTTCACCTCTGTCTGCGTGGGTTCGAGTCTAAGATTCGGCTATTGTAGTTATGTGAGAAAGCTTGCCAGTAGCTTCTCGTGGGTCGGTGGTTCTTTCCGGGAGTTTTCCGGGTTTTTCCTCCACCATTAATACTGGCCGCCATGTATAGCCTATATTGTGCTTAAAAATGGCGTTAAACCATAAAAAACAAACAAACATACTAGTTATTCTTTATTTAGAATTGTATTTTAGTTGCATCAAAGAATTTTTTTAATTTCTTTTATTCAAATTTGAGTTTCTGTCATTTTTTATTGGCAAATAGATAACTTAAGCTCAAAGTGTTCAATGCTTGGATCATGTCGTGACTCCCTTCAGTACACTTTACACTTTTTGAGTGTCAAAAAACCACTGACATTGAAAGTTTGGCAGATAGGTGTTGGACTATTCTAACTTAACATCACCATCACATTCACAGCCATTGCAACCACTGCCAACATCATCAACAGCAGTGACCAATCTCTTGTTAATTGGAAAATTTCACAAAAGAAATGGGAATTGCAGAATCTGGTTGTGTAGTATATAAATCAAACTGTTAGTGTGTTATTACTCCTGTCATGGTTGAACTAACTAAATGTGTGCCTACTGGCATAGTGTTTAAATGTAAATAGTGGTCAAAAAGGGATGGAAAAGATGGGAAAGACTTCCTTCGATTGTGTCAGATAGGTTTGGGAAACGATGCATTATGGAGGGGTCTCCTGCCTTAGTGTCCATTTACTTGCCTTGTCTCCATAACTAAAGTATTCCATTATAGACTATTAATAAATCTCTTCATTTTCCAGGCTGAGTAATCTTATAGCAATGAATGCACATGTACTTTCTGTCAAGTTTTCACAACAACAAAATATTCTCCAATTTGTATTATTAACAGCCTATTTTCTTGACTAAAATGCCCTTTTAAAGCTTTTCATAACTCAGCTTCAAAACCATGCAGAAAAGAGCCCATATTTTGAGAATGAGTGCTTTGTTGCAGTGCACACAGTACTTAGTATCATGTATATACATTGTAGTATATCTCTTATAATAAACACAAAGCACCTGCCTTGTTAATACGATGACAAAGGAGGGTGGGAGGTTTTTTCATCGGGCATGGCTTTTTTTAATACCCATTTTAGTGGGAAGCAAGACAAAGTAGTTACTTTTCTGGTATCAGAGGCGTTTGTGTTGTGAATAGTTACAGTTTATCATTTGCATATATTTTCCAAACCCCATAATAGCTTCTTTATGTATTTATAATGCAGCTAAGGGAATTAAGTGTATTGCATGCTATCCTGCCTTGGGGTTAGAGTCATAGGGATAGAACATTTGTGTTCAAGGTTTGGTAAATGTTTTTTTATTTGCTGTATTTTCAAATGGATATTCAGGATGACTCATAATAACACTTCATTCTGTCATTGCAATTGCTTTCATCCTTAATTATAGAGTAAATGTTACAAAGAAAATTGTTGTTTAAATATTACCTCAATGCTTTGATGGATTTTTCTTAATAGTTTTGATGATTCCCTATGAAGCTAAGCCAACTAATTGTGTGATATGCTTACTCAATCTTTTAACTTTAACATGGAGGGGGGGCACACATAAGTGCTTTGATCTTGATGTGCAAGCCCTGGTCTTCTTCAAATCAGGCATTTGTTTTCTTGGGTTATTGGCTTAGTGGGCTTTATCATTTTGCAAAAGAAGAAAAAAACAATATAACACAACAATATACCATTACTGAACACAATTTTCAGTTGGTAAATGTATGGGGAATACATTTTGCTAGATTTTGAAATATATCTCATTGGGATAGTTGCCCATATTCCCTGGCAACCCCCAAAAATATTCATGTACATAAATTATTAGCAAAGTTTTGTACTTGTTATGAATATGCTTATCATTTACCAGGGGCTCATCATGGGATACATCTGGTATGAATGTATTTATTATAATGTAGCAGGGGTGGTGTTTCAATGGAGAGATAAAGTATAAATGGATTTGTTATTATCATGTAGCAAGGGCTTATCATTGGAGAAATACAGTATCACCGCATTTTATTATTATCAATTAAATTGATGTTACATGGGAACACTAGTTAACTTAAGTATTGATGATAAATATTTTATTTTGACTGCCACTTGGAAATGTCACAACACACTATGTATGAATCAGGGATGAGGATAGGTGTGCCTTTTATCAAAGGTGAAGAATATACAGTCAGATGTTGGGACAATTAAGGAACCAGATAAATTTTAAGGACTGCATTCCTTTATAATATAACTTTCAAGAAAGGTGTGTTCCTTTGAACAGGTAACCGTTAGATGGTAGTGTCTGCTACCATACATTTGACTGCACTGGTCACTTGTATACAAGTCATTTGCATACAGCAGCCATTGTTTACAACACACTTTTATGCCTTTCCAAGAGCCATCTGTATACAAAAGTAACTTATGTATAACAACCACATGTATCATTACATTAAGACTTGTTTGCACCTGTGACATATGGAGGGGTTTGTTATGCCACCACTGTGGCAGGTGTGTTATTATGGTTGGGGTGTGGTGCTCCCAATTTAAAAAAAAAATATATTATAAAAGTCCCACCCAGACTTGTTTTTGTAGGAAGTGAAATTAGTGATAGAGAGAGGTAATGCTTCGAGCCCCCAATCAGCAATGCCATCAATTAAATTATTGAGTACACAAAAGGTGAAATACAAATGAATAACAATTTAATACAATTCAAAATAGTCAAACAATAATAATTCTCCAGTCACTCTTCTAAGCTTCCTCTCAACCAAGTATTTGAAGTCTATTGAATCATTGGATGAATAGTGCGAGATAGCTTTCCACCTGTCCTTGTTTCCTACAGATCAGCTTTCCACCTGTCCTTGTTTCCTACAGATCAGCTTTCCACCTGTCCTTGTTTCCTACTCATCTGTATCTCCTATCCCACCAATTCCTTCTCTCCTTACGATTCCCTCCTAACTCCTCCTTGACTGCACTTTCTCCAATTTCACCTCCTTGATTCCTTTGCCGAGTTGCCTTCGATTCACAATCGACTTTTCCACTTGTCTTTATTCCATTCCTCTATAATTGGTACTGAACTATATCGGAAGTCTGTCCCCTAAAAGCTTCCTGTGAAAACACAAGGATGTTAGCATATTTCCTTGGCCATCTCATCTAACAATAACCAATAATCAATCTTCACATAACAGCTTTTACATTTTTGGGTAACGCATTCGAAATACTCATACGTTCTTGTATGGTAAACAACGTCGTAATAAAAATACGGGATCAACTACTTATCATACAGATATCAATAAATTGCATCACATCAGTATATATGTTCTTAATCTCATTATACTGAACAATATCAGATGCATTTTTGTACGGTACACTCCTACAAAGTGTACACAAATATTCATCCATATTAACTAATTTTCCACAGTGCAGCCATTTTACAAAGTTACAACTCAATTCAACAGTTGCAAAATTTAGAATATCACATGAATAAATGCACTAGTTTACTACGAAGTAACCAAATAGTGAATTACAATATTAATTCTGACTATGAGCAAGCAGTCTACATAATTCTTTACATAATCATAGCTAATTTCTCAAATATGGTATGTAAATTAAATGTTACAACAGTACATCTATATACTAATGATTCTAGTAGTGAAGTATACATACTGCACAAAATTGCAATTTCAACTACAATGCCATAATATTCTGCAATAGTTGAGCAAATAACTTACTGAACTTTACAAAGCTTTGTCTTTCTTAGAATTTCCTAAGTTATCCCACTAAATTATGAGTGGCTTTACTGGAGTAATGCGTTATAACCTACCAGCACGATGTTTGGGCAATTACTGTACTAAGTTCTTAGCTCGAAAACACTTGATTAAATACGGATTGAAATGGCAACAACACCCTCACTCAGTTTCAATTGATTCTTTCCAGAAATGCTGAGACTCTGCAACCCTCATGTGACATTTACAAATAGATTTGGGTATGCATTTTGAACAAGGTCTGTTTTAACTAAATAATGCTCCCAGCAATTTTGTAAACCCTAATGGTAAATTTATTAGGTACCTCTAATTTCATGGATAAAGTCATTGTAATGTATAATGTTTCAAAATGTGTTGGCTCAGAGGTACAGTATCATTCAGCTTAAGTCAGTATGACAATCAGTCACCATAAAGTAAAAATGGCGTCTTACTCTTTGATTATGAAATGAGAGGGTACCAGATGATAATCAATAACAGGACAAGCTCACTTCCTTTGTAAACAGTGCATTTTTGTGCAGTGGCTACAGATTACATTGTCAGTGAAGGAATAAGGAATAAATTGTTGTCAAACATTCTCAGTTTTGAAGGAAAAGTGAAAGAAAATAAAAGAGTGAGAGTCTTGTGATCATTGATTCAAAAAAAGCATCCTCAGTTACACATTCTGCAGCAGTGGGAAAATGGAATGTATGAAGATAGCTGTGATATAGTCACAACAATGGAGGCTGTGGTATAAGACCTAATATTAGTGCTAAGATTAAGAATGATAGCTACAGCCAAATGTTTGCACCCATATTTTATTGACAAGGTTTGAAATACAATTGTGATAGACATTTAAATGAAAATATTAAATAGTTGAAAATTAATTGTGCCTTTTTCTCTTCTGCTTTTACTGATCACTGCCATCTCACCTCTGACCATGTGGGTTTGAGTCTCAAGCTTGGCTAATGTTGGTATGTGAAAAAGCTTGCCAATAGCTTCATGTTGGTTGATTATTCTTACTGGTGTTTTCCCTGGTTCTTCTGCCACCAGTTTTATTGGTGGCATGTATAGCTTATTGTATGCTGAAAAATATCACTAAACCCTACAACAACATCTTAATTGTAGTTATTCACTTACATCTGTGTGATTCACCTCTTAAAAGACTACCCTGTTATAAGGCCACTTTCCTGCTTCCCAAGGATGGCCTTATAAGAGGGGAACTACTGCAACTCTTAAAGCCGTACTGCCTATATTTCTTGTATTGGCATCAGTAAAGCATGTTGAGAAATTTTCAGTAGTGATGGCTTTTACTAAACTGGTACACTTACAGAAAAATTAACTTTCTTTCCTCTTTATTTTTCAGAACTTTTTAATCCGTAAAGGTTTTAAATCCAACCTGAAAAGGACCAAGAGTGCCTTGAAACTTGAGAGGAAGCGTTCAGCACCCCCTCCACACATGATCGACAATGATTCGTAAGTCTGCTTAAAGTTATTTGTAAAATTGAAATGAAAACCGCATAAATTCAAGTCTTGAAACTGTTGTCACTTTATTTCACTAAAGAATGGTCTCCATTCCAGTTTGCAATATTGACTCTCTGCATATGTAGCTCTCTGAAATCATGTACAAAATGTCCTCTTACAGAAGCAAGAGTTACTGCCCATAGCAAGTAAAATCATAGAGCAAGCACATTACATGGCATAATATTATTCAATATAGCATCTTCACTAGCCAAGGTTCATCAATCCATCTTGTTATACACAGACCCATGGCTTACCTAACTAGCAAGATCACTGTCTAATGGACTGATACATTATTAGTAGATGCTGCTCTGATCATATTGCTTGTTACATTTACCTTTTAAGATTTAAATACAGTCAAACTTGTCACTAGTGGCCACCCGTGCACCCATGGGGAAAAGTCAAAGCTGGCCACTATACATTTGTTGACCACTGTATACAGGTTCATATTTCAAAATTTATTTTTGAACAAATACCATTTATTATTATTATTATTATTATTATTATTATTATTATTATTATTATTATTATTATTATTATTATTGTTCTTGTTCTTGTTGTTGTTGTTGTTACAGTAAGATACATTTTGAGAGACCAGGATATCCTTGCAGATTTATTGATTATACATTAGCTGATATAGCATTTCACCTGTTATGAAAGACCACCTGCCTTTAGTCTCGGACCATCATTTTTTGACAGAAGGGGTGGTCTTTCAAGACAGTTTCTACAATATTATTATTATTATTATTATTATTATTATTATTATTATTATTATTATTATAACAAAATCTTAAATTACATGTACATGTAGTTCTCTCCTAAAATAATATTCCATACCAGATTACCGCTCACTTTAACACAGTCAATAAATTAAATTATCACCGACTTAAAATATTCACCAAGTTTGTTAACACTTTAACAAGGACTTTGGAAATTATTTACAAATTGTCAGGGAATGACTAAATTTGTAATTTATGTGCAATTTCTATGCACAAGTGATTAAATATGCAAGGAATAATCAGATTTGGCAGTGGCATCAAAATGCACCCATTAACGCATTAACCCCTGGAGGTTTTTGTTGTTTTCGTATGAAGTGCGTGTTGGAAACACATTTTGGGGGCTGTTTCTGAATACATCCTAATACATCGACTTCCAAGTGATTTTCCATTAGCCATATAATGCCTAGTTGTGTTAGAAACATTGTTTTCTATTGGACATTTTGATTGTCACTGAACAGATGAGGAAACGTTGAAGTTCTCTTTTTTCTTTTTTGCTTAGCATCATTTTTTAAATAAAATACAAAAACATTTTTGCAAAGAAACATCATTTTTGTATCGAGACCACTCTTTATTCCAAATGCCCACGTTATCCTACTTTTTGCACAGGTTCATCTGTCTGTGTTAGATCTGAGGCCCAAAAGTCTAAAATCTGGACACAAAATTGGATTCCGACCACAAGCAAATTTTAGGTGACAAAAAAATAACAGGTCCAAAAAATTAGTTTTTTCCATCTTGTATTTTGTAGCGCATCTAAAATCTCCAGATTATTTGGTGTCATTGCAGAGCTAAATCTGTCTAACTTTCTATAATACCACCCACTTTAGTCTATCAAGCATGACCTTGATGCAACAGAGTTTGAAAGTAGGCTACTACCTCCTGCCCTGTAAACGCATCGCTAGGGGTTAATGTGTTCAGAGACCATCTGGGTTAGCCAGTTGCACATCTCACTGAGATCATTTGGCTTATGTGAGAAGCCTGTGATGAATAGGTACAAAAAATATGACTATTCTATGTGACCTATGATCCAAAACTCCATGTCAGGAAAGGTCCAGATATGACCCCTGATCCTAATGAAAAGGGATGTAATTCTTATTTTTTTCTCAAACTCTTTTCATCAGAGATAGCTTTAATTCACAGTTAAATAGATTAAGATATCAAACTACGCCAGTAATACAAGCACGAACTTAGATGCCTTCATTTCTACTGTAATAACACAAATACTTTTCCCACCATCCAGCAGTCAAATTGCTTTGACTCTTTTAAAAATCTATATGGTAAAATCTGTCTCGCTTTTAAATTGGAGATACCGGTATTGACACTTTGAGTTACGCTGTCGGTGTGACTGGAGCATGGGGAGTACTTATCAGAAAGGTTTGCACATTGATTCACAAAATATTCTTTATTTAAACAATGCCTTCCAAATGAAGCAAAAGACTGAGCTGTCATTGTAGATGTGTGCCAGTGACCATTTAAGGCAAGAAAAATGACTGCAGAAATCAGGTGATTGTTACATGACATTTATGTAGGAAATTATAGGGGAGGGGGTATTAGAATAGCCATTGTGAAAATCTGACTGCTGAGTTTAGGATAGGTTTGACATTAATTGTAGTGGCCTCTACAGAAACATATTTTGTATTAGTTTTTTCTGATTAAACTTTCCCATTGCACATTTTTCTTTCTGGTCAAGGCATGTTGACATCATTGAAGTTACCATATTGAATTCCTAATGTGTCATGTAATGGGCTCTCCCATTGGTCATTTAATTTCACTTCTTTTGGACAGTAATTCATGTAACTTCGATAGATCGCTTGTTCAGTAAATGGTTATAGCTAGCTGCATATTAATTCTCTTCTGTGTTCATCGCAGGTCTTGATAAAACTACATATTTTTTGGTAACATGTTTCTGCTACTGGCTTTCGGCACAGCTACGAAACTTAAACTTTGTGTCATAATTTGCTATTGTTAATTTCAAATACTGATAACTTAATACTTATTCTTTTGGATATTTAGAGGCTGTTTCACCCCTACACCACCTTCCCTTCCCCCTCCCATTCCTACTCCTCCTGATAATGAAATAGGTGGATATGTGAATACTTGGAACAACATAATAGTGCTGCAAAAATTCTTTTTCATATTTTTTCATATTTGTCTAGGATCGAAAACAGTGTGAAAATGATGTTTCAAACATTTTTTCCCCATTCTTTGGCTTCAATGAATTTTAGTCCCTCCATACTCATGGCATAATGTCCACACTTTTGACAAATATAGTTTTTAAATAACAGTAGAAAATGTTACAGTAGTTTTAAAAACAATATTGTCTAAAAAGAAACAAAAAGTAAGAAAATTATTTTAAAAGTTTTTTACAGCAGTATATTTACCATATTAACAAGGACATTACCATAGTAAAATGGATATTACCATGGTAACAAAGACATTACCACAATAAAAAGGACATTACCATAGTAAAAGGACATTACCGTAGTAAAAACAAAATTACCATAATAAAAAGGACATTACTATAGCCAAATGGCCCATGAATAGTACTATCTATGGAGCTGTTTTCTTGTCTTTTAATCCTCCAAGTCTGCTAATTAATTTCATTCATCCAGCTAAGCACATCTATTTTGCTTCGCTAAAATACAATCAGTTGCTTTTATCATGAATTCCAGGCAAATGTTTCACTGAAACATATTCTCTGATGACAGGAAAATTTTAACATAGTATAGCATGTCTTGAAAATACCACTGTTTTGTAAATCTGTTTGTCATCAAAGATCAGTTTTTTCATGCTTTTCATGCCCTAGTGCTTTATATAACCACAAATGAAAGATCAACTGTCTTGGATGGCCCAATTTTTTGTGACAAAAAGGGGGCAGTCTCTTAAAGCAGGTTTCACTGTATTATACCAGTATGTTTTATTAGCGATTCAGATAAAAGGATTTTTTTAATAAAGAAACTATAACAAGTTTGGTATTGCAAGAGTTGCTTAGAGAGGAAGAATTGCAGTCTTTTACACTTCTTTAAGTAATTGAAGGACCAGGGCTATGTACGTAAAATCTTGTGCTACGAGCATAGCTGGAGATGCCATGCCATATGAAGGCATGGTCTGAACTGTCATATGTTGAATGTTGGTAGCCCAGTGGGCAATTAAATGCTGTCATGATTAGTTCTACATTTTTGTTGTTGTTGCTGTTGGGGTGGTGGTGATAGTTGTTGAAGACTTAATACATGTAAAATGGGTTCATTTTTAAGGTAACTGCTCCATGTAATAGTGCCTTCTCTTGATCATTAATTTAAACTGAACCATCAGTTGTTTTGTTTTTTAAATTGGGCTTTCATCTCATTTAGAACCAGCAGCAGAGTGAAGTAGTTGCAGTTTATGTTATACAAAATGTTGTTCCTGACTGTTGCATAAGAGGAAAGATGAAAGATAAGAAGACATTATAATAGTATCAAGAAACTGGCTCTGTTCCAAGAAATTACTTTTTGTCTCTCACTTGTATAAGCTATAGCATCAGGTCAGGTTTATCTTGAACAGAATTTGCCAGACAGTCTAAACTGAGATACTTTATAAAAAATCATCCTCTCATCATTTGGAGAATTGCTTAGTCATCAGTTATACAAGGTTTTACATGATTTTGTAGTACAGTCTTCATACAAAGTTTTACATGATTTTGTTGTACAGTATATTTGACTCTTTGTGCAAATTTTACCAGGATATATCAGTGATTTTTCTAGAAGTTGAGCAAGCATATCATTTTAAGGAAGAAATGGTACATTTTATTTATGACATCTAAGGACATTGTTAAAATCATCTGCCATTTTCTTATTACTACAAACTCCAGTGATTGGTCATATAAGACTTGTGAGAAAGTTTCTATGTAACTTATTCTTGTCTTTAAAACAAAACAAAAGAGCATTTCAATAGAAGGCATAGAAATGAAATTATTACAGGTGAATTCAGGATAGGATGTTATAGAGGTGGGATTTTCCTGGGCAGCTTGGGCCTTGGAGTCTAGAATAGGGATAAAGATATCCTCATGAAAAAGTTCATTAAAAATATTCAACTTTTTTATGAATTTAATTGGATCTGGTTGGCATTAGAAGCATGTGTCTTGACTGTTAAGTACAAAATCTTTTGAGCTGTCCTGAATCCTTTTGACTGCACCAAGGTGACCCACATTGTTTTGCCATATTTATTTATGACACACACCAGTGATGGCTGATGTTGATATACATTACAGGAAATGGTGATGTTTGGCAAATAAGTAAAGTATTATTTAATGAAAGTATAAGATGTTGGGTGTTAATGGAGATCCATTTGCTGTGGTGTAGGCTCCATATAAGCTGTGTTAAACAATGACTGATTACTGATATTCAAAAGCACTCACTTTAATTCTTTAATATGTTATGTTGTTGTGTGAACCATGATCACATTTATTTAAAATGAACTAGTCTACACATCAATAAACTCCATTGTGCAATAAGACTTGTAAAATTTCACCAAAGCTTAAAAATTGCTTGTAACCCTGTATTAATTAATATCACTAGATAAATTGCTGTCTGTGCTCATATGTAGTAAACATTTTTTAAAATTATTATTTATTCATTCGTTTCAATTGGTGTCTCAGTGGAATTCATTGGAATAGTTCAACCTTAACTGCAGTTTGCAATTTTCATATCTTTTTGTTGAAGAGTAATTAGGGGGAGATAACAATTTGAAAGTCCCCTATTGCCTGTTACATGTACATGTGTCCAGTTCTGATTATATATGGGCTTGCACCACTGATAATTTTAGGCAATTTGGCATGTCAAAGAAATAAATAATTTCATTTTCTAGATTTCTTTAATATTTTTTACAGGTGTTTTGACACTGTAGTGCCCATCCCCCTGACATTTTTTTCTTCAGCTTTGTTGGATTTCAAACAAATCTGTCATGCAGTTTTATATGATGAGACCTTAAATGAGCTTAATTTCAGGTGTTTTGAAGAGTTGTGATCCCTGATTGCCCATCCTCTTAGGTTTGTTTCCACAACAACTGTGGCCCTTGAAAGCATTCATCTTGCAGCTTTGGTTTTTCAACAGCACAATATATGTTTAAGGTTGTGTAGAACAAGTTGTTTAGGGGTAGGGAGCCTTTGCTAAGCACTCATCTCAAATATTTAGCTGTATTTACTCAAAAGTTATATTAAACACCTCTCTACAAAAAATTGGTTGCTGCTGAGTTTATTTACAGACGGGTTTTATTATAACATTAGACCCTCACTATAAAACACCTTAGTATACATTGTGGTCCCTCGCTATAAAGCATCTTAGTACAGTGTGGTATTTCACCATAAAGCATCTTTAAGTACACAGTACACAGCACTATAGTGTATAGTATGATACTTCACTGTATCATATATGTGTATACAGTATGGTTATTAGTTACTCATGCTAGTATGGTTATTAGTTACTCATACCAGTATGGTTTTTAGTTACTCATACCAGTATGGTTTTTAGTTACTCATACCAGTATGGTTATTAGTTACTCATGCCAGTATGGTTATTACTCATACCAGTATGGTTTTTAGTTACTCATACCAGTATGCCAGTATGGTTATTAGTTACTCATACCAGTATGGTTATTAGTTACTCGTACCAGTATGGTTATTAGTTACTTGTACCAGTATGGTTATTAGTTACTCATACCAGTATGGTTTTTAGTTACTCATACCAGTATGGTTATTAGTTACTCATACCAGTATGGTTATTAGTTACTCGTACCAGTATGGTTATTAATATTAGTTACTCATACCAGTATGGTTATTAGTTACTCATACCAGTATGGTTTTTAGTTACTCGTACCAGTATGGTTATTAGTTACTCATACCAGTATGGTTTTTAGTTACTCATACCAGTATGGTTATTAGTTACTCATACCAGTATGGTTTTTAGTTACTCATACCAGTATGGTTATTAGTTACTCATGCCAGTATGGTTATTACTCATACCAGTATGGTTTTTAGTTACTCATACCAGTATGCCAGTATGGTTATTAGTTACTCATACCAGTATGGTTATTAGTTACTTGTACCAGTATGGTTATTAGTTACTCGTACCAGTATGGTTATTAGTTACTCATACCAGTATGGTTTTTAGTTACTCATACCAGTATGGTTATTAGTTACTCATACCAGTATGGTTAATAGTTACTCGTACCAGTATGGTTATTACTATTAGTTACTCATACCAGTATGGTTATTAGTTACTCATACCAGTATGGTTTTTAGTTACTCGTACCAGTATGGTTATTAGTTACTCATACCAGTATGGTTTTTAGTTACTCATACCAGTATGGTTATTAGTTACTCATACCAGTATGGTTATTAGTTACTCGTACCAGTATGGTTATTACTATTAGTTACTCATACCAGTATGGTTTTTAGTTACTCATACCATTATGGTTATTAGTTACTCGTACCAGTATGGTTATTAGTTACTCATACCAGTATGGTTTTTCGTTACTCATGCTTGAAAGGTTTTTTAGTTACACATGCTTGTTTATTCTCTATGGATTTGGATGTTTTAATGTCATGTTATGGTTCTCAGGAAGGTAGTGAATAGAAGAAATTGTCAAAATATAAATTTGGAAACTGAGGTCTAAGTGCAGATTAGTGGCTGTCTTTATCTTGCACTTAAAAGTTATTATTAATGAGTAAACATGAATGGGTCATTGCCTATTATGGCTCATTTTGATGAAGAAAAAAGTCAATAGATGAATCATTTGAGGGTTAAATGGGGTCCTAACCAGCATTGTATTCCATGTATAATGTTTTTTTTTTTTTAAATGTAACTTTTGGGCATTTATAGGGGCCATTTTAAAGAAAACGATAAATTTAATATATTTTTTAGATATGAAACTTCCATTGGTTTGCGATTGCTTACAGTGAATTTCTGTGTTCCATGCCTTAAAATATAAGCAACTCCAACTGTACTGAATCTGTGAATTACTGCATATATCAGCTTCATCAATTTAAAAGTCTGTTGATTTCAGACTACTTCTTTAGATATAATATCCATAAATATTACAAATACATTACATGAACAATAGAACAATGGCGATTATAATTCTCATGTATGAATGAATCATGCTAGCCTCTTTTCCCCCAACTGCCAACCACAACTCTAGTCTCTCTTACATTCACATGCCGTCTTCTTCAACACATTTGGTACTTATGGATCCTTTCACTCATAATTCATTGAGGGAACTGTGGAGTATAGCTCATTACCCAACACTTTTATCATGGATTCTAATTTTTGGGATAAATATGTTTTAATAGTGAACCTATGACTATTTTAATTTTAAGATCCAATGAAAGGATTTTGTACTCTTAAAACTCTTTTATAAATGCTTATTGTTTCAATCATAAATCTAAGCTCGGTTTCCTGAAGACTTGAGATAAAATCACTTGGTCCAAATAGGTCATAAGTGAAGTAAATGGAGGTCAAGCATGAATCTGACAAATTACCTTGATCATCTTTTTCATTGGCCAGTAAGAATTAGCTGATTTGTTGACATTTCAAAATACAGAATGATTCATTGAAAACTTTATATAAGCTGTCTGACAATTACACATTATTTTACTAAGTAAAAGGAGATAGATGTAGAAATCACCATTCTTAACGTTTGTAAGGATTTGAGGAGATTTTTTTTTTTGCAGTTCGTTGGAATTACTGTGTATTCTCTTGAAGACTATTTGATTATTTTGGATTTACCCGGAATTCACTTAAAGACATTTGGATTTCGTGATTTATGTATGTTGATATATCTGTTTATTATTGTTATCATTCGGAATACGTTTGGAAATGTACATGGATTTCTGTACTAGGAAATAGGAATTATCACCATACTGTAAGTTTTAATTTTTCAATTTGTTATATGGGGTTGTAAATTGATATTTTGAATTTTACAAAACCTGTTGGTTGTCACTTTTCTTGTTATGCTGTTGTAAGCGCCTAGGTCATAACAATAGTGCATCTTCACTTATAAGATATTTAAGGCTTTCCCGACTGTGTAATATCAAATAGTGAAAGGTCACTATATATAAAATATCAGGGCTGAGAAATTGTCATTTTCTTAAGTAATCAAACACCATAATCTGAATAAAATCAACATGTACTTACAATAAGGAGATCTGACCGGTACCTTGGTACCTTTGGAATTCCCAGTCAATATATTCTAAAAGCAGTTTTTCATGTTGTAAAGAATTGTTGTTATTATTCATAATATTTTGTTCTGAATGCCATATTTCACATTCACAATTGGGAGTTTTAATTTGATTGATGAATAGAAATCTCAGCAGAACATCAGATCGCCATTGTTCAGAGATCATAATTTGGATTAATTTTTGTATTATTAGATACATGTACTCTTGTGAGGGTGCAAATTTCTGTCGGTCTATAAAGAGCACATTAGTTTGGGCCAGAGAATAATTAATTAGATTTATTGGGATATGTGCTTGTTATATTGTAATATTCTGCAATGATTTCTAATGTTTGGTCAGGAAAGGAAGTGATTCTTAATTAAGCGTACATATACATGTATTTAACTGTCCCAGCTAAGTCTAGAAAAGGTTAACTTCGATTTTCTGTATTGAAAATGTCAAAATTGATACACTCCAGAACAGTTGTTGGGCAGCCTAGAGTCAGGCTGACCGCAAATTTTGGCGCCTAGTTAAAAAAGGCATTAAATATATTTAATCCTGATTGGTTCAGCTAAATAAAAGATCATGTTTCCCACATAAAAACCTCCCATTTTAAGTAAGACATATCGGAAAATCTAGTTAGTCCATGTTTTTCCTGCAGAGAGTGAATTTGGAAGAAATCCTCTTGTAAATCATTTTTTCCAAGGGAAAGGAAGTCTGAAAAGTCAACAAACACAATTCTGATGGCAGAAGCAAGTCAAAACTTGAATGCACAAGATTATTGCACCAATCTCATGTAAATCTGTTGATACCAAGATAATGATTTACTTGAATTTATTTAAATTCGTAGATAAATTTTCTTGATTTCATACATTACTTTAGTTGGATATGATTTTTGAGGATCCATGTGAATTTACCAATCTTAGATCCTTTCACGTATGGTAAAGATTTGAGTGTGTAATGACTGAAATTAACATTGTATGAAGTGAGATTTCATGTATGCTAAAGACTTGAATGTGTATATTTGTTGAAATTAATGTACTGTATATACTCGTGTATAATCCCATTTGCGTAATGCCGACCACCAAACTGAACTGGTATAAACACACTAAAAGATGCATGATCCGCACTCATTTCGATGATGAACTGATTCTATCATTTAAACAGATCGGCTGTTTATATAAATACATGTACATTTGTGTTTGATATTCGGGGGAATGTTTTATTTCAAAAGAAGTGTATTTACCTAATGTAATGTATTCTCACAGTTGTTTATGAAATTTATAAAAATTGTTTTTATTTCATGTTCGGGTAACCAGTCATTCTGTTCTATATATGTCTGCTCAGATCTACATTTATTACACCTGTAAGTTCCACACTTTCTATTAATTATTTGATTGGGCAATTAACAATGAACACATCATCCTCTTGATAAGGAAAACCTAACAAAGGGTCACCTTGTATGAAGGTACAATCAATCACCACCCACACCCCTCCACAACACTTTGTCTGTGTCTGTGCTTGAGATGGAAACAATCCCAATCTCTTTGATTTGTATATGCCAACCATAGAGGGAGATGCATTATGTTCTTATATTGTTCATCTCTCCCTCTTTCTGTTGACAATTCTGTTTCTGCACAATAATTTGATTTGTTCCACATGTACAGTTACCAAACTTTGTGTCTGGCCTACAACTTCAGGTAAGGAAAAACTAATTTCTGCAAAGAAAAGTTTCCTTATTTACATTACGTAGTATTAAATATGGATAGCCTTACAATGTGGTCTTGTTTCACATGAGAATGTGTACCTATTACTTTAAACTATCAGGTTGTGCTGAAAATGTGTTAAAGGTTGAAGTTTCACCCAAACACTTAAGACCCAGTCCTCAGATACACTAGATAAACCAGACACAGCATGAGTGGTCTGGCACTTGTAAAGAGAAAGATGAAGGAGGAAACTTCTCAGATGTTGCCAACCTCATCACCTCAAGTGGATGTGATATCCTGTAATTTCTTCATGGTCTGCCAGTGTAGAAGCAGGATTTATGAATTTGTTGGTAGTTATTGATGCTCTTGGATTTAGATCATTTGTAAATGCATTTTACAGTAAGATGTTTTCTGTATTTTAAAAAAAGAAAAAAGCATTGCATGATATTTATGCTTTTTTAAATTTTATATGAAAATAAAAGATTATAACTCAAGACGAGTCCAACTGTGAATTTCACATACCCAGTTCTGTCAGCGCATTATATGCTGGCAGATCTAGGTCTGTGCAGTTTGTTAGGATTAATTGGTTGAACAAGCAACAATGACCCTGATCTGAAGGTGCATTATTCTACAGCAGATCAGGATCTTTGTTGTTTGTAGTTTGACTTGACATATAATTGAGAATATACAGTAATAAATTGTTACATTATATTCAACATCTGTATTAGAGAACACTGCTAGTACCTAAATATATTAGAGAACACTGCTAGTACCTAAATGTATTAGAGAACACTGCTAGTACCTAAATGTATTAGAGAACACTGCTAGTACCTAAATGTATTAGAGAACACTGCTAGTACCTAAATGTATTAGAGAACACTGCTAGTACCTAAATATATTAGAGAACACTGCTAGTACCTAAATGTATTAGAGAACACTGCTAGTACCTAAATGTATTAGAGAACACTGCTAGTACCTAAATGTATTAGAGAACACTGCTAGTACCTAAATGTATTAGAGAACACTGCTAGTACCTAAATGTATTAGAGAACACTGCTAGTACCTAAATGTATTAGAGAACACTGCTAGTACCTAAATGTATTAGAGAACACTGCTAGTACCTAAATGTATTAGAGAACACTGCTAGTATCTAAATGTATTAGAGAACACTGCCAGTACTTTAAATGTATTAGAGAACACTGCTAGTACCTAAATGTATTAGAGAACACTGCCAGTACTTTAAATGTATTAGAGAACATTGCTAGTACCTAACTTTATTAGAGAACACTGCTAGTACCTAAACGTATTAGAGAACTGCTAGTACCTAATTAAATTTGAGAACATTGCTAGTACCTAAATATATTAGAGAACACTGCTAGTACCTAATTAAATTTGAGAACATTGCTAGTACCTGATTGTATTTGAAAACACTGCTAGTACTTAATTGCGACCACTCTGATGGCCTAGTGGTAAAGGCATCCGCTATCGATGTGGGAGGTCATGGGTTTGAACCCTGGCTGAGTGTACTAAGACTTATTAAAAATGGTACTAGCAGCTGTCATGCTAGATGTTCAGCATTAGGAGGTTATTGTGAGGACTGGTCAATCTGGTGTCAGGATAATTGGACTGGGTGGGACATGCTATATGTCTGCGGAATGATGCCTCAGTGCTAGACATCACTATAAACTGCCACTCTGCAGACATCATAGCAATATGACTATTGTTTGTTTAAAACTGATAAAATTCCAAATTGCACACACACACACTCACACACACACACACACACACACACACACACACACACACACACTACCAAATTATATGAAAAAGACTGCTACATCATTTACAAGGTATATTGATTATTGGTATTGTAGTTTCTCATTCATTTGACTTGAAGTTATTTAAATGTTAACACGTTAACCCCTAGTGCTGAGTTTATGGGGCATGAAGTTGTAGCCTACTTCCAAGGTCTGTAGCATCAAGATCATGCATGATACACTAATGTGGGTGGTATTATAGAAAGGTAGACAGATATAGCTCTACAATGATACCAACCACTCTGGTGGCCTAGTGGTTAGAGCGTCTGCCCCGGAAGCGGGAGGTCGTCGGTTCGATCCCCGGCCGAGTCATGCCAAAAACTTACAAAAATGGTACTAACAGCTGCCTCGCTTGACACTCAGCATTAAGAGGTTAGTGTTAGGACTGGTCGGCCTGGTGTCAGGATAATGTGACTGGGTGAGACATCATGCTACATGTCTGGGCATGATGTCTCAGTGCTAGACATCACTATAAACTGCCTCACTGCAGACATCGTAGCGATATGACTGAAAAATTGTTAAAGCTACGTTAAAAATCCTAATCAAACAAACAAACAATGATACCAAATAATCTGGACATTTTAGTTGCACTACATGTACAAAATACAGAGGGAAAAAACTAATTTTTTTAGCCTGTTTTTTTTTCCACCCAAAATTCGCCCATGGTTGGAATCCGATTTTGTGTCCAGATGTTAGACTTTATGGCCTCAGGTCTAAGGCAGTCTGGTCTGAAGTGCACACAGACAGGTGAACCTGTGCAAAAAGTAGGATAAGGTAGACATTTTGAATAAAGAGTCTTCTCCATATGAAAATTATGGGTATGTTAAGCAAAAGACAAAAAAAAAAGAACTCCAACTTTACACCTTCTGCTCATGTGCCAGCAAACTAACCAATGAAAAACATTTTTTTAGCACAACTAACCATTTGTCTAATGGAATATTGCTTGGAAGTCGATGTATTAGGATGTATTCAGAAATAGTCCCCAAAATGTGTTTCCTGCTCCCATTTCATGCGAAAACAGCAAAACCCTCCAGGAGTTATTGTGTTAATGAAAGATTTTTTAAAGTAGTTTTGTTATTGTTGCAGTTAAAATAAAAAAGGAAAAATATTCCATAGAAATCCTTATAACAGCAATATCCTACCTCAACACAGTTTTCAAAATCATGTCAAAAGTTATTTTAATGGTTTAGACTGGAGCCATTTTGCTAGTGCTTTGTAGTCTGTGGAGAAAAGGACAGTCTGGTTTTGAATTGAAAATCTTTTGTTTTGTAGTGGGTCAGTTTCTTGTACATTCATTGTGAAAATGGAACCTGAACACTTGAGGTGATTTGTTGCAAACATCATGGAGCCATTATATCCTGTTTTGTATGATTGTTGACACTGAAGTGGCATGAATATTGGGGTTTTGTATGGATCGTTTGTCATTTGAAAGACACAAAAAATGTCAGAATAATGGGTCATAGATTTCCAATTTTCCCATTGAGCAGGAGGCTTGCATTTCAAAGGTTAATGCAAATAAATTATAACTTTCAGACCATACATGTTGTCAAAGCCATTTTGATCTGTATATTTATTTGATTTAGTAGATTAGCTATTATTGATGTTTTTTCAAGTAAACACTGACAGAAAATAAATAACATTTAATTGGTGGAAATGTCAAGGATAATTATCTTTTTATATCAGGCCTTTGTGGTTTGTGGAAACATTGCTGTCTTTCTGCACTTTGTATCATTTTTCAAATTAGGACCAATGTGATTCTTAAATGTCAGTTATTTTATTGAGAATTAATTTTTCATTAGAGCATTGCATTTTACAGGATGTACTGATCCCAAAATAGGAGTTGTATTTGATATCCAAGAATGAAAACAAAATGAAAGATAGTACAATGTAGTTTGATTTGAAAAGAACCTCAGATGTATCTTTGCAAAATGTTGGACAGATTTGAGAGATTATTTATTTTGTTTTGGAAAATTTAGAATAGGGTTTGATCCATATGGATGCACATTGATCACTTTGAGTAGGGTTTGATCCATGCAGATGCACATTGATCACTTTGAGTAGGGTTTGATCCATGCAGATGCACATTTATCACTTTGAGTAGGGTTTGATCCATGCAGATGCACATTGATCACATTGAGTAGGGTTCAATCCATATGGATGCAGATTGATTGCTTTAAATAGGGTTTGACACACAACTCCCATCCTCAAACCCATGTTTTAGATTTCAAATCCTAAAGTCACTGCATTTGTCAGACATGACTGACGAAAGAGCTCAGATGACCAGTGGATAACTCCGTATTTCAGACATTGGACATATGCCGTAATTAAAAACAAAAATTATACTCGCAACAATTGCTAACAATTATTTTCATCTTTTGAGAACCTGATTAACTAAATCTTAACTACTGAACAGTCTAAAAATTGTGTCCATTATGTGTTACGTATTTTCAGAGTACATTAGCAAGTCTTCTTACTTTCTAAAAGAATTTTTAAATCCATTGAGTTGCATAAAATAATGCTCTTGTTATCTGTTAGAAAATATGTTTTAAAAGAATTAATTTGACAGAAAACTTATAGAATCAATGAAAACATTCTTGGTCTTTTCCATTAAGTTGATTATGTGGAGCACTCTGCCAAATGTAAATTACCAATGAACATAAGAATATTTTGTGCTCTCAGATAACTGCATTCAAGGTTATTTCTTGATGTAAATGGCTGAGTGATTTTTCTGATTACTAGAGAATCGTGATAATACTAAAAGTTTATTAACATTTAATCTGGAATCCCAAAATGTTATGCTAAATTAAATGGCTATATACATCAATTTTTCTTATATGTAACAACTTGTTATACTTCCTTTGAATGTTTATTAAATTTCACAATTATCTATCCACCATAAATTTCCAAAAAAAAGTATCAATAAGAACATCAGAATTTTAGGATCCATGATTTACACACACACACACACACACACACACACACACACACACACACACACACATGATTCAGTAAAAAATGTTTTAGATGAAATTTTACCTTCCTATGTATTTAAAATATTTGATATCAATGTATTTTCACCATTTTCATGAAAATGGTAACTTGTGTAGTTTGTCATCTCAGCAATGTGAATTTTACTTAAATATAATCTGTTCATGACACCATGACTTAAATGACTGTCATACAGTTTAATGTGATAAAATCAATATGCAGTTGCCTATATTTTTAGGCTCATTTTTCCCAGATGTATTTAAAGTTTGAAAATAATAAATTATCATCTCTGGCTCTTATTCTGATTTTTGTTAATAAAAAAATACCATAAAAAATCGTCTTCCCTAAATTGAGATTTTTCAATATCTTTCTTATTGTTTGGGTTAGAACTAAGATCTTTTCACTAAACATTGAGAAGGCATTATGGATTTAAACACACTCATAAAAAAATATTTCTGAAATTAGTCCTGTTTAATTTTGTTTTATATATGAGGAACAATTGTAGGTTTCTTTAAATTTGAGTGTATTCTCACCTCATTGTTTTTAAACAATAAAAAGACAGCAAGTGTAAAACTTAAAAACTCCCAAGTTTATTCATCCTTTGTATTATATCTACTTAACACGAAAATTCCAGCATTGTCAGAAATATCAAAAACAAGTTTATTGGACTACAGTTTGTGAAACTTAGTGAAACCTTGTCCTGTCTGGCTGCCTAGTTCATGTCGACTGCTTTGCTCATGTTCATAACAAATATTTGTTTTCTTTGGCCATGTGGAATTAAAAAGAAAATTAATTTTAAAAAATAGATATATAAGTTTTTGGGGATAAATTTTCCAGACTTGACATACCCAATATTTAGGTTGTTTACTGCATACCAAAAGAAAACTGTACACCCCTATTTGGTTTCATGGACTAGTCCACACATACACAAAACACACCACAGGAACAGATTGACTTAATATACACACACACACACACACAGTGTTTTGAAGAAATAAAACGGTGGGAGGTTGGTGCATCATTTAATTATCTCTCTACTGGAAATTCCTTAGCCAAAGCTATATCTGGTTGACCCAGAAATATACTTTGAATATTCAAACTGTGAACTTAAGCTAAAATCGTCTGGATATTACATGGAGGGGTACTTTCAAGTCAAAATGGATTGTTTTACTGTTGTAGGTAAGTTTTACCAAAGGTGGACGCTACATGTAATGTCGAATGGATAGTGACAGTTTGAAGTACGTGATTGTGCTGGATTGTGTATTGCATAAATGATACATGTAATTTACACGATAAAACAAGTTGTTGACACTGTTCAATCACGTATTTTATTACGAATGTCATCTTTTTGTCTCCATAATGCTTTAAATTAAATCGAGTCGGGAGTTTGATACGATTGCTTCATCTTTAATCAGGTCCCCATCAAGAACTGATTTTTACTTTCTCAGGTCGCCATCCCGAAATAAAACAATAAATAAAACTTTAGCCTTGTGATTTGAGTTTCCATGCATTTAATTCCTGCTTTTATGAACCAAAATTGATGCGTTAAGAATGTGCTTTTGATGATGATGTCAATGTTCACGGCGTCAATGAAGTTTAGATTTTTTTCTGGGGATGTTTGATGGCGATCTTGATTTTGATTATACTTTTCTAGAAAATACAGACTTAATGAAAAAATATCAAGGAGCAAAAATGAAGAGTAACTGAATTTGATAAAAGAAGTTATTTCCTTAAATTCTTTGCATAAAATTTGCAAGTAGAGTTGAGTAAAGTACAAACCCACGCGAAAACCTAGAAGATGGTCGGGGTGGGGTGGGGTGACTTTTACGTTTACAGTAGTGAAAACAGTGCATATGCTTCACATACCTTAACAAGACACAGGAAACATTGAGCCTTTTATCTTTGTGGAGCCTGCATTGTGGTTAGTTTAATATGTTGGTAACTTTTGCAGTATCATTTTTGTCAAATGAATCAAAGGACTTTCGTGCAAGTTCTGTTTTCATATATTTCATAAACCCTTGCCTATTAGGTATACTAAGCATATACTTAAGACACCAGAAAAAAAATCCAAATTAATTATTGATAAAATTACATGAATTATATATATATGACCATTTCGATCTGCATGTACGAGTATTTTCAGTTGGAATGATGGCATCACCGTTATTTTCCCATCTTTTTAGATTTTAGTTTTGTTTAATCATTTAATATTTTGTTGCGAAAAGTGGGAGTAGGGCACTATAGGTTTAGTGCTTAGGGCTTGACTTGCAAAAATGCATCATACTAGCATTAATCATCTTGAAACTAAGACAGCTTGTTCTGTGACACTTGCTTGATTCTTTGACATTGGGAAGGTCAAAGAGAAAATTAAGATTGTTCAGATTGTTTCATTTGCTGCCATTTACTAAACTCCATGATGGATTATTGTTCATACTTAGGATGAATAATTATAATGCCTAGACAATTGACTTTTTTAAAATCCATTTTGACTTTGGTGTCAAGGTTGCGTATTTTACAGAAGTGCTTAGATTTTGGTTCTTAAAATAAACATGGGGATGACATGCAAACCCAAGTTTTGCCAGACATACACTTTGCTAAATGCCAATACGTAATGGTGATGTCATCGTTCTGCTGTAGAGGATTAGATTCTAAAGTTGTTTTCAGTCACAAATAAAGGAACCATGGTGGCTCATTGATTAGGATGCCAGACTTGTGAGGAAAATGGTACATTTTGAATTCTATCACTTGATCAGTTCCTGTCAGTTACCATTGTGTCCCAAGGTAAAGCACTATTCCATCATTGCCTCAGGACTTAATCTTTTGCCTTAACACTAAACTTGCACTGTTGCTATGCATTAAAACACCATACATGTACTAAAGCAAACCTCTCACAAAAACTGCTGAAGCAAGAAGTTTAAAATAATGTCAGGAAAGAAACATCAGTCTTAATTTTCTTTTATCCATAAGAAATGTATATATGTTCACGAGTAAATATTAAATAGCATATGTTCACGAGTAAATATTAAATAGCAGTCTTCTCGTTAATTGACTTCTGAATATTTTGTCGGTAGGAAACAAGGACTTCATGATTAAGTGCCTTTTAGGTTACTTAAAACCCAGGCATATTTAAGTGGGGTCCACCATATATTGCTTACTGAAAACATAGAGTGTGTTACTAATTTTTATGTATAGATCTTCACATTGTAGTGGTAAAATATGTATAATAGGCACCCCCTCCCCCCAGTAAGTATCATTCTGGTGGCAAATAAAAACTGGGTGGGTCAGTTGGTAAAAAAAATGTGTTTAGTTTGGTTGGAATGGATTTAAATGAAGCATATATTGTAATTACACCCAGTTGTAAATTTTCTACTCCCATTTTTTTAAAAATATAAAAATGAAGTCAGTTTGGTAACTTGTACCACACATTTTATTGACCACATTTCATCCTAAATGTCCAAATGTGAAAAATAGGGTTGGAATATTCAGAGAAAACTTGGATTAAATTTTTTTTTTGAATATCTGAGCTGAACAATGGTGCAAAACTGTTACACAGTGACATGTAGCTTGAATCATTGGTTTCAGATCTTAATTAGATGCATGAGAAATGGGAAATTGTCGTCCCTTGTATAAATTTAGAAACAATAAATTGGATCAATTCAGATTTGAGGACTAGTTTTTTGAATTACATGAATACAAGTTGATTTTACAGAAAATTCAATTCTTATTTATACAATATATAATTTTGAAGGTCTTTTGTCAAAATTTAAATCAACCCTTGTGTAAATGTCGTTAAATGATGGAATTTTATACCAAATGTCTTAAACATTAACCCGTGGCGCTGTGTTTACGGGGTGGGAGGTAGTACCCTGGATGGTATTATAGAAAGGTAGATAGATTTAGCTCTACAATGATAACAAATAATCTGGATGTTTTATTTGCACTACAAAATACAGAGGTAAAATCCAAATGTGATATGTCTTACATTGTCGTACTAGCCATTTGTCTACATGGGTAGAATGTTTTGCACAGTAGCCCAGGAGGACAACTAAAATTTCAATATGGGCAACAAGATGACCTCAAGGCAAAGACCTTTCACACATCCACCTTTTTGAAGACCATTGTTTAAAATAAGTGTGTTTGACATTGTTCAACACCATTGAAATAAAAGTTGAAGAAAACATATTCTTGTGCTAATTTCGCATTATATAATACAAGCTATTGTGATCGATTGGGAAAAATTAGTAATTACATTGAAATTACCCTATGAAACCTTTTTTTTTTACTCTGAAAAAAACCCCACGTCTTTCTGCTGGACAACTGACCTATTTATTGTTGATGCCCAATGGAAAATTGTCATATCTGTGTAACAGTAACCAGACTTGTTGATGTTTGCAGCTGGGAAAAATAATAAAACTTTTGATATCTGGGTCAAAATTGTTGAGGTCAAGATTATTGCAACTTAAAAGAAGAAAACTAGTTTTCACACCAAAAAAATTGTTCTACATCATAGACCCAGATTTATACATTGTGGATGGTTTGCAGTTGGATTAAGGTAGATGCCGACTGTTTTGGGGGTCAGCTAGATAATCGAATGTCAGAGTTCTTCATAAGAGGTTCAAGGTTCCCAGATGTAATGCTTCTGTTGAACATAGAGTATTCCAAGATTGTATAACCTATATACTGTAATCACAGTAAGTAGCCCATGACATTCAGTTTTCTTAAACTTATGATTATGTAGATTAATAATTTTCAAAGCAGGCTAAAGTTGTAGCCAGGAAAAATAATTGCAAACAGAAAAAAAAGATATTTTTTATACTCAAAAAGTGTAAAAAAAATTATGTGAAACTTGAAATATGGTTAAAAGAGACAGAAATAACACCACGAGGAGAATGGAAAAGTCATTTTTGACTCTAAAAAAAATTAATTTTGTTCAATTTCTAGTTCTAGATCAAGTTTTTGACTAAATTTTCTAGATGGCTCACATTTGGTGTATGAAAGAAACCAGTATATTTGGGGCTGTTGAAGTAGTGGTCAAGGTTATGGTTGTCTTAATAAATAATTGTATGTCATGGTTGCAAAGTAAGTTTATTTCAAGACCACATACCTTCACTGAGATGTGTTGGTCAGTAATCTCAAAAGCAGTGGCCTGAAACACATGATCCATGAGGCTGCATGCGACCTGCCAAGCCATATCATCTGGCCCACAAAAATGATCAGCTTCACAAGTCAAGGTGTCATAAGTGTGTGAAGTGTTATTTAGATTTTCAACATAGCTTTAACATTTTTTCTGTCATGTCATTATGATGTCTGCATTGTGGCAGTTTAAGGTGATATCAAGCACTTGGGCATCATGCAGGGTGGCTTGATTTTGAGACCCCTGCTCCAAAGTCAACCATGCCTCACCAGGACCTATGTAAGGAACTTGGGGCAGTTGTATAATGAATGTACTGCTTACAGTATTCTTGTTTGAAGTTGTTGTGGTAAATACACAAGTGGTTTATTATTGTAAAGTGTAAAATGTATTGCTCTTTTAAAGTGATCAAATTAATGTTTAAAATAAAGTCTTGTAGTGTGTGAGAAGTTTGTCATGGAACAAAGAAAGGTTATTAGCATAAACAGTTTACCAGAGTTTTCTCCAGTAATGAGAGTCCTCTTTTCCTTTACCTGTCAAGGACTTGCAAGCTTTCTAAATTGATTTTATTTTTTTAAAATTTTTGTTTGTGAATTCTTACGTTTGGGAGGAATGTTCTACAGTATATCTTCGCTAGCTAAGCTGTGATGTTAACCCTATATACACCTTGGCAGATGGTTCAGATATTTCAGTACTTATGGATTCTGAATTTCATTCAGTGCAGCGGCAAGCCATCACATACAGTCAAAATCAAGTTGTTCAAATTTACTGTTCCTTCCAAGATCAAGACAAGTGGGTCACACAACTAGATTGGACTTGTAAATGAACTTGTCCATTGCTGATCTGTGTTTTCATAAATACATCCTTACCATCAAATACATGTGTCATGGCATTTCTCTGGTATGTAGTCTTACTTTCAGTGTTAAACTTAGTGTCCATTTGAAGTCAGTTGCCTCCACCATTTTCAGCCAACTTACAATTCACTACTGCTACATGCTATTGGTTAGTTGGCATTACATACTGAGGGAGACAACTTGTGAAATCCAGTAGATGTCTCTAGGACAAAGGACTGAAATATCTGAATGATCTGACAAGGTGTAGATAGGCACATTGGAACCTCGGCTAGTGAAGATGACTACCGAGAGCTGGAAACTGAAATATGTGTGTTACGATGTAGTGGAAGTCCTAGCACTAAAACTTACAGTCTTCGCCTACAAGACAGCCATCTGGTCCCCTTACTTGTCTATACAGTGAAACACTAGTGTTTCGTTATCTCTGGAGTCAAACGAGTCTTGCTCCTCTTGCAGAAAAATCTCTGACTAAGGAAATTTGCCCAAAGTCGTTACTTTAAATTCAACATTTCTTCCAGGGGGTATGACTCAAGTTAAACTGACCAGTTGTAATCAGTCCTTCCAATTTTTTTTCACAAGGTAATTATTTCTTCCGTCAGATTTTGATAGCCTAGAATCTGAGAAATATGGCATGTACCAACTTCTGTTTGTTAAATGACTATTTGACATGGCGTTCCCAATATGGTTGGCATGTTATTGTTTAATTTCCCAGGAAAGCTTTGTGATGCCTGGGTCAATTCTAAATTAGTTATAGATACTGGCCTCCACCTCCCCCACAAATTTAACAACTGACATGGAGAAAGGTTGAAGTAACCCTTCAAACCTTGTGGCTTGACTGTACTAAAATTTTAATGCACAATTTAATCAGTTTTAATATTCAATACTTAATCAAACTTTGACACATTATAGTAAATTTATAATACTTTCTCCATGTAGCATATATATACAAAAAATGCAGAAATTGTACTTCTTTCCAATAATTATTGTTTGTTTTCCTTGTCTTCTCTCAATCAATGGCCATATTCACTGTAGATGTAGAATTAGTACTTTAAATTCGTTACATTTCCACAAACTAATGTTTCAAAAATTGTTACAAACACCAGCAGTATTAATTTCTACATTAAAGAGTTGATGATCACATATGCATACAAATCAAAGCAGGCACTGAAGAGTCCTAATTTGAAACACAATAACGATGCAATATAAGTAACCTTATAACAACCAATATGGGGTCTTGGGTATAGACAATGCAATATAGCTTTCTTATAACAGCCAATATGGGGTCTTGGGTATAGACAATGCAATATAACTTTCTTATAACAGCCAATATGGGGTCTTGGGTATAGACAATGCCATACAAGTAACCTTATAACAGTCAATATGGGGTCTTGGGTATAGACAATGCAGTAGAACATTTTACAATAACAATAAATATGGGTCATCAGAAGTAGAAGATTCAAACACACAAGTATAAATATGAGCCACCATGATTGACTGAAAACTCTTTTGCTTATTTTTAATGCACTGGAAAAATTTCTTCGTTTAGTTTAAATCAATTAACTTAAAACAGAAATGTGCAGCTTATTACATGGTCTCATTATGTGTTTTTAGTTGCATGTAATATACAGTTGGAAATGTGCAACAGTATGGGGCAATGTTCTTGATGCACATACATGTCATGGTAATTTCTCTTTTGTTAAAAACAGCATTTAAATAGGACTGACTTTTTGCCCAGGTTTTTATTTCTTCGTGTGGCTTCACATTCAAATATACCAGTGAAAAATTTGACTAGACAGCTGTGACAATACAACAAAGGATTGAATAGTCCCTTTGATTATATACATGGGGACAAAAAGATAGCAGTTTAAGATATATGCAGTGTATATATTCACATTCATGTCCAGTTGTAAACTGCACAGATCCAGATCTCCCATCATAATGTGGCAGTAGATCTGAGTATATGCAGTTTGTTACGAGTAATCAGTCAAATAAACAACAAAGGCACTGATTTGCAAACACATTATCAGGGTCTTGTTTGCAGTCCAGGACTAAGGGAGCTTATGTTGTAGGTTGAGTAATCAGTAGGTGTGGTCTATTTTCATTTCTAATTCCCTAAAGCTGGATTTGACACATTTTTATTGTTATGGGTTTGAGATATTGTGTTACCATTATAAGAACTGCTCTATAAAATATGATAAAAGTTGGGCAATGAGAGCATGATTTGTGAAAAATCTGTAATCGTGTGTAATGTACAAAAACATCTTTGTAATAATTAGGGCCTAACCGGAAATTGCCTCGGACATTCGCTTTGACTGAATATACAGTTTTTCGGTACTATTCAGAAGTATTCACCTCGGCAAATAATACACGCACAAATGGTTACAAGTAAAATAATTTAATAAATATTGAACTTTTAAAAAAAAAAGTTTTTTTAATGCATAATAATTATAGTAAATAATAAAAGTTTCATCTTATAGGCGATATATACGGTATATGGTAAACGAAAAGTTTAAGCTTCGCATATGATAATGAAACAAACGGTACTCTCCGGAGTTGCACATACTACTCTGTTCATGCCCGGATCTGGCAAATAGTACATCCAAATACTCGGATTCGGTACTCGGCGAAAATTATCTACTCGGTTAGGCCCTAGTAATAATCTATACTTAGAACAGTGGTAAACAGATGTATGTCCACAGTTCAATACATTTATGATATTGGAGAAAAGAGAAAAAGAATCATCAATCATATTTATAATGAAGACAATAGTGATGTACTGTGTATAAGAGGGCATTGAGTGAATATGCATTGTACAAACTAGTATTGAATATTGACCTTGCATGTTGTAGATGCTGTCATGAAATTTAAGCTTGAAATTGATGAATATTCAGTTTTGACAATAATTGACATTGAATGCATATTAAGAATCCACAATGTTTTTACACCAGGTAGCCTTATCTTACATGTACATATTGACTGACATTGATCGATCCCAAAGTATGAAAAATGTTGCAGCCTCATGCAATTTGCTGTTGCTATTTTTAGAAAATTTTGCCTGAGTCACAGTGATAAAATTACATTGATGGATGATCTATTGTCGGACAACTGATTGAACGCCTGTTGGATCAAAAACTGCCTCTTCATTTGATTGATAAAGGCAATCATAGATAACCAGGGTCACCGTGGCCAAATTGACTTCAGTATAGATTGTCTTTTTAAAAAAGGGAGTTTTTCAAAATCAATATAGATTACCATCTATTCCAGACATTTGACTGGATGTAATCAAATTCTTTTGAAGTTCAGGCTGGTTTAGTGCCAGAAAGAGTCATTTAATTAAAAGTCACCCTATATGAATAGTATTTAAGCTCCCATAATTGATTTTGATAGCAGTTTAATCAACAGATGTTTCATTGTGAAATTCTTTTCAGAAGAAGGTATTTTGCCCAATAGGTGTGTACTAGATTGATGAGGAGGATGCCATTAATGATGGAAGACACCTTTACTCACCAGTCTAGTTCACCAGAGCTCTTCAAACAGCCCTTCCCTTTACCCTCATTTGTGTATTTGACATCTCTAATTTTTAATTTGACCCACATTTCTGTCACCAAAGTTTGTTCTTTACTCAGTGTGACACCCCAGTTCTGACACCAAGGGCATTTTTTTTTTACCATCAATCTTGCACCCAGAGGGGAAAAACTATAAACTGCATAGAAATCTTGTGGTGGGGAGAAACATTTTCCCAGAAAGATTACGCTGGGAAAATGTCCATTTTTTTTCTGTAAAAAATTGGGCTACTTGCATGAAATTTTATTTTCCCTGCATGACTTTTAGCTGTCCAGACTAGGTCGGTGAGAGGAAATGTATTCAAATGAAACTGCTAAATGAGAAACCTCGATATAGCAGCCACATATTTTATAACCAGTTGGATACATACAAATACATGTTCAAAATTTATACAGGCATTTCAAATTAAAATTTCCTGTTTTCCACATTATTTAATTTACATAGCAGATTTCTAAAATTAGTAGGACCAGTTGGAAATATTAAATCTGATGCATGTATCTCTGCCTAGGCAGGATATTTACAAATTTGAAGGGACAGGTACAAATCTGAAATTCACATGCTTTTTGGTAATTAAACTTTATTGAAAGCCTGTTATACATGAGTATATATTTAGGTAGGTAGGTGTGTGTGTGTGTGTGTGTGTGTCTGTCTGTCTGTCTGTCCAGCCCTTTGTAGGTATGCTTTTTCAGGCATGTGTGTCCTGCATATAAGTGGCACATTAGGCTATTTCAATAAAGATTTGTCTCCCTGGAGAGGGACATTCTTCAGCACTATCATTTATGTAATGCTTGTATTTTGCAAACTGCAAGAGAATAGTGAATAGTTGGTAATGTTGAGGAGAGTTGTTCATTCTCCTCAACTTTTTATGACATCATCGTTTGTGGTATATCATTTATAGCACATGATGACATACATCAGAATGGTGGAACCTGTAAATAAATATATCTGTATCTGTGAAAAGCAACTGACATAAATCTAGGAGGCAAGTTGAAATTCGCTCACTTCTCCCGCATATTTTTTGTTTTATCTTGATGGCTTCTCATTTGATAGAAAATTGATTGTACTTGACTGTGTGCCTTATAATATATGGCCTGAGTATGATTGTTTTTCAATAAACTTTAATATTCTGTTCAGTGGCTCTTCTTTTAACAATGGAACCGCTCCGGTGGCCTAGTGGTTAGAGCATCCGCCCCGGAAGCGGGAGGTCGTCGGTTCGATCCCCGGCCGAGTCATACCAAAGACTTACAAAAATGGTACTAACAGCTGCCTCGCTTGACGCTCAGCATAAAGAGGTTAGTGTTAGGACTGGTCGGCCTGGTGTCAGGATAATGTGACTGGGTGAGACATCATGCTACATGTCTGCGACATGATGTCTCAGTGCTAAACATCACTATAAACTGTCTCACTGCAGACATCATAGCGATATGACTGAAAAATTGTTGAAGCTACGTTAAAAATCCTAATCAAACAAACAAACAATCTTTTAACAATGGTGTTATCATATAAAAGCACTAGGCAACAAGTTAATATTACAACACACCTGCAAACATCCAAAGAAATCCAATTTGTAGTGATATCGCTGTTTTTTGTCTTTTCAGTAGCTTTAGATTATGAGCAGTTATCAGACTATCAGAGTTGCATATATCGTGATATTGTCAATCATAACTTCTCCATGTGCGTTACTTCAACTTTGTAAGAATGCTTATTATCATAAAGCATGCTGACTATTTTAAGGGATTTCAGTATCAAAGGAACTTTCAACAGACATTAATTTTTTTTATATTATTCTAGGTATCTTTTATAAACAATAGAAAATCAAACACCAGCTATGCCTATTCTTCATAAATTCAGAAAAGTATTGACTAATATTGCAACTAAAACGTTAAACGTCAGAACCTGAACTTGTTTGGGCTTGCATTAATTTGGGTATTTCAGGTTTTAAAGCTGCTTACTGTAACACTGTGACAGAGTCAGGTGCCAAATGGGGCATGCACTCAAAGTGGACAAAAGCGTTTCAATTCAAGCAGAGTAACCAATTTTTTAAAAAAGGCTTGTACTACCTGTTCTCTTGGTTCTGTATAAGGGATGCCACGGTCCATATATGGGTTTGATCTGAAGTTTGTTGGTGGAGTTTTCATTCCACATATTTTGTCAAGTATATAGGACATGTCTAGCTATAATAGCATGTGAAATCTTCAATTCAGAAACAAGGGGCTGCATGTCAGCTTTGGCTGCTTTTGTTCCTCTATCATTACTCTTCATACTATGCAGGCAAAAAGCCAATAGTCCAGAAGACTTGTTTGCTGTATATGGGCATGTATATTATTTCTGCAGGACCAGGGCAATTAAAGGGTTTTATACTTAAAGTATTCTAAGGTCTAAAGATAGATGATATAACATTGTGTGTGTGTTTGTGTGTCTGTGTGTGTGACTGGTTTTGATGTGGTTCAGTGATTTTGTTTTATGTGCCAATGATGTGGGCTTTATTTGCTTGGCTACATTAACCCCTGGAGGTTTTTGTTGTTTTTGCATGAAATGTGAGTAGGAAACACATTTTGGGGGATATTTCTGAATACATAGACTTCCAAGCAATTTTCCATTAGCCTTATGTCTAGTTGTTTTTTGAGACATTGTTTTCCATTTGGGTGTTTTTGCTTGAGCATGAGGAGAAAGGAAAAGTTAAGAGTTCTTGTTTGTTTTTGTTGTATTTTTTTTTGCTTAACGGACTCGTCATTTTTTAATCGAGACCCAGTCTTTATTCCAAATGCCCACCTTATCCTACTTTTGCCACAGGTTCACCTGTCTGTGTGCAGTTTAGACTGGTTTGCCTTAGATCTGAGGCCATAAAGTCTAAAATTTGGACACAAAATCAGATTCCGCCCACAAAAATTGGGTTTTTCCCTCAGTATTGTGTAGTGCAACTAAAATGTCCAGATTATTTGGTATCATTGTAGAGCTACATCTGTCTACCTTTCTATAATACCACCCACTTTAGTGTATCATGCATGACCTTGATGCTACAGAGCATGGTAGTATAGTAGTCTACTACCTCCTGCACGTAAACGCGGTGCCAAGGGTTAATGTGTGAAAAGAGAAGCTGCAGCTTTGTCTTTTGCACAAGAGATGTATCAGGTCATTGTAGGAGACAATCATTTCATATAAAAATTTGCTCTGAAAATTGATCTTAGGATTATCAGAAGTGCAGGCAAAGATCAAATACAATTTACGAGAGTTGTAATATCAAAGGCTGTAGTTTTGGAAACAGGATTTTGCAGTATTGTCAAGACTGAGTTTTGCTGCTTGTAGATGAGTGTGAAGTTGTGTGCCAGACATCTACAGGATTCAATCAGTTTGTACCTGGATTTGATGGTCACCTGATCAACAATACCATTTGTTTAATGAGTGGTCCTTTATAGATAGATTTTATCATATGGTACCCAATAGTTAGTGTAATCAGGAGTTTAAATAATTGGGAGAAAAAACTGCAATAAATTTAATATGATTTATTGTCAGAGTGATGCAGTGGGATCAGTCAAACCCATAAATATTTGATGTGTGTGTGTGATTTGGATTTTTAACATAGCTTTAACTTTGTTTTAGTCATATCACTATGATGTCTGCAGCGTGGCAGTTTATAGTTAATGACTAGCACTGGGGCTTCAATTCATGCCACAGACATGTAGCATGATGTCCCATCCAGTCACATCCTGACACCAGGCCGACCAGTCCTAACACTAACCTCTTAATGCTGAGCACTTAGCGAGAAAGCTGTTAGTAAGTAAGCATGGCAAGATTTGATTTTGGAAGGTACTGCCTCATAGGATGTTGAGGCATTCCATCTCATGGTCTAGTCACCCATCTGTGCTCTCATCCCATCTGCTGGTCTGGTCTGGTCACCCATCTGTGCTCTCATCCCATCTGCTGGTCTGGTCTGGTCACCCATCTGTGCTCTCATCCCATCTGCTGGTCTGGTCTGGTCACCCATCTGTGCTCTCATCCCATCTGCTGGTCTGGTCTGGTCACCCATCTGTGCTCTCATCCCATCTGCTGGTCTGGTCTGGTCACCCATCTGTGCTCTCATCCCATCTGCTGGTCTGGTCTGGTCACCCATCTGTGCTCTCATCCCATCTGCTGGTCTGGTCTTGTCACCCATCTGTGCCCTATTATGTAAAAAGCAAGTAAGAAGTGACTCAGGTTCATAATAAGGATAAACATTGTGCTGGTAAGCCAATTCGTTGTGCTGGTTCAGCTTTGGCGAAATATTTATTTGGTATGGAAAAAAGGTTCATAAAAATAAGACATTTTTTTTAAGTGTCAAAGCACAGGTTTCAATATTTATTTTAATGTCAGAGTTAAATACTTCTCAATGGAGTAGAAATTACTATAATTACAAAGTTCAGCTAAATGTCAGTTTTGACTAAATGTTTTGAAAATATTGATCATCTTAACATCAAAATGCCATCCAGTGGTGTACAGTTAATGTAGTCTACATGCTCATTATTTGGATGCTATTTATACATTGTACATGTACATGCTATGCCATACACTGTTGGCAGCTTGATTAGACTGACCAAATCAAGTTGGTTGAACTAACATTAATCTTTGAACTCAACAGTGCATGTTCAAAATCAATATAGTGACCCTTCTACCTGTGAATGAAAAATGTACATGTATCTTGGAAAGTATGAAATTGTCTTTATGCATGGGGCCATCTCTTATTGATTTATAAGCTGTAATATTACTAAAAGACTGTGTTAGTGTCATTACATTGAAGGTAACAAGTATCAGAGAGAGGGAGATGTTGTCAGGCTGACTGGCATATTTGGTACCTGCCATTGGACCATTTGTTATTCTCCATGACCGCAAGATGGTGGAGTGGCTTGCAGGGTTTACCAGGTGAATTTTGCATAGTAATTGTTTTGTAGAAACAGTTACATTATGTCAGCTAGATGTATGGTTCCAGGCAGTTAGTATTCAGGATTGTTGGAGCTGGACTTAAGTGCCAGGCAGCTAGCATTGGGAATTGTTGTAACTGAACTTCAGTGCTGTTGTTGTTCTGACTGTTCTGATGCAACTGCATTCTCCTTCTGACAAGTGTGAGGGTATTTCTTTTACACATATATTTCAGTACAACACTTTTCTTGTTCTTCATGTTGACCCCAACTTATATTATCCTAGGGGGACCTAAGAAAGCATTCACTGAGGACCTTTCCTAGACTTGGATGCTGAGCTAAACTTCTCAGTTTGTGTTAGTTGCAGATATCCAAAACCCAAGTTCTGAAATGAAGTTATAGTCATGTTCATGTTCCACTTAAATTCCTGTGTAAGATGTATTAGAATTTACAAAAATGTTTAGAGTAAAAAAAATTCCTTATGAGCTAATTAATGCTTATTAAAAAAACAAAAAACAAATCCCACAAACTTAACCGCATGTAGGTTGTTTATTGTCAGCATAATGGCAGCTCTCTCTCTCTCTCTCTCTCTCTCTCTCTCTCTCTCTCTCTCTCTCACACACACACACACACACACACACACACACGCGACTGAGATTTGTTATTCTGTGCATGAATGCATATTTTTTCACAAGATATCAAAATTCAGTACAAGAAAGAACTTGGCCTTTAGGGGAATAACTTTTGTTTTTGTATGTTCATGCAGTAATCTCCAGAAATAGGCTTTCTCAGGTTTTAATTACATCTATATAATCCTTTGATTAATGTCAGAAGAAATCATTCATTATGTTAATGAGAACCCATTCATGGGGTACATTTTGGAACTTGTGTGATTTTCTATTACCGCAGTCATGTATTATTGCGATTTTATTATACTTTTTTAAATATTTTTATCTTTATTTTCAATTCTTTTCACTGCAGGTCATGCATTATCACTGATTTCTTGTGATAATTAACAAAATCTATTGTGTAAACTGCAACTGAAACAAGGAAATGAATGTGTCTGTACATCCTGATACAGAAAAAAATGATTATCGCACAAAATGCATTGATACTGCCTTTGAGTTATTGTTGATATGTTAATGTTATCTAAAATTTGTATTTGGCATTGTGTCTATTACATTTATCGGGGCCCCGAGTGGTCTAAAGCGCTCTCCATTACATATCACTGTTGTCTCACCTCTGTCTGCGTGGGTTCGAGTCTAAGATTTGGCTAATGTAGTTATGTGAGAAAGCGTGCCAGTAGCTTCTCGTGGGTTGTGGTTCTTTCCGTGGGTTTACCTGGGTTCTTCCTCCACCAATAATACTGGTCGACATGTATAGCCTATCGTGTGCTGAAAAATGGCGTTAAACCCTAAAACAAACAAAACAAAAATTACATTTATCTTCATTAGAACTAGAACATCTTTATAATTAGGGTCACATTTTTTCAGTATCAGAAAGTGAGCAAATTTTCCTCAAGAAATGATAATGATGTAGATGAATGTTATGAGATTAAATAATTCTCAGATCCATTTGTACAATGTAGATATTTTTGAAAGTAGACGATCAGGTACAGTTCACAGTAGATTTAAAACTTGACAATAAAACAGTTGAAACATTAGTTTTTCAAAGTTTTCTTAATTCATGCTCTTTGTAGTACAAATTACACACAGCATTAGACAGAGGTAAACTTTCTTGGCTGTTGGGCTGTCCTTCACTATTTGAACCAAAATCAAGCCTGAGCATGTGACTGGTTAGTTTTTTAAAGACAGAAATGCAGTGGTGACATTTTTTGTCAAAGTTGAACAATTAAATTGCTTTCTTTCATTATTGTTTAATCTTGAACATTTAGTTTTGAGCTTAAATGCATAGTTTGCATATCCATAGTACAATTTACACGAAAAGCTTTATACGGCAGTAAATTTTCTTGGCTGTTGGGTCAGCCTTCATTATCATCATTGTGTACCCAATGTCATACAGTACTAGTGCATCTTTGAGCTCTTAATTTACAGATGAAATATTGTTGGGGAGGGAGACCTTAAATTTTGGACTTTCATGCCAGCCACTAATTCCATGAAATTAGTATCACACAAATGAAAATGAATGTGCAGTATATTCATAAACAAGTTTTTATGTTTTTATGAATGTCTGAATTGATAATTTTAACATCTTGATGGAGATATTACAGAAATTCTGTGTGTTTAACAGTTGAAGTCTTGAAGGTTTTTACTAGAATAAGTGAAACATTTTTGCACTGGTTGAACTGAAACCTTTTGTGTATTTTTTGGATTGAATTCTGATATGCATGACCTTTAGAATTTTTAATTGTATTTAATGCCTGGTTCAGCATTGAAAGTAACATGAATGAGTATCAGATTTTAAAGGGCAAGGTCCTTGATTTACAGCAAAGTTATTGAATGTGACTCGAAGCACCAAGCACGCACACATTAATTTGAAAATGAAGCTTAATTTGCATTTTCCAAAGCTGTTTAATTTTCACTAGCTTGTAACATTTGTCTTGCTTTTCTAGAAAACAATGGAGCCTTTTAGAATTTTTTCCTGTCATGTGCAGGAAAGACTGGATTTTTAACTAGACTAAAAGATGCAAAAGTAAAACATTTTTTGAAAGAGTTAAGATCTTTAAAAAATAGTTAGCCATTCATTTTCCAAGTGTTTTAATATGCCATACCGATACTTTCCTAGGATTGCAGTGACAACAAAGATGATAGTAAATTTAGATTAATTCTGTGAAAGATGTTATGACATTAGTGTTAGATACCACTACTTGTTAGGCTGATACAGATACTGCCACATGGGATACAAGGTAGACACTGCCACTTGGGGTCTAGTAATAGACACTGCCACTTGGGGTCTAATAATAGACACTGCCACTTGGGGTCTAGTAAAGATAGACACTGCCACTTGGGATACAAGGTAGACACTGCCACTTGGGGTCTAGTAATAGACACTGCCACTTGGGGTTTAGTAAAGATAGACACTGCCACTTGGGGTCTAATAATAGACACTGCCACTTGGGGTCTAGTAAAGATAGACACTGCCACTTGGGGTCTAATAATAGACACTGCCACATGGGGTCTAGTAAAGATAGACACTGCCACTTGGGATACAAGGTAGACACTGCCACTTGGGGTCTAGTAAAGATAGACACTGCCACTTGGGGTCTAATAATAGACACTGCCACTTGGGGTCTAGTAAAGATAGACACTGCCACTTGGGGTCTAATAATAGACACTGCCACTTGGGGTCTAGTAAAGATAGACACTGCCACTTGGGGTCTAGTAAAGATAGACACTGCCACTTGGGGTCTAGTAAAGATAGACACTGCCACTTGGGGTCTAATAATAGACACTGCCACTTGGGGTCTAGTAAAGATAGACACTGCCACTTGGGGTCTAATAATAGACACTGCCACTTGGGGTCTAGTAAAGATAGACACTGCCACTTGGGCACTAATATAGACTGTTAGTCTGCCACTTGGGATATAATGTAGACACTGCCACTTGGGGTCTAATACACTGCCATTTGGGTCTAACAGAGATAGACATTGCCACTTGGGGTCTAATTTAGACATTGTCATTTGAAGTCTACTGACACTGTAAACCACTAGTATTATAGGAGGCTTATCTAGACACTGCTTCATGGGAGTCTAATGTAGAGACCACTACATGGGAGTTGTGTATACACCACTAATGGGAGTCTAATGTAGCCAACTTTGCACTCTTTATATAGGTGATAAATTATATTACATTCTCTAGTCTGTTAATGTTGTTGGACTGATTGATGGAGGGCAATCGTTTTTATTACTGAAGGAATGTGATCTTATTTTGTTATTTATGGAGGGTGATTATAATTGTTGCTGTGAGTGGGCAATTTTATTTGTTGCCCATTTTGGGTGATCATATTTTCTACTGAGGCAGGGTGGTTATATTTGCTACAGAGGGTGGGTGGGTGATCATATTGTTATTGAGTGTAGGGGATCGTATTTGTTATTGAGGTTTCATATTATTGAGGGAGGGTGATCACATTCATAATTGATGCCAGGTGATCATATTTGTTTCACAGGGAGGGAGATCAAGTTTGTTACTGAGGTAGCTTGATCATTATTATTGAGAGAGGGTAGTCATATTTGTTATGGAGATAGAACTTTGTTGACCATATTTTATAATGACAGACAATGGTAGTATATGTTACCAAGAGCAGGTGTTCATGTTTCTTATTGAGGGAGGTTGATAATCTTTTATTATTGAGAGTGGGTAATAATATTTATAACTCAGAGAGCGTGATATTTGTTTTTAAGTGAGGTTAATCATATATGTTTTTCCAGGACATGGTGGTGGTATTTGTTATTGACAGGGGGTGGTCAGGGAGTGATCATATTTGTTATTAAGAGGGTGATCATATTTTTTACGATATTACACAATGATGAGGGGATGACTGCATTTGGGATTTGTTTGGAAGAGGGATGGCCAGTCACCAGGGCAAGGGTCACATCATGTGTAGTTCAGACTCTTACAACATGGACTCATCTTCACTGATAGAGGTGGGAATGATCATATTCTTTCATACGTTTCAATAAGGGGAGCAGATGGCAGCAAATGTTTTGGAGCGCAGATGCAGCTGGACAGAATAGGGCAGGGAGTTGAGGGAAGGATATCTGTAATTAAAATATTTTTGAGAAATTTGTAATTTATTTTGATTAAATTACAGAATTAAAATTTCAGCTTTTAATGATCAACGTTGAAGTGGCAATGTTGCCATTGTAATAACTTAAATAAGTGGTTCTAGTAAATCATTGAGAATGGGTTCGCTGGTAATAAATTGCTAATAATGGACAGTTAGATTGGTCAAGGATACTGATCTGGATATAGATCATCATTTTTAATGTCATAAAGTAACATGATTAATTTAGGAACTGATCCTAAAAGTGAGAAATTTTGTCAGTGCAACTCTTGGACCCATGTGCTTTGTAGATTTAACATCTTACCCATTCTTTTCTAAATTGGTGTTACAAATAGATATCTACATATGTCATCTCATTTTCATGACCGATTCAGCTTTTATTTCCATAATGACTTGTGAATCTTTTTTTCTTTGGTTGTTGCACAAAGGTGTGTGTGTGTGGGAGAGATAGATGGAGAAACTTTTAATTATTATTTTGCTTTACATTAACAGTAGGAAACTGATTTGTGTGGAACTCGACATAAAACCACCCTTGCTTATTCTTGATTCAACATAATAGACTTTTGCCTTTTCTTGTATTACAATCCTTTTATAATTGTACAGGGCATAATCCAGCCTGTCTGAGGAAGGAGCAGGTTTTCTTTATGGGAGAATAGTCAACTGTCTTTTCACATGGACTTCCTGACACATGCATTAAAAAAAAAACTTTGCTATTAAACAAACTTTGTGAATGATATATAATCATGTTGTCTTCTCACAGAGGCAGCAAGGTAGAACAGCAGTGCTCAGGGAGGACATGCATCCATTGTTATCCATTTCAAGTGTCAATTTAATTAACAAGTTGTAAAAGCAATTACCTTTTTTATGTAGATTTTATCATAGAACTTCAAATCTTCAGTTGGAAATAATCCCACAGAAATATAAGAAGTGCTGATGACTCCAGTTGTTAAATAAAAGGCAGGTGGAGCAATATGGAAGCATTTCTGGTTTTTACAATAAGATAACATTGTAGTAAATACCTGGAGTATGTGTGTTTGGAATTTTAAATTGTATTATGACAGGTCAGTATATATATATATCATTTTAAAACACCACATTATAGACTAATTTTGACAGCAAAATAGGACAAGAGTTACATTGGGAATGCCATATATGATAATGACAGAAGCATAAATCACTGTACATGTTTTGAATGTGTGTGGGATGGTTTAGATTACAGAATAAAGTTGATTTAGGAAATACTATGGCAGCCTTGAAAATGTATTATGCATGGAAATTATCTAAATATTACCATGAGGTGATTTATATTTTGAGAACGTGTGTCCAGCTTTATTTATTTAACTCATTAACCCCTTACACCCTTCGTTTATGCATCAAGAGGTAGTACCATCCTTAGAAGCTTTGTAGTATCAACGTCATTTAAGATACATCAAAATGGGTGATATTACAGAAACATAGACAGTTGTAGCTCTGCAATGATACCAAATAATCCTTACTTTCTAGTTTCATTAATATATATACAAAGGGAAAAACACATTTGAGATCTAATGTTTTTAACTTGCAAAATTTGCTTATGGTTGGATACTGATTTGTGTCTGGATTTTAGACTTTTTGGCTTCATAAATAAGGCAGACACAACATCTACAAGTAATGTTACCTGCGCCAACATGATTGCATTTGGTTGCAGGAAACCGCCCACAAGAAAGAGCACATATCACCATTTGATATACATATTTTAAATAAAAATGTAATTATAGAAATACTTCTGTGTAGACTGTCAGAAAATATTTTTTGGTGTGGGGATGCTCACCAATAACACAAAGTCCAGCTGCTTACTGCTCAGACCTAGATCTGCAGTTTATTAGATGTATCAGTATAAACTGTAACACAGACCTAGATCTGCAGTTTATTAGATGTATCAGTATAAACTGTAACTCAGACCTAGATCTGCAGTTTATTAGATGTATCAGTATAAACTGTAACACAGACCTAGATCTGTAGTTTATTAGATGTATCAGTATAAACTGTAACACAGACCTTGATCTGCAGTTTATTAGATGTATCAGTATAAACTGTAACACAGACCTTGATCTGCAGTTTATTAGATGTATCAGTATAAACTGTAACACAGACTTTGATCTGCAGTTTATTAGATGTATCAGTATAAACTGTAACACAGACCTAGATCTGCAGTTTATTAGATGTATCAGTATAAACTGTAACACAGACCTAGATCTGCAGTTTATTAAATGTATCAGTATAAACTGTAACACAGACCTAGATCTGCAGTTTATTAGATGTATCAGTATAAACTGTAACACAGACCTAGATCTGCAGTTTATTAAATGTATCAGTATAAACTGTAACACAGACCTAGATCTGCAGTTTATTAGATGTATCAGTATAAACTGTAACACAGACCTAGATCTGCATATTATGCATCTGCAGGCATTGATTCTAGTTGGAAACAACTTTTAAGTGAATGTATATGGTAGGTGCTGGTTTATGAGATTCTAAATACTCAGAATTAATTTATTTTTGAGGATATCATTTTGAGAGATCTCGCAAAAAGAAGGGCATTGTTGATGGCAATCATTTGTGTATATGCCTGACTAGATATGACAGGTTGTTACTTAAAGAAGGTGACCAGTATCAGGAGTTGAAATATTCTCTGCACAAGGCAACTGGTGATTGAATATTTACCAGTATTTCTCTTTCATCAGTGGATGTTCTATAAAAGATTATTACTGACTTGGTACATTGAAAGTTAATATTTTTTTACCAGATGTTTGTTTTTATCAGGCTCATACAAGTGCAGCTTTCCCCCATTATATAATTCACTTTGTTATAATGTGATTCCAGATTTACCAGGGTAATACAGTGGACCCTATGACCAAAATCATATCAATGTGTAAATGGTAAAGGTTGAAAGAAAATAAGGTGAAGCTTAGTCTTGTCTTCTATTCGGTTTCAGAATTCCATTATTGATCAAATTTAGACAGTTCCTACTACACCACAGTTCTGTATATTGTGTTATTCTAGATATAACACAGTTCCTTATATATCATGGTGCTCTGTATGACACAGCTGAGTACAGGATTGGGTCAGCATTTATGGAATACCATCTTCAATGTTATAATGAGGCAGAGCTGTGCTTTGCTCTCAGCATGCAGTAATAATAATACTAATCTGAGGGCGAACAGACTGGTTGAATTTACTACTTATAGCTGGCATTAAGTGTTGAGATAAATTCCTGAAAAAAAATCCTTTTTTCACATGATCAAAATTAGGTCATTAAATCAATGATGTAATAATTGGTCTTCTGTTGGAGGCAATACTGTACAAGGAAATTGCAAGGTATGTGATTTAATCATGTCCTGATGCTATCTTGATTATGCCAGCTGCCTGGAGTGTGCACTTCATCTGCACTTATAGCATCAGCATCAGCAGACAAATGTTAGGTATGCTGTAACATTTTCCTGCCACAGGAACTGTATCACAACCTAACAAAAATTTGTAGGATAATTAATTATGGTAAGTAAGAACAAACCTTGATACAATGAATTTTGCATTCTTGAAGAAGTTTCTTCTCTATTTGAAACAAGGGAAATGAATTTCCTGAATTTAGGACAAATCAATAAAGAATGATAAAGTTTGTGCTTTAAAATGAAATATTTTTACAGGTTTGGTTTATTTTTCTAAACATGTTTTTAGAAATCAGTGAATCCCACGATTGCATGTCTGTGATTAGAAACAGCAGTATGATGAGGATATACTGTGTGTATATATATATATATATATATATATATATATATTTTCTACAATAAGTCTAGTCTATCTGCAACCAATATAGACCCTGTTCTGCTGTTGCATCATGTGCCAGCAGATCATGATCTCTTTTGTTTCAATGATTACCACACTGTAACAAAATGCATAGATCCAGATTTGCTGGCTCATTTTGGGAAAGCAGATACAGGAAAGTAAATAAATACATGTTTAGGGTTCCCAAAATATTGACTGAGAAATATTCAGAACATCGCCAGTTTTCAAAATGTCATGTCTTGTCAGATGTAGGTCTTTACATTGAGTTTTAAACACAATTTACACAGACTTGTATGTGAATAGGTTAAAGCTTTTGGAAAATCTCTTTCTTCAGATTTAATGTCCTTAAGTTACAGTAAAATAATCTCGCATTTTATTTTCTTGTAAAGATTCAGAATATGGAACTCAGCATTATCTAGCCTTTATACTTAGTTTAATAAACAAGGAAAATGATGAGAGAAATAAGTTCACTTTATCATGTATTTGCCAGAGTTTATCTGGTATGGCTTACATTTTATTTGGCTTCCTGTGATGTATTGTGGTGTTTTTTTCCCCTGTTGATAGTTAAAGATACTGCTGCATGACGGTCTCTTAGAATCCATTAGTCCTCACTATCACTTAGGGTTTTGCCTCACTTTATCTGGTGAGGGTCATATCTTAGTGCTCTTTTTCCCATATCATTGCATTTTCAAGTAAGGAAATTGGAGCATGGATGGAAAGTGTTCATCTTGAGAATAGATCATTGTCGACTGAAGGCAAATCTGAAATTAGATTATCTATGTACAAATAATAGAATTGACACAGATCTCTATAATAACTAATATAATTGTGAAACAAAAATACTGGCTTGCTTGTGCAAGAGCAATCATCAATTTGTACTGTGCTATCCAAGCTATTGTTAGCATTCTAGTGGGAAGGGAAGCCTTATAGACAGGCGACAGCTCAATAAAGCTTTGTTTCGGCAATTATTTGGTATAGATAGATAAAAGGTTTTATAATGCTTATAAATGGGAGTAAGGTGCGTTTGCCAGGAAATATTGACATGGTATTTGTGTTAGGAAGAACATGAGAAAATGCTGGTAAGAACCACCAACCCATGGGATGTTGCCGATCTGACATTTAATATGGCCACAACACAGTGGCCATCATAAAAATTTTGTTATATTTATTTCTCTAGAATAAATGCTGTACATGTATCAATACAATGGTTTCACTAAAAGACCTCATATGAGCTCTAGTTGGTCCTAAATAAAGATGTTGCCAGTTGTGCATAACATTATTTTGTTAATATACAGGATGGCACAGTAAATGTGAGCAGGTTTTAATGTTTACTTTATTTGTTTTGTTTGCTAAATTATTTGATTTTTTAATTAAAAGAAAATGTACTCTCTCTCTCTCTTTCTCTCTCTCTCTCTCTCTCTCTCTCTTATAAAATATTTGTTGGACTGGAGACTAGAGTCTGTGTCTGATGTCATAAATAAAATAACACTGCCTAGTTCTAGTAGTTGACAGAATTCTGAAGCAAAGAAAAGATCAGCCACAAAACCTAGAAAGCTGATGTCATTACACTAAGATTAGTGTAATATATCCTTTGATATGTTCAATCTTTCCTTGCTTGGGAAAAAAAGTAAATATCAGTCACTGATATGGATCTGCCATTAGGTAATAAAGCAACAGGAGCATGGTTAAAAGACATTTTTTTTCTTCTGGTTAGGGTATCAGTTTTCCCAGATGGCACCATGGAACTTGGGCAACAAAACAAGGCCCTTGTTTATGGTGCATGCAAGTGGTAAATTACAGAAATAGGGTTATTCTAATAAAGACCTATTGGAACTGGTGGGCAGTTAAGTTAGAAGATGGGAATGATATAGAGGATGGGACAAAGATAAATGATGGGAGTATTGACACTTTAAACTGGAGATGACAGGTGTGGATGGGGTGCAGAACAGACTTAATGTCTCTTAATTTTGCCTACTATCTCCTGTGTTGTATAATCAGATCATTCCCCTTCTGATTAACACATACTAAGGTCTAGACAAGTTGATATCATAGCAGACATAAAGTAATTTCCACCATTGAAAGAAGAGGAATTAGATCAATATGGTATATATTGGTAGTAATGGAAAACATTCTTTGAAAGGTTAGCAGTCACCTAGAGTGCTGAGCAGTGTGTCTTTATAGTGATTCTAAACTCTTCTTGGCAGTCTTTGAAAGGTTAGCAGTTACCTAGAGTGCTGAGCAGTGTGTCTTTATAGTGATTCTAAACTCTTCTTGGCAGACTTTGAAAGGTTAGCAGTCACCTAGAGTGCTGAGCAGTGTGTCTTTATAGTGATTCTAAATTCTTCTTGGCAGTCTTTGAAAGGTTAGCAGTCACCTAGAGTGCTGAGCAGTGTGTCTTTATAGTGATTCTAAATTCTTCTTGGCAGTCTTTGAAAGGTTAGCAGTTACCTAGAGTGCTGAGCAGTGTGTCTTTATAGTGATTCTAAACTCTTCTTCGGAGCTTAGTGATCAGCTAGGGTGCCAAGCATTATGCCTTTTTTGTGATTTTATCTTTTTATTGGAGAGCTTAGCACAGTTACAGATCTAGGTGAGCAGTATTATTTTAATATCCCTTTACTAGCCAAGTTCCGATAATGCTATCCACACCTTGGCATATCAAGTAGATACTTCTATCCATCATTTCTATGAATTTCGTTGAAAGCGAGGAAATGTCACTGCATCAGATCAAAATTACGTTCAAATTTAAATACTGTTCCTACATAATTGCATCAAGGCCAGCACACAACTTGAATGGACTGGTCTTTAAGCAAATTTCTAGTGCTGAATCTGTGGTTAATCAAATACTTTTCACCCAAATATACATATATTGGCTTCTCTTGTGTACATAATAGTAACTTTTGATGTTAAACTGATAAAGTGTCCTTTTTAGGTCCATTTCGGCCGATGTACAAGGCACCACATTGTTGGCTAGTTGGAATTAAATACTAAGGGAGGCAACTTGTGAAATCCAAAAGATGTCGCTAGGACAAAGAACCAATATAGCTGTTCAGTCTGCCAAGGTGTAGATAGGATTATTGGAATCTTGGCTAGCGAAGATGATCTTAATATTTTAACACCTTTATAGGTTTGTAATAACATAGGGAGCTGAGCAGTGATCTGATAGTGAATGATTTTAACATATTGGAGATGTTAGCAATCACCTAGGATGTTGAGCAGTTACTGTATGTTTTAACAGTGATTCCAACTTCTTTGAGAGAATAGGGGTTGCCTTTCGAGTTGTTCAATGTATCTTGATAATGATTCTGACTTCTCGAAGAGCTTAGCAATCGCCAAGGGAGCTGAGCTATAGTGATTTTAACTTCATTGTATATTTAACATAAAATAAATCAATTTCTGGAAAGAGTTTACAGATTATATTTGCCCTATGTACATGTACATGTTGAAGAAAACTATAGCATTAGATTATAATAATACTGTACATATCTGTTTGTGAAGAAAATGCATGGTACATCTGTGCACCTAGTTACCTGATAGAGTATCTTTTTAAAAATATAATTATGTGTTACAGAGTTGTTTTTCTTAGTTTTCATTTATCTCGTAAGGAACATTTTAAGGATGATGCTACCAATATGAATTTTGAAAGATTTTGGAAATGGTTCTGATGCTCTTTCAAGATTTGTGTTATGAAGTTAAAATTGCATCATAATATGTAGAGGTTATTGTTATTGAAGTCCGATCTCCACTGTTGTAGGTGAAGATATGATAGCAACCTTTTATATGTCACAGTCTGGTGACCTTTGAATTAGCCAGTGGAAATTCAGCTGTCAAAAATTTGAAAGTAAATCAAATCATCTGGCACACATTGATTTTCTTCAGTCACACTGCTCAGTTTCCCAAATATGGAGATATAAGACTTCATCTGAATGGCTGATAAAGTTAGAGATTATGATAATAACATAGGTCACCAGAACATGACCCTTGAAGTGGTTACTGTCAGATCTTGATATAGGATAGTGGGGATCTGATTTAATTAGACTGGTTTCTCTTTATTTTTCAAGCTATACACTTTTACAGCACATAATTAAGTGACAAAGAACTTTAAAACCAATTCATTTCAAAACTTGGGAAATTTAGGATTTTTTAAATATATATTTATACCTACCTTACTTTCCCATTCATATATATGCTTTTGATTACTGTAGGTTAAAAAATCTTTTTTAAGCCTTTCTAAGAATCTCTGTTCTGGAATACCATTCAGGCTTTTTTGATGCCAAATTCTGGTTGAAGTTGAGCCTGTGTGCTTCCTTTATTCAATAAGAATACTTTCTGGTTTGAGTATTAATGTTATCTATCAATTTGTCTGGCATCAGCACTTACGGTTTACACTTTTTTACCTTTCATAAAGACTATTATTAATACACAAATTGGTATTTCAGTGGGTCATGTTGAGTACTATACCTTTCAGTTATAATGAGGTCACTGACATTTTATAGTTTACTGCTTATGATCTAACCATCATATTTAACTTTTTTTCCCTTTGGGCTGTTGCCAATGAAGTCACATAACCTAGAATGTAATTCTGAACCCATCCATGAAAACTAGGTCACTTTGAACTATCTTTCATGGTTCAGTTGTTCATGCTAAATTTTTGAGAGGTGTGAATCATTGATTGAAGAGGAACATACAAATTCTACAATGATTTGTATGCATGAATACATTTTTTTTATTGACATTGTTATATTACAGACAGTTGAGAGAAGTTAAGTGTCTCCAGTTTTCTGGTCTTGTACACATTAAATTGAACCATGTTTGATAGGAATTATATCCTTCTTCTGCAGTCTAAAACTTCAGGCAGAATCATTGTAGCACACTCAGCTAGGAACTTAGTAATTGCCCAAGCATCGTGCTGAATAAAGCAGTACTTCGAGAAAGCCACTCATAATTTGTCAGGGAAATTTAGGAAATTCTAAGGAGGACAAACTTCTGTTGAGGAACCTTTCAGGGGACACTTCTGGTATAGTTAGTCCTGAGTCTCTAGGAGGGAGGCGGAAGATTAGGCTAGTGGAGAAGTCGATTGTGGATTGAAGGCAGATTGGAAAAGGAGTCGAGAAGAAGTTAGAAGGGAAGTCAGGAGGAGAGAAGGAATTGGCAGAATAGGAGAGATACAGATCTGTAGGAAACAAGGACAGGTGGAAAGCTGATCTGTAGGAAACAAGGACAGGTGGAAAGCTATCTCCCACTATTCATCCAATAATTCAATAGGCTGTCACTTGGTTGAGAGGAAGAAAAATGAATTATTATCATTTTACTATTGTTTAAATTGTTAATTCAATTGAATTTCACCTTTTGTGTATAATTTAACTGTTGGCATTGCTAATTAGGGGCTTGAAGCTTTACCTCTATCACTAATTTAACTTCATACAAAATCGAGCGTGGATGGGATTCTATAATAATTTAAATAAAATATTGGGAGCACTCCAGCCCAACCATAATAACACACCTACCACAGTGTGGTATAACAAACCCCTACCACAGGTCACAGACATCTGTTGGATTTCAGGAGTTGCTAGACTCCAATAGCATGTAATCTCAACTGGCCAGTACATGTAGCTTGGTTCATTGTATACAGCAGAAAATGGTGTTGGCAACTGACTTAAAAAGGATTTGTTCAAAGTTTAACATCAAAATTATGACTATATAACAGAGGGAAGCCATTACAGGTCTATTTGGGTGAAAGATATTTTGTGCAAACACAGATCGACACTGGAAATTTATTTATTTTTCTGAGTCCATTCAAATTTGTGCCATTCTTGACATGATCAAATTTGAAAAACTTGATTTTGATTGAATGCAATGTGATGCCGCCGCTAGCGAAGATGCTAGCAAAGATGGCGAAAAACCTCCATTTAGAAGGTCATCTTTATTCATTGAACCACGTGACGTAAAGTATAACTTCTTCAAGATTCATTTTGGACCAAATTATTGTAAAAAAAAATTTTTTTTACTTAGACAACTATCTGTTTTGAGAGACTATTTTTCTCACTTTTCAGATGTGTTTGCTTACAACAGATTTGTTATTCCCTAGTTAGTTTGTAAAATTGATGGATTGTTAGAGCAGTCAAATGTTTTCCAGCTCATCAGCATTACGCATTATGGCAGAAAAATAAAAGTGAAAGTGAAATAATAAATTTCACAACATTTGGATAATACATTTCTGTTGCAGTTTGAGTTTGTATATTGTAATAAGTAACAAAACTTTGCAATCCGTCACACTATGATAGATAGGTGGGTTGAGTCACCAATCTATCAGTTGGAACCTACTTGTAAAAGTACTTGAAACTCTCTCATTGTTAGCCTAGTAATGGAGAGTGGTTGACCCACTAAGCATAATTAACAGCTGGTCTAAATACCTATGTGTGGGGGCATATTTTTATTCATGGCTATTTTTTTCCCTCTAAAGATTCAAGTGAATCAGTTGAATCATAATGGGTATAATTAAATCATGGCAAGTATACTTAACCATATACAGAAATGAGAAATAAAACAGCAGGATCTGGGATATATATATATATATATATATATATATATATATATATATATATATATATACGCACACAGTATGTGTACACTTTATCATTGATATACTACAAAATGTGTACATTTTTCATTAAAAAGAAACTGGGCTTGCTGAGTATCCATTTAATGAATACTTTATGAGTGGTATATCAGTGATACAGCGTAATAATAATAATGAGAACTTTGTATAGTGCCTAATCTTTAGAAGCTCTAAGTGTTTTACAACGTCTGTAATGATATGACTACACAAAACAAAACAAAAGCAAAACACCAAGAAATTTGAAAACATAAAAAATGCTGAAAATATTGAAGTAGGAAACATTATTAGGTCGTTAAGTTTGTTCTTGCAGTTGATAAAGGTATGTTTTAATAGCACGCTTTAAAAGGATCACTGTGTCTTTGTGTATAATTTCTGTGGGCAATTCATTCCACGTTGCTGGGCCCTGGTATACAAAAGAACGTTGTCCATATGACTTTGTTTTCATAGTGGAAAAAATGACTATACGATTGTCATAAGCAGAGCATAAGTATCTTGGTGATACACATGGATGAGGTCAGATTAAGGTGTATTGGACTGGAGTCTGTCAGTGAAATGAAGCAAAGAGAATAAATATTTTGTGATTCTGGATTGAATGGATAGCCAGTGGAGGGTACAGGACAGCAGGGAGGTGTGCCCTAATTGTGGTACTCTATAATGGATGATCAAAGCAGCTGTGTTTTGAAGTTTCTGGAGTAGATATTGAGACAACCAGACATAATTGAGTTATAATAGTCCAGTCTTGATAGTACTAATACACAAGTGTTTTAATGGCATCAACTGAAAGATATTTGCGAATGGAGCTGATGCGTCTCAGCTTAAGATATGCTTGCATATCTTTATGACATGTTGGTGTTATGTGAGAGTACTGTCTAGACTAGAGTAACACTTAGGTTTCATACTGACTGTGCAAACTTAATGTTGGTTTTGCTGATATTTATTGTTTGAGGTAAAGGATGTGAATGAGAAAGTCTTTGTGTTGTGATCAGAATGGCCTCAGTTTTATCATCATTCATCTGCAGCTATGTACGTTGTATGTCATCCATGATTTCACATCAGAAATGCACCTCTCTACTCCTTGGGTAGTAGGCTGGTAGCATCAACTTCAGTTGGGTGGCTAGATTTGTATATTTCGGTGTCATCCGCGTACAATTGGTGAGACACTGGATGATGATCTATGACACTCGAGAACAGCTGAGTGTATTGAATGAAGAAGACAGGTCCATGAATAGACCCATGTGGAACACCACAGCATTGATCAACTGGGCTGGAGTGTATTCCATTTGCAGATACAATTTGTGTCCTGTTTACTAAGTAGGACTTGAATCATAGTATGGCTGTGTTGTGAATGCCAAATGCATGCTGGAGACTGAAGTAATGTATCATGGTCTATAATGTGTCAAATGCTGCAGACGAATCAAGGAGGGTGAGGACTGTAATCTTTCCACTATCAAAAGCAGAATGTTATTAACTACTTTCAGAAGAGTTGTTTCAGTACTTTGGCATTGCTAAAAATAGTTTGAATTCAGACGAGATACATACTATACATATATTTTTTAATTGATATTTTATCACCTACAGATACAGGTACTTGCATTTAAAATGCAGTTAAGATAGGATACAAGCAACTGTGTAATGACGGAATGTATGAACTCGACACAACCATTTCTCGTGTGTCAGCTAAAAAATGTAGTTCTTTACTTTTTGCTTGTAATTGCAAATCTCCTTTGTAATGACAAGCTGCTTCTCTTATATTCTGAACTTACATTTTCATTTATATTGATTAAATAAATATAAACCACACATATGATTTAAACATGAAATGTGGTTTTAAAAAAGAAAATTGAGCAGTACAAACACATCATAGTCAACGTTCCCTCTTAGCGAATGGTAGATGTGCGCGCAGTGCTCGCTGCACTGTGCAAGCATTACGGAGATGAGCAAAATTTAATGTTGGATTGAGAAAAAATTGACAATTCAGCTGTGCAGGGATGCCTGAGCAGCTGCGCACAGCTTAGAGGAAATATTGATCATAGTTAAGAATATGAACAGTTGGAACGAGTGGGAAATGTGAACTAAGTGATATGAGATATTATTAGTTGATCTAAGTCATTATTATCATTTAATAAAAATAACTACCAATCATAGTTATTTCTTTCCTCCATTACTTTCTTTCATCTTTCCATTGGTTTGTGTAACTATATTTTGCTATCATTCTTAAGTCTAGAAACATCATTGCATGACAGTAAAAAATCTGCCATGCCGAGTTTTTCATGTCTTTATGTTGGCAAGCCTCAACTAAGGTTGATCGATTGATAGAGAAAGAGATGTGGTGGAGTTGGGGAAACTTGCCGATTATAATTAAGGCAAAAGGCATGGATATATATATATATATATATATATATATATATATATATATATATATATATATATATATATATATATATATGGTACTTTTAGCTTGTAGAACTTTACGCAGTCACATATGGTAATATTAAAACAAATTCTAAATAAGTTCACACATGTGATCCTTCCTATCAGGCTGACCCACATGACTTTTTTTCTGTGTTTGTCATCACTGTAAAGGCAAGAATTTAGACTGCTAATGAATCCTGATGTTGTCTTTATTCTGTAGTTTTGATAAACTATTGCCCTTATATATAAAAAATAGCAATCTGTTCTATGTGTGTGTGTAAGGGGGGGGGGGGCAGTCAACTTAAATGGTAGCTTGGGTTAACATTAAGTATTTTTAAAGCTATGGTGTTAAAAAGAACCCAAAAACATTTTTGGTGGCAGCAGTGATGAGGTCCCTAAAATGAGAAGAAAAAAACAAACACTTGAATATGTTTCAAAGTGATAAGACAATTAAATGACAGTCTAGCCAGCAGTGGATTCAATGAAAGTTCTAAATGTCTAGTTTAAAATGGTGCATTCTGTTTTTATAATGAGCTGTCGATTCAGTGAAATTTTTTAAGGTCTGTTTTAAAACTGTACTGATTATTTACCGTAATTAACTTTTGCAATGTGGATTTCAGTGGAAATTGTGGCCAAGTTTTTAAAATATGGATTCAGTTTTGAAATAAACTTTTTCAATGTGGATTTTGGTGGGAATATTGCGAAGTTTAAAACTGGATTCAGTTTTAAATGAATTTTTTGCCGAGGATTTCAGTGGAATTGTGGCAGAGTTTTAATTCTTCGGATTCAGAATTTTAATGAACTTTCACCGTGGATTTTGGTGGAATTGTGGCTAAGTTTTGAAATGAACTGTTGCTTTAGATTGTGATGGAATTATCGCCAAGTGTTTAAAAATAGATTCAGTTTTAATAAAAGCCCCTTCCAAAGGAAAACTAAAATGAAAGAAGACTGGAAGCGCAATTGGGAGGACAGAAAAGGAGAGATTTTGATACTGCAAGATAAACATTTAGGACTGTTACAGTTTGCAATATTCATGTAGTTCGTGTTTAGATCATTTTATTATATATAATTATTTTAATTTATATCCATGAAAACGCAGAGTTAATTCAGTACTTTGGTAATGCAGATCGGATTAATTTTATGTTGATCGATAATGTTTGTTGAAGATGTTGAGCAAAATGTATTTTGAATATGCATGTATGAATATTCAGTGAGTCATTAAATACATACTATTTGATAGAACTCTAATTACCAGTGTGATACTGGAACCTTTAAATTCCACAAAATAAGGCATAAGCATAGACATGTACACAATACAGCTGAATGGTGACTCATCAATCTTGCTCATCCATCCTTTATAATTTTATTCAAAAATTAGGAGGAAGTTGTTGCTGTTATATTAATACCAGATAATTCCATCTAAGTTGTTGTATAAATATTGCTTGTCATTAAAACAAGAAGCATGGATGTATATCGAAGTTATAGTTTAAAGGACTTCAAGTGGTCACATATGGTAATGTTGAAGCAAATTCTACATAGGTAACACATGGGATTCTTGCCTATCTGGCTGACCCATAGAACTTGGAGTCTGTGTTTGTCATCACTGTAAAGAATTTAACTCTCTTCTGTTGCTTTGATAAATTACTGCCTTGGTGTAAAAAATACCAATCTATTCTTTGTAAGGGGCAGTTGGCTTAAACCACTGGTTATTTCACTGTTGTGTTAAAAAAAGAACCTGTAAACAAGGTCCCTATGTTTAAACACCATCCCTATGTTTATTGTTTGATTAGTCTGCTGCCAAATAACAGAGAGAAGGGGGGATGGAGTGCAGCCTTTTGACATTTTAATATTAAATAATTTGTTTTCATACCGTTATTAATAGTCTTTTTGTGTTTTTAATAGGAAGAAAGAAATAAAACCAAACAAAGCACTAGATTACAGTGTCTTCAACCTATCCAAAAAATGTACCATATAGTCTTGACAGGTTCTTGCAACCTTATATCATAGATATTGAACACTTAGTGCACTTCTTATGAAATACCATGTTCATTTAGGTTCCTTGTTGTTATGAAATACCATGTTTATTTAGGTTCCTTGTTGTTATGAAATACCATGTTCATTTAGGTTCCTTGTTGTTATGAAATACCATGTTCATTTAGGTTCCTTGTTATGAAATGCCATGTTTATTTAGGTTCCTTGTTGTTATGAAACACCATGTTCATTTAGATTCCTTGTTATGAAACACCATGTTCATTTAGGTTCCTTGTTATGAAATACCATGTTTATTTAGGTTCCTTGTTATGAAATACCATGTTCATTTAGGTTCCTTGTTGTTATTACCATGTTCATTTAGGTTCCTTGTTGTTATGAAACACCATGTTCATTTAGAGAGAGAGAGAGAGAGAGAGAGAGAGAGAGAGAGAGAGAGAGAGAGAGAGAATTTGGCTACTGTGACACATAATCTAATATTGAAACAATACTTACATATGTGTAATAATGTGCCTTAGGTGAATCACAATTTGATATACCAACACTATAGGTAAAATTAACTACTTAAAAGCCATGTCATGTTATTATATATTTAAAGACAATGTTAAATAAATACTGAGAATAGTGTTCAGTTCATTCAGAAGATCCTTCTTGCATCATACCAATACCAACACTGTTGTGCACATCTTGCAATAAAGGACAGAAATTGTAGCTGCATCAAAACGTTATGCTGATGCTGGCTTTAAAATGGGAAGGCATAAAGTCTGTGATAGTAATATTAAGATTCTCCTGAAACGTTTTTATATACCGATATGCTGTCTGGTTGTGATGGTGGTGGTGGTGGTTGAACTGTTGTAGAAGTCTGATTGCGGTGGTGTTGGTGGTTGAATTGTTTAGAAGCTTTCTTGGCTTGAGTTACCAGCCATTGATATTTACCCTCTATAGAATAGTAACCTTTTATATGCATAACTTTTGCAAAAAGCACAGGTGTATGTATTCTTGTCAATAACATGGGAGGTTTGAAAACTATCATGAAGCATAAAATTAATGAAAATGACAATTGATCTATTCAGTTTTAATGAAAAACAAAATTTTTATGAGTTTCATTTTTGATATTAGAATGAATTTTTAAGGATTTTATATTTCTGTGTGCTTAAAATGGCACATATAACTATATTTCAAATTGTGGAATATTTTCTCAGTTATTGCCAAAAAAATAGTTTAGATTAAATTTGTGCACAAAATTAGTTTGAATGGCAGTTCTAAATAGGATTCAAGAGGACAAAGAATTTAAAGAATCAACAAATGTTTTTTCTCACTATTTTGAGGTTGGCAGCAACTCTATCTTGCACAAACCATCTAAACTATCCCAGGCATATTGCTTGGGGCAGTTAGAGTGCGAGTCACAGTTGTCTTCACCTTGCCATAAATTATTGCTTGCCCATGCTTTTGTCCTCTTGAACCCTTTTATTTCTTCATTATGTTTTAGTTTATGTTTTTTATATTAACATTATCTACTTGGTTTTGTATGCATACACGGGCATGGTTCTTCCTCACCCACTTTTTTCTGTTTTTCCTCCCATATAGTGGCACATTTGTGGGTTCTTTGAAGCGTACTATGAGCTTGGGTCGGTTGACACGGAAACGAACTCGCACCAAGTCCAGCAGCGCCAGTAGCAATCAACAGAGCAGTAGTCAGCAGCATTCATTGTGAGTATCTCAAAGTAAATAAAACTTTGTGGGCCTAATAACATAATAAGCTTGAAAATTCTTTGAACAATATAATAAGCATGAAAATTCAAAGGTCATATAACATAGTAAGGATAAAAAAATTTGGTAACATCTCCCTCTTAGTAACAGGGGTAGTTAATTGGATATTGGATTTAGTTGCATTATCCAAGGACTGACCTCCCTCAATATTATGACCCAGTGTGAGAGAAATTTAGACTACCAACTGAGAACAGGGCAAGATTATTGGAATGAAATAATGCAATATAAGCCCCCTTAGACAATAAAAATAACAAATGTAATCAAACAAATTTTTGTCGTATTTTTCAATTCAACTTAAACGATATCAACATAATTTAATAGCAGTGTTTAATTTGGATTTATTTCATCATCATAATGAGTGGTGAAAAGAGAGCTATGTCCACGACTGATTGCATTACCTTTCTCTCCACTGTGTTCCAGCGTTTCCTATTTCCTTGAGTCTTATTTTTCTGACTGCCTTGTTCTTCATGGATTTGTTAGATTTTACTCCATACTTGTCACTTCCCCCTTTTGGACTTCACTCATCACTTCTCCCTTTTGGACTTCACTTCTGTTTTATTCGGAATCCATCTTTGGACTGGAAACTATTTACTTAAATGACAAATTTATCCCTAAATCGCTATATGTACAACTTTCTAGATGTATATAAAATTCCTTCACTTTCATTACTCTTTTCACACTAGCTATTCAGATACTTGCCATAAATTACCACGTGACCTATATAAAAAAATACCGTATGCTACTACATGTTTGATTACTATTAAAATTCACGGATCCTTACTCACTTTAAGAATATTTAGACATTAGAAAGCAAATATAATAGATAGTTATTATTAACTCAAGATAATCAGTATCATCCTTAGAAAATTATTTCATATTTCATATAACCCAATAAATCTTGCACATATGAACATTTGGATTGCATGCAATTGATTCTGCTAATGAATTAACTGTAAAATTAAATGATAAATTGCATAGCAACTCTGACATCAACACATTTCCATGAAATTGAATAAACGATACACAATATGGAACCTAGTCATATCAAGCAGATTTGCATACAACAAACAAAAAGAAAATAGAATATTACTTGAAATTAAAATTGCGTACCGTAATGCTGTCAAATTTAGAACTTGTGATTCCAGCTCTAAACCCTGTCTTTCTCACAAGACAGACACCTGGTCCTTTTCTCATTTAGCATGAAAGCGCTATTCTTTTCTAGATTTCCTCTGAGGCAACTTTCTCTCTCGGAAAATTTCTTACTAATGAATTTTGATCAAGGTTGTCACTTTAAATTCACATTACCACCATGGTGTTTACCTTTTTACCTTAACTTCACTTGGCTAATCGTAAGCAGTGGTTTAAAGAAAAAAAATCCTAAGACAATCATTTGTTTCATTAGTCAGAATCCTGAACTATGTTATATAACCTTTCCCTTTGAAGAATGACCAATTTTGACACAGATCATAAGTTCAGCTGTCCCTTTCTCAAACTGGTAAATTTCATTGAATTGGAACACTGGCCCCTTGGAAGTTTAATACTGCCATGGAAGAAATTAAGAATAAATGTCTAAACGACCTTTCACAAATACTCCTCAGGTCTAAATGTGCGTAAAATCTTAATGCTCTGTGCATTCAACTTTAAGGTTTACTGGTTATTCAAAATTTGATACTTCCACATTAAATCGCTCTCTGCCATATTAGTGTCATCTATCTATAAGAAATGTATGGCACACAGTAGTATTTGATGGTATGAAACTATCACTTTCCAGCAACTACTATAAGAGTAGAAGATTTTTTAAAAATGAAACTTGTGTAAGTCAAAGACAAGGAGAAAATGATCTTATTACTGAAGGTCAATAACAGGTAATACACAATTTTTGTCAGTTCAGTTTACATGCTTAATTTTAATGCCTTTTATAACGATGAAATAACAATCTGTTTGTATGACTATGCTTGTTTTTATGCCACTGTTGGTACAATGTGCTGTGACTCAAAAAGCTCATGTATGTTCATGTACATTATGGCAAAACTTCAGGAACGTATATTTGGCATAAATCAGGCATCAACTCTAGCATGATCTGTGACCTGGTAGTGTTCTGTTTAATATGGACGAGTGATATCAAAGGTTGATTAAAAAATGCAAGAGACATTTTTATTCCAAGGAATTTATTTGGATGGTCATTTTTTTATGCAAGGAGTGACATTAGTTTTCTATAGTCCCGAGAGGATATAAAAGTAAGAAAGCTTTCTCATGTATTATGATAGATATGATACAGAATTTTGATGTGAGGAAATAAGTGTAATAGGAAAATTAATAGTTTATCTTGAAATAGTCCACACACACATACATACACACACATACTGAGTAACAACATTTTATCAAAGGCATATTGTTAACCACAATGTAACAGAGTGATAAGATGGTAAGCGGGTTTGATATCACATTTATTCCATTAAAAACCTCTTAAACTAAGGTAATAATTTATATTTAAGAATGGCAGAAAATGGAGAGAAAGAAAAATGACACATCATAGACTATTTGTATTTGATGATGTAACAAGACCCAGTGTGGTTCCAGAAACATCAGATGGGAAAGAAAACCTTTTCATGGATGCAAAAACAAAAATTTATAATAATCAGATTAAGATTAATAGCTAAGTAAACAATTGTGATGCAAGAATTCATTTTGATTATTCATTTTGGAGAGTCTTGTAAAGTATTTCATAATCATCAGTGACAAGCAAAATTTGTTTTACATCACCAACCACTCAAAGATGACAATTTTCATATGTTAAGCCATTTGTTTAGTATATTAAATAAACTGTCTCCATCATGACAGTTACAGCATCATTTGCATGACTGCAACAATATTGCAGAAATATAGGACAAAGACCTTGGTGATGTCCTACACATTAATTTTATAGCTGCCAACCTTCACGATTTTGGTGTGAATTTCATGACTTTCTACAGTGATTCACAGATTCGTGCAGCACACCAAAAAGTCACAAATTCCTTAATTCTCAATTATTTTTAATTTTCCTGTTATGACAGTTACCCCTGATGCAGCACTTACAGGGACGGAGGTAGTAGCCTGCTGCCAAGCTCTGTAGCATCAAGGTCATGTTTGATACACTAAAGTGGGTGGTATTATAGAAAGGTAGACATATTTAGCTCTACAATGATATAATACAGAAGGAAAAAATTTTTTTTTTGACCTTTTTTTTTTTCTTACTCAAAATGTACCAAACATTTTCCATGCATTCAGCCATCAAATACTGATATACATCATACTCTTGTATGGATGGTCTTTTCAGCATGGGTTGCACAGAAAGACCCCTTATGACATCTAGTTGGCCTTAAAGGTCACCTGCCATACTATGACATTTTTTTTATTTATATCAGATTTGCATTACATTTGTAAAAGTAGTCATACTCGCACAAAAAGATTTTAAAAATTATAAAGTGTAAAGATGATATAATAATTTAATTACTCGAAAAATAAGCATCGCACGCTGTTAACTCCCCTTAGGTAAGATTTCCCACCTATAGAGGACGCCAACCGGAAATGACGTACATTTATCCCCAGAAGAGAAAGTACACGCTTCTTGTTGTTGAAAACGAATTAAGTTTCATTTATTAAATTCGAGTGATAATTGTTGACAGGACTGTATGTACGGCTATTGGACAATTCGGACCAAAGACAATTCGGCCCAAGACAATTCGGCCCAACTTTTACGGAAAATTGGACAATTCGGCCCAACTCGAAAGACAATTCGGCCCACCCAAAAACAATTCGGCCCAATTTTAAAATACAACTGACAAGTATTTATTTGTAACATATATTTTGACAATTCTTATATAATATGTTTTATAATAAAATTTGAAACATTTTGTGAACAAGATAAATGTTTTCCGAAGTTATAATGGTTAGGAAAAACCGGAGAAAGAAAGGAGTAAAGTAGAGCTGTACGCTTGGTCTCAAAAACTTAATTCTCAAGCAAAACATGAGATATTCTCGTATTTGAACGTATTTTTTACAAATAAATTTATACAGATAAAATGGATGAAACTGCATACTTAGTTATTTTGCGATAATTTGACAAATTTAATTCAGAACATTATTCCGTTTTGCTGTTATATGTTACGAAAAAGACAGATAAATGTGCACAATGAAAGATGCATCTTTACCAAAATTTCTTGTATTTTAAATTTCATTTAATTTGATAATGAGTATTCAAAACACCAGAAACATTTTAAGTTGTCAAATTAATACCATTCTAAATATAACATTTTTCGATTCAAAATATTAGCGCGAAATGGCGTCCTCATGTGTACTTTCCCCTTACATAATTTATATAATTAAGTAACCATACAATAATTAATAATTTAATTAAACCATTTTTTTTTCAAAATAATTTTAATATATTTCAAGTTTAAAACTATTCCCTAAGATTCATTAGTGGTCCACATTCTATAAGGGTTCTCATTATAAAGTCCGTTATTATTATTAATTCCTTAGGTTCTGGCAACAGTCATAGTTTGTTACTTAGTCGCTCAAATTTTATATTTTTTGTCTTTCTCTTACGCCTCAAGTTTAAAATGTCAAAAATATTTATGCAGTTTTCAAACATTTTATCTGTATAAATTTATTTGTAAAAAATACGTTCAAATACGAGAATATCTCAGGTTTTGCTTGATAATTAAGTTTTGGACAGCTCTTCTATACTCCTTTCTTTCTCCAGTTTTTCCTAACAATTATAACTTCGGAAAACATTTATCTTGTTCACAAAATGTTCCAACTTTTATTTCAAAACATATTATATAAGAATTGTCAAAATATAAATACTTGTCAGTTGTATTTTAAAATTGGGCCGAATCGTCTTTCGAGTTGGGCCGAATTGTCTTTAAAGTTGGGCCGAATTGTCCAATTTTCCGTAAAAGTTGGGCCGAATTGTCTTGGGCCGAATTGTCTTTGGTCCGAATTGTCCATAAGCCGTATGTACAACCATAACAGCCTTGATTTCTGCAGAAACACTCAACCAGACACTGATTCAACAGATTTGTACACCTACTGTAATGATAAACGTCATACACTAATACCTTATATTTCGAATTCATAATCGGTATAATAATGCTAAATAGTTTCATCGAGATCAACAATTTACACATTCAGAAATTATGATTTTTGTAAACATTAATATTTTACATCTGCAATAACAATGCTGTACTGTAATCTTTATTTGATGTATTTTACTTACCCTCTTTCTATCCCTCTTCTCATATGCACCATTTTTTCCTGTAAACATGGTCTTTCGGAAAAAGAAAGAACCCTTTTGTCCCATCATCGCTCTTTTGGTTACATCCGTAAGCAACACAGTGCACCATATTTGTTGTAGAAAATCACGATCTTTAAAATGTATCACACAGATGATAGACATATACGCGTGGAAATTCAACGCATGAATGGCTAGGTTGAACCGAAGGGATAAATGTACGTCATATCCGTCTTTGGCACACGGAAATTACCGATTGTTTACGGAGATTGCCGAGTAAAATGTTTCATTTAAAAAATAGATTTTTTAGTCTAATTAAACATTTGTATGGTGTACATATATAACAGATGTATTTCTATTATGACTATAATGATATTGCAGTTTTTTACAAAATAGGTGGCAGGTGACCTTTAAATGAAAATGGTGCTGATCTGTTGTCTAATATGGCCGCCTGAGTGGCCATCTTGAAAATCTTGCTTTCACTCCTTCTTCAGGACATAGTCATATTGATATGGGATTTTCACTGAAAGACTTCTTTTGTTGTCAGCTTTTTCCTCAGTGAAAATAGTACCAATTTGATGTCCAGTAAGACTGCCAGAATGGCCATGTTGCAAATCTTGTTATTGCTACTCATCGTGAATCGATTGTCATATCAGTATGTGGTTTTCACTAAAAAGAACAGACTTTTTTATTTCTGTTTGGTTCTAAATGAACGTGAAAGTGACACAATGGTCATTCAAAAAAATCTTGTCATTTCTTCTCCTAGATGGTTTGTCATGTCAGCATTGTGCTTCACCAAAAGACTTTGATGTTTATATGGTAATTAAGAGAAATTGCATCAATCTGATCTCGATTATGGCTGACCCAGCATCCATCTTGAAAATCGTGTTATCATTGCTCTTGCAAAATAGAAAGTCTGATCAACATTGGGTTTCCACCAGCAGACTTATTATGATGCCTTGTTTGCCCTAATTGAAAATGGTGCCAAACTGACATCCAATATATCTATCACAGCAGCAAATAAGAAAATCATTGTATTGCTGAAGAATATCAAAGATAGCTTCAACACTTTGCAGTTAAAAAGGAGAAAGCCTTATCTTGCATTATTGGAATTTCTTTTCAAGCTGTAGAGTACGAGTTTTTTTAAGGACTCTTTGTTTACACTGTACCATTGAGAAATTCACTCCATTCTTACTGAAATAAATTGCCCCCTAATTTGATTTTTCAAAATTAAGTAATAAGAGCAACTTAAACTTCCTGCCCAGTAAGAAAAAGTCTTGTACTGGACAAACTGAAATTACTGTTTGGTTGGTGTTAAATTTCTGATTTAATCAGTTCAATGGGTTTGAGATTTTCCTCTCTTGAACTTTAATCTGTCAACTAAAAGGAAAAGTTTTCTGAGAGAAAAATTTGTACTTCATCACATCAAGAGAAATGATTTGACCCAATGCCTCAGAATTGTTGCCTGCAGCATTTTGTATGGATGAATGAACCTTTTGTTTGTCCCTATACTCCTGAATTGTTGCTGGCAGCATTTTCTATTTTGAGTTGCTCTTGATTGACTGGTTTCATTGTGATTGTAGGAATGGAATGTAAGAATGGAACTTTTAAGTACACATAGTGTCCTTGTAAATACATCAGAATTTTTGCAGGTACATTGGCCAGATAAGTCTTTAATTTTTTAATTTTTATTTTTTTAAGTTTATAAGAACTGCTTACCTTATTGAACTGTGTCATACTGGTTCACAAAGTACAGTAACAGAGAACTGAATAGTTAGCACATGCATATTCTGAACGGTTTTGATTTGCTTTCATCTGCTCCACATGTTTTAGTAGTAGGGTTATGTTTAGGTGTTTTGTTTTAGTTGTTTACACAAATGTACACTTAGCCACCTTCCCTACACTTCAACCAACTTTTACATTGGGGAAATTCAGGTCCAGTTTGTCTGTAAACACTTTGCAACAAAATGTAACAGAATTGTAGCCCTTTTTTCACTTTGAACTTTGATCATTGTTTCATTTTTGTTTGAAAACTTTTGAAGGACTTGATGGATGATACTGATCTGTTTGTTATATATGGCTACCATTGTTAAAAGTTGAAAAACATTTGCAAAACCTATAAACCTACTTGACAGAATTTGACCATCTTAACAGAAAGCAATGTAGTATAGAATTTTTTCAGTACTGACCAAATGATAATGATGCACCGTTAAACATGAAGATACTTGTGATAATGTGAAAATGTTCAAAACAACAGCACTTCAAGAATTTTTTAAAATAAAGTTGTATTTATCTCACACACACACACACACACACACACACACACACACACACACATATATATATATAAAGACAATGCAGTATTTCAGTGTCTCAGATCTTTTGGACAGCTGCTGTTGCATTTGGCTTATACATTTAGGCAGATATCACCTAAGTGAACAATCTCAAGCTCACTTAAGTCTCTTTAATCGATAATTGTACTCTCATTGTCAGTTTTGGCAATCTCTAGCATTATAAATGTTTTAATACCATGTGAGTTTTCCAATATTCCCTCTATACAGATACAGAATCACTGGTATTTTTGTTTAATTGTTTATACAGTGAACATTTGTCTAAATAGGATACTTGATAGTTTCAGGTGCTTAAGAAAATTGTTATTAATTTTTTTTAACCTACTATTCATAATTACCTGAAAAAAATAAAAGACATGCAAAAATCAGACAATACAGTATTTCAGTGTCAATTCTAAAATGTGAATTTGCAGGATTTGTGCTAGTGTAAATAAAATATCATGCCAAAAAAAGAACCAAATTTGTGAAAATCACTCTTCATTCTTGTTAGCCATGCATCTATTTCATCATTAAATCCCTTGTATATTCCAATTCTTGTCCCTTTGTTGGGGATGGTGAGAGGGGCAGCTGTTAATCCCCATCATTCACAGTTCTATAATTGACTGGCATTTGCTGTTGAAAACCAGTTCTTGATTTCTGAAGTAAAGGGCTTCGTTGGTGAAGTAGATATTAGATGGGAGGTTTTCTTGCAATTATTTGCCTTCTGCTCATTTTCTGTTATGTCATCCACTCAAAACAATAGTCCACTAATAATGAATAGGTGACTCAGAAATTTTTAACTGATGATTGTTAAGCTGGCTTCTGGTTCTTAAGGAGAACACAGGAAAAGGATTTATTTTAGACGTGACAACCTTAAATTAGAGGCACTTAAGTTTCAGTGAAATTTTCATAGAATGAAATCAAGCAACCATGCACTATGACGAAACAGATGCACAAGGCAGCTGCAGCAGATGGGCATAAAGAAAATGGTTGAAATTATTGGCAGTGTCTTGTGATGAATGGATAGATACCAGGCTGATTCATCAAGTCTGTTTGTTGCATGTGTATTAATAATGATCAGTTATGGCAAAATAGATTGCCTCATGTAATTGTTAATGGGCTGTTCACAGAATAATCAAAACTTTTGTTGCAGTGTTCGACAAGAAAGCTAAAATATAGTCAAAAGTTACATTAGAGACTTGGAGTTTATCTCTTTTACTTTCTACATTTTTTGACAAATGAAAATCATAAAATTTACACCGTATTTAGACTGTTTACTTCATGACCCTTGATCCAGATATAAAAAATACAGGTAGTGTGTAACTGACTCTTCACCTCTGCCCTTTTCAACTTGAGAAAATTAGAAATTTCTTTGATTAGATATTTGTGTACATTTTTCATATGGAATCATGTTTTGATGCCTTCATCTATTTTTCAATCTGTTCCCAGTCTTGTTTCTGAACAATAGAGTACATGTACAGTTCTGGTACTGCCAGAGGCGTAGCTAGTGGGGGGCAGGGGGGTACATATGTCCCCGGGCGCCAAGGTACAGGGGCACCAAAATGAGGCTTACAACATTACATTATAATAAGTAAACAAGGGTAATAAATTGGTCATAGAAAAATGTGATTAAACAGGAAGGGGGCTGGGGCACTAATTTTATAGTTCGTCCCCAGGCGCAAAATATCATAGCTACGGCTCTGGGTACTGCCAGATTTGGTCCCTGGCATTTTCGGCCATTATTTTTATATTTTTCCTGGCCACCGGCGGAACCCCTGGCTGGTACTCTCAAAACCCTTAGGTTCCGCGAAACTGCGTTTGAAAAACACTGCTCTAAGGGATACACTGAGTTTTCACAAAGGACAAGAAAGAACCCTCATCTCATGTTCAAATGTTAAGATCATTATGGTCATTTTTGTTTTGTTATCCATAATGTTTCAGGTATAGATACCATTAAAAAACCTTTTAAACAGTTTTTTTAAAAAATCTGTAGAAATGCCAGTAAATCAGATTTGAAAGAAATTATCTTGGCATGAAGGGTTTTTGAGTTTACACAAATTATACCAATGAGCCATCAAAGATGGCTGCAGTTACTAAAATAAAAATTACTATAAATTTCTTTTGTAACTGAACATAATTTTAGTCAGTTTGACAGAAAACATTTTGAAGTTATTTTTTTCTTGACATTGTTCCATCATCAGAATTTACTGCTGTTATTAAAATTGCACCCCCCCCCCCCCAAGAAATGTTTACACAATTTTTTCAAATTTTAAGTGACCATCTTTGACAATATTACACATACATCTTATGTGCCACTGAATATTGATGCAGTCCGATTTTTATAGAGCTCCCTGACATGATGTAATGGAGCTGTGATGGACATTGATTCGAAGTTAAATTATGTTGACCTGAATTTCACCAGCCAAATTACAGCTCTCAATTTATGAATGTGATAAACTTTCATTTAGAACATCTAGTTTTTAATGATAACTTTCCATAAATGAAATGTTGCACTTTGTGTGATAGGATATGAAAAAACCATAGACAGGAAATTAAGTAAAAGATCGCAAAATGTGATGCTTCGCAGGTGCTTGTCATATCTAGCTCATGATTACAAGTAGATCAATATTTTTGTGACATTGATATGAGGATGAATTTTTTTAATAGAAACTTTGAAATGATTCTTTTTATGATATAGGTTACCAACAGCATTAAAATACATTTTTAGAGTAAGTATCATAGTAATATAGACTTTTTTGTCCAACAGATCTTTTTGGCTATTAGGCAAATGTCGGGTTGGTGAGCAATTTCAGGGACACTATGGGCCCGTTGTTTTAACTGTGCCTTTAGGGCACCTACTTAAAGTTGTCAATGTTTAGGTCCTACTCGTGTAAAAATTAATGGGTCATTTTACACCTGCACTCGTGAGAGATTTTGGATCACCACAACACATTCATGGACAGATATTGTCAGAATTTTCTTGCAGGGATAGAATATTTATGGTGACTTAGTTAAGAACATGCCAAGGCTCACAATGGATTAAAGTCTTACTAATGGATTAGCCCTGGTCATTTAAAGTGGTCCCTGATCCAAGCACATTTCTCCAGTAGCCTTTGCACTAAATGACCTACCTGTGTTGCATCACATTAAAACGTCAAAAATTAGACTTTCACAATTAACCTTGTGACATGTACGCAGAGTTATAATGATGTAAGTTAGACAGCTCCTCTATTTTATTTTTGATTTACAGCAGTATGTGAAGTATTTCCACAGAACAAGCCAGATAGAGATTTGTATGTTTATATTTATGTATAGCTGTATGATGTCAGTTTCAGCCAATGGAAATAGGTCAGGGCCAGATGCAGTCCACAGGCAGTATGCTGGATGCAGTCCACAGGCCAGTTTTATAGTATTAAATGACAGCTGTATTTATGTATATAGAGGACATAATCTTTTAAAACTAAAACATCAGAACTTTGTGTCAACAGATTTAGCTGCAGGCATATTTTTTGGACATATTTTGTGGTTGTAAAATATAGATAATAGATGTAACAGCTTGAATATAGAGGACTATCATTTGCAACTATTATTATTATTATTATTATTATTATTATTATTATTATTATTATTATTATTATTGCCTATGCCCAAAATAGTTTTACATACATTCTGAACATATTCTGTGCAACATCCAAATGGTTAAGGTCTCATAAAATTTGATTCACCAATTAGTGTTGCCTTTGAAGAAATAATTAAGCTTATATTTTGCCTTCAGAAAGTCCCTTTTTAGTCCCTTGCAATTTCAAGACTCCAAAATTCAGTCTTTTACTATATTATATTCATTAATGATTTTAAAAAACTGTTGCATAGCTGATAGTTTTCCAGCACTGGTTAATTTGGTTAACGCTTCATTATTTACTTATAATTTTTAAACCCATTTGCAGAGTTTCTTCATATTTCATCATGATTCATAATTCATCCATGTGTGAGGTACATGCTTGCTCCTTTGACTTTGTTGTGGTCAAGGTCATTGGAAAAACGTGCATTATGGTTTTGGGAGTTTGGGTGGCCAAGTGGTCTAAAATGCTTGCCTTTACTGATCGCTGCCTTTCAGCTGTTCCCTTGGATTAAAGTCTCTGGCTGAGAAATGGCTTTAAAACCTCTCCCCCAACAGCAACAACATTAAAGTTTTGTGAGTTGAACACCATTTTACAGCACTTGATAAGCTATATTTGGTAGAGGAAGAACAACTGACCAATCAAAAGTTACTGCTAAGCTTTCTCATATTACCAATGTTATTTGAGCTGAGACTTGAACCAATATGAACAGAGGTGAGATGTCATTGATCTGTGAAGGCAAGTGTCTTAGACTTTGTAGCCACCCAAGGCAAATTTTTAATTGTATAAATATGATATTCACAGCCACCCAAGGCAAATTTTTAATAGCATAAAGATGATATTCACAGCTTAGCTGTTCAATGTGTTTTATAGGAGAAGGGTAGTGAAGGACAGGTCAAGTCATTCTGTGCCTGAAGGGACAGAGAGATAGAGACGCCATTATCTACTTACACAAATCATGTATCCTGGTCAAATCATTCTTGTGAGAAGTCACGTAGGGAAGGCTGTATACATTATCTTTGGTGATATTTTAAGGCCATTTAATGTCTCAGTTATTTGCCCTGGTTACAAAACAGGGAATGACCACATTCCTTGATAATATTGATAGATATGCATGGTCATTGGTATTAGATAAATTTTAATTGGTGAAAGTGCCCCTGCCTTGAATAATTTACAAAATTTGATTTGAAAAACACCAGAGAGGTTTAAAGAAAGAATATTAGTGAAAACGGTATATCAAAACGTACATCATCCATTCCTTTGATATTTTCATGATGAGGTACTGGTAATACAAATAACCAAAAGATAACCATTTTGCTGTGATATGACTTGGAGATTATAGTAGTCAATTTACTCTTGCTACTACATGTATGTGCTAGAGTTAAAACAAAGCTCACAGAAGACATTATGAGATATTTTGAATGAAATTTGTTTGATACCAAGTCCTTAAATAAAAATTATATTCTTGATATTAATGGTCTTGATTCATGGTGATGCGAGCTGTCATAGCTTGGTGGGCAGTGTGCTGAAGTAGTGACCAAAAGGATATGGGTTCAAATACTACTGTCAGCCTGGGTAGCTACCATAGTCCGTTGTAATTTAATGGCATATTGTTCACAGATTTTATTAGACCGAGAGAGTTTCAGGTCAACAAAGCAAAGCTTTTGTCATTTGGGTTTCATTATCAATCAACCTTCACTTGAACCCAGGCAGTAGTCCTAAAATGCCATCTTTTTAATCAAAATGTTCTTCATGCACATTTTTATACAGTTTTGTTATCCCATTGATTGGTTGGTTATTATGGGTTTAACTTGATTTTCAGCCAGAATTACTGACTATGATCAGCACTGAATAGAAAATACTTTGTCTTCACATTTAGCAGCATAAACAAAACCATACAAGTTATGAAATAGTTGAAAAAAGCCTCAAACATCTTGCCATATGTTGAATTTTTAAATATTTTGTAATATACATCATTACTTCAAGATAATGAATAAATATCAAGCAAGTCTTTGGGTTTGTTTTTGGCTTGCAGTGTTCTTTGCAATAGCCATGATTAATGCATGTTTGTAGATCTGTATGTACTTGTTAGCCAACCACATACATACATGTAGGGGAAAATGTGAATCGGGTGCAGATAACCTAAGTAAAATGCAGCATGGTTCTTCTAAAGAAAAGAAAAACCAGTTTTGAAAGATGTGTTCTCTTATTAATTATTGGCTGATCTGCTTGTTATTTCCTGCCTGTTGCATAGCGCTGACCCAAAATGCTTTAGGTTTGCATAAACTGGTGCCAAATAAACAGAATTCAGAATCACTTGTCAGGCAGTGATTGCAGCTGAAATTTGTCATGAAAGATTAAAAATGAATCTATAACCTTGCCATTTGATTGCAATGTGGAAGTCAAGTTCACAGTAATGCAGAAAGACTTGGGCTTCCCATATTCTACAGCATCACCTATTCATCACCATTGTGGTCAGAGTTGGAAAGATGCTAAGACTTTCCCAGAAGTTAAATTAAACTTGGTGTGTTTGCTGTTTAAAATTATTTCACACCTTCTACAGTACTTAAGTCAGTATATTGCACTAAAGTGTGCAATATATTGCAGTAGATCAATTTTGGTAATGTCCATCCCAACCTTTAGTACATGTGTCTCAAATCAAAGGTACAGGAAGCATCCTGGTTTTATAAAATTGTATATTTTCTTTTGATTTGATTCATCATATTTATCATCATTACTTTCTTCATTATCATGTTTTTCCTCAATTCTTTGATTGCCATTTCAAACTATATTCATTTTCCATGTTTTCATTTTCATGCTTTCATTTAAATACAGTCAAGTTAAGTTATGGTGACCAGCTAATGTTTGGAAGCAATTTTGTTGTAACAATTGAGACATTTTTTTCTGGTGAGATGTCACTTTTTATTAGGCCGTAAACAACATGAAGACAGAGATATAGAGAAAAAACAACAAAAGGATGCTATGCTTGTCATGCCATTAATTTTACATCTGACAAAGAAAGATTAATGATAACTTTCCATAAAAGCTAAAAATATAAGAAGCAAAATGTATACTTTTTTTGGCTGAAACCGAGTCACAGGTAGATCAGAAATAGTCTCATTTAAATAAAGGTAACAACTGCCTTGTAGAGTTCATGTCTTGATACTGTCATTGTAAATATTTGTTAGTGAACAATAAATACTGGCCTTGGACCTAAACTTTTTCAGTATATTAATCTATTGTATTAGTAAGGACAATCATTCCCATTTGATATGAAATATTGTATTTTAGCAAATGCTGCTGTACTGAAAGTTGACTATTGTTTTTTATTTAGTTGCTTTTAGGGTATCATTTATTATTACCATATTCACTATATTTTGCATGACCCTTTTCATTCTCATTTTTCTTCATATATTTATCAGCATTTTAATAATCATCATCACATGGAATCATTATCATTGTATCCACATCTTTTCTCCATACAGCCCCTGTGCGTGTGTCGTTCCTACACGTGAAAGCACCCATATATGGTAGGCATGAAGCTAATTGGTAGTTCATATAATATTTTCTACCACTACTACTACTACTACTACTACTACTACTTATGTATTGCTGTAATTTTCATATTCCAGAAGAATTTAAATGATGACCTGTTGTCTACCATCCATCAATCCATTAGCACTTGTTTTGTGTCACGTTTCCTCATGAACTACTCATGGGAATACCTTGAATCTTTACACATGTATTCATCCCATGGTCTAGCTGGTCCTAAAGGAAAATGGTGTTGCTTGGACTTCCAGAAAATTTTTGCTGCTCCTTCTGGATGGTACATCATATCACCATGGTGTTTTCATTTTCAATAAAACATCTTATGAAGTCAAGCAGGTTTTAAATGAAAATGATGCTGATCTGACAACCAATATAAAATCTTGTTAGACCTCCTGAATGGATGGTCATATCAACATTGGGTTGAAAACGATACCGATGAGCCATCTAATGCAGCCACTGGGGCATCCATCATGAACATCTTGTTGTTGCTTCATGTCCTGAATGTATTCATATCAACATGGGGCTTCCCATAAAAGAACTCTTATGAAGTCTAGTTGGTCCCAAATAAACTTTGTGCCAGTCTTATGTCAAATATGGCCACCATTGCAGAAATCTTAAAATTGTTTTCAGGGATCTACTTTTACTTTGAAGTCATTCTGACATGGGATTTTCACTTGAAGTATAATGATAATGTTCATTTGGTCTTTTAAATTTTTTTGCAAATCTGATGCCCAATATGGCCACCACAGCAGTCGTCTTGAAAATCATTTTATTACTACTCATCCTGAATGGAAAGTTTTATCTTGAAAATGTTATCTACCGGTATATTCCTCTTTGAATGGATGGGGTTTTCACCAATATATGTGATACCTAGTTGGTCCTAGATGAAAATGGGTGCCAAACATGCATCAAATATTGCTGCCATGATGATCATTAAAATCATATTGTTACTACTCCCCCTGAATGGATGACATTGGGTTGATTATTCCAGAAGACTTCTACCTTTTCCTACCTGAAATGGTGCCAAGCTGCAATCCTCTGTACAATAGCAGCTAATATAAACATCTTGTCTCTGAAGAATATGAGAGATGGTTCCAACACTCAATAGTTAATGAAATGGTCTTACCTTGAATTCCTGGAAATTCTTTACACCTTAAAGAGTGCAAGTCGATTCAAGCAATGGTTGTTTACTTTAAGATTTCCAAATAATTATAAGTAAAGGATTTCAGTGAAAATTCAAACTCATTCTTGCTTAAAACCATTAGCCAGGTTTTAATAAAAACATACAAACATAAGAAAATGATTTATTTTATCAAAAGGTTTAAATAATTTTTATAAGTTTAGGTGTATTAAATTTAAAAGGGTATGCAAATTTACAGCCAATACATTAACTGATTTTTTTTATTTACCCTTGTATATATCTTTGCATGGAAAACAATTAGTTTGATATATAAATTACATTGTTATGCCCAGTCAGCATAAGGATTTGATTTAGTCTGCATGTTTGACAAACTAATCTTCAGGTTGAGAAGACTGATCTTCATGTATGTATTTTTTCATTTTGTTTCTTTGAAGATATCTGTATTGTGTATGCATGCATATTTTTAGGCATGTTTTCTCAGACATTGTTGCATAACACCACTGCATTTTGGAAGAGACTGTTTAGAGTTTATTTGTTTTGTCTGCATCACCAATCTGTATTGGTTGTAGATGATCATTCATAATAATATTTTTGGGCCAAGTTCACAAAATTGTTTTGCTAAGCTTTGAAATGTTTTTGAATGGTTTTCATATCTTTGCAAGTGTCATTCTTTTGTCTTCTTATTTATTGATTATTTTAGCATCAGTTAATTGAATCTCCCACCAGTATAATGGACAATTATTCCATTTTCTCACGTCATTCAATTTTAAATCATTAATAACTGCTCTAGGATGTTGATATACTAAGCCGGTGTACACAGAATCGCAAACATTTAAGAATTCCAGTGTTATAAAATTGAATTTGCTTTTTAATACAATATTAACCCAGATCTGCATTTGTATTTAGTTGGCATATCAAAGTCTGTTTATATCAAAGTCTGTTTGCTGTTCATTACAGTGTTCCATTTCTATAATGCTGTAACTCTGTTCACGGGAGCAATAAAAGCTTATACAAAAGAAAATGTTTTGGAAGTAATGGTTCCAAAGATTGGTACAAGTGATCACTTTCCAATTTTTCTAACACGTAAAGTCAATGGCAAATCAACAAAAAATAATATCCATAAATCCATTACTTATAGGTCCTTTCAAAACTTTGATACTTTTAAATTCCAGTGGACAAGCATGCCCCTTTAAAAACACACAGGATAAAGAAAGACCATCAGTCAGGCTGGATCTCCCCAGAAATTTTAGAAGCAATAAAGCAAGGAGACCATCTAAAATCAGTAGGAAATCAAACTGAATATAGAGTTTGGAGGAATAAAGTTCATAAAATGATACATCAAGCCAAACAAGCGAACTACAAAAAAGTGCTGGATGAAAACCAAAATTAACCCGAAAGCTATCTGGAAAGTGTTTGCAGGTTTTGGTGCAGGCAGATGTAAGCGTAAAGCTGAAATTTTATCCCTCAATCATGAGGGCATTTATACTGATAATCCAAAGGACATCTCAGATATTTTTAACAACTTTTTTGTTCAAATTGCTGAAAAACTTAAAGAACCCAGAACTTCATCTGATCATCTGGAACTCAAACATTTTTGTGCTAAAAAAATTACAAAACAATATAAAATTTGAAATTCCTGAAATGAGTCCAGAATTTGTGTTGAAATATATTAAAACAATGGATGTATGTAAAGCTACAGGACTTGATATGATTGGACCAAGGCTACTAAAAATGGCTGCACCTGCAATTGTAGAGAGTATAGTTTTCATTTGTAATGAAAGTATTAGGTCTAATAAATTTCCTCAAAGATGGAAAACTGCCAAGGTTATACCATTGCATAAAGCAGGAACAAAAGATGATGTAAATAACTACAGACCCATCTCTATTCTTCCTTGTCTCTCCAAATTACTAGAAAAACATGTACATGATTCTTTTCTCAACTATTTAAACACTTATGATCTTATTCATGATAATCAGTCTGGCTTTTGCCAAAATCACTCCTGTGAAACTGCACTTGTATCTTTGATTGATAAATGACTGAAAGCATTAGATCAAGGAGAAATGGTAGGCACTGTTATGGTTGATTTTCGTAAAGCTTTTGATCTTGTAGACCATGAAATTTTACTTGAAAAACTAAAGATTTATCAATGTAGTGAAAACTCTAAACAGGTTTACTTTTTACTTAACTGACAGAGTGCAAAAAATATCTTTAAATGGTCAACTTTCTCAAAGTAAAAGTATTAATTGTGGAGTACCACAAGGCTCTATCCTTGGACCTCTGTTATTCATTTATCAACGATTTACCTCTTAAGATTGGAACTTCAGTTTCTTCCACTGACCTCTATGCAGATGATACTACACTGTCTGAGATTGGTAAAACCAAAACTGTACTTGAAAATAACTTACAAGATGCTCTCAACAGACTTCAAGTATGGTGCAAGGAAAACAGTATGATCATAAATACAGAAAAAACGATAGCCCTACTAGTTACAACACAACAAAAATAAGCAAGACTAGATAGCGACAAACTTAATGGTTTTTTTTGACAATGTGAGCCTTAATATGACCTCTCAAGATAGAATTCTTGGTGTATTTGTAGATAACAATCTTACGTGGTCTATTCACATTAAACACATTTCAAAAAAGGTTAATTCTTATCTTTGGCTACTGAGGAAAATCAAAACATACATTCCTCTTAAGTATAGGGTCATCTTTTATAAAAGTTATATTCAGCCATATCTGGACTACTGTAATGTAATTTGGGGTAATACCTCTAATTCAAACATAAAAACACTTATAAGGCTCTAAAAGAGGGCTTGCCATTTAATTCTAGATCAATGTATAGACAATTTTCAGGATGCAATGAATAATATAAAGGTTTTAACAATACATGAAAGAATATTTCTTAGAAAGGCCAAATTGATGTATAAAGTATCCAGAAAATCCATTCCTGTCTATCTAAGCAATATCTTTCACCAAAGAGATGCTGATGGTACTCCAAATTTAAGGTCCATAAGAAGAAAAAATTACATTATACCAAGGCCAAAGAAGGAATTGTTTAAAAAAAGTTTTCAATATACTAGTCCAGTAGTATGGAACAACATTCCCAGCGACATAAGGCAGGCTCCTAGCATTTCTTCGTTTCATAATCAATGTCTTAAATGGATGAAATCTTTAGAAAATTGAACAGTGCTAGTACCCCCCCCAAAAAAAAATACTGCCTGCTTGTCTGTATTTTTGCAACATTTTCAAAGCTGAATGTTTCAACGCAGAATGATATTTTATGTTTCTTATATGTTTGTGTTTTTACAGATGCCTCTACATGTGTTCCAGGCTTGATACTTTGAAATTTAAAATTCTTTAATTATTTAGCGTTGAGCCAGACTCTTCACATCATGTTGTATGTATTGTATATATTGTACAAAACAGATAGAAGGCCTCAAGGTAGATTAATTCTGTAACTAATTGAGTTACCTTCTCTAAATAAAGTCTTTATTATTATTATTATTATTATTTATTATTATTATTATTATTATTATTATTATTATTATTATTATTATTATTATTATTATTATTATTGTCATGGCAGTCAAGATCGCCTTAGGTAGGGTGGGTTGGAGTGGGGTACTAATGTGCAGAAAACAAAGACTTCAGCCAGTATATTGGGATCAATGGTTGTACTGATCATATTTTCAAGCACTGTGTTGTGCTGAAATGCAGATATAGCTTTATCTTTACTGAGAAATATGAAGTGCAATTTACCAGTGCAAATATGGAGATATGTTTGTAACAGCTCCATCTGAAATCGATGTGTGATTGATTCTGTTGCCACTTGATTCATCAATGAGTGGTCTGCAGTCCAGAATAGTTTGGAGTTGATGAATGGAGTTTTAACAGAATCAATCATGCTTGGGTTTGCAGTTATCTTTTCATGGTTGAGTTCAGATCATATTGAGATAAATATGTTACTATACAAATCATCACATGAGCAAACTACACCGAATTTGTCAAGCAAATAAATTTTGATTACAAGTAATTATGTGGAATAAATATGGCTTGAATCACCTGGAGTTGAAAAAGTTCAGGAATGTGTATTAGAATGTTGTCAACTAATCATTAACATACCGTACTTGTACATGTATGATTTTTCCATAGAAAAGATGTGTAACGTGGCCCTGATGCATTTTTTGTGATTGACATTGCTGGCCAACAGAAAGTGCTTTTAAAGGTCTGGTTTACAGATTAATAGAAGACACTTTTCTCTCATTAAAGATTTAGTTGGAGATAAGTTGACGCATGTTTTACAACATGTATTCAAGGGGGTCATGTTTTCTGTCAGGTGTATGATGAGGTCTCTTTACTACACAATGAAATTATCAGAGAACATGACTGGCAAAGCTGTGAGCCATGTTGAGACCTTTGTATGTATGTATATGTCATGTATCAAAGATCATGAAATCTTTGTATTTGCTGGACATGACTGGCAAAGGTCTGTGCCATGTTGAGACCTTTGTAAGTACATGTATGTATATATCATGTATCAAGGATCATTAAATCTTTGTACTTGCTGGACATGACCAGTAGATCAAAGGTTAGAAAGAAAAACACTATTATTGTTATAAAAATGTATATCTGTATAATTTTCTGAAAGATAATAATTATCTTTATAAACATTTCTTCCGACAAGAAACCAATTGGTCATGGAAGAATAATACAAACAGTAAATTAGCATCAAATCTGGAACCAGAATGAAAAATTTTCCATTGCATTTAATATTAAAGTGTAAAAAATGTTTTCTTCTTTGTCACAACTTGTTAAATGTTATTTGAATGTTTTGATATTAAATTTCACAATCATATTGGTGGTCACTTTTAATTTTTGGCAAAAAAGATGGGCATGAGCCGTATGGATTTCTGAATCTCATGGATGAATGAGTTGATACCAACCTTGCAACATTTGGAATCTATAAACTGACAGATACCTGGCATTTAACATTGTATATTTTTTCCTGAAGCAACTATTGAAGTCCTGCATGATTGACCAGCTGCTACCACAGCATGCATTATTCTTTAGTGAGAGGTGGAAGTGGAATGTGGCTAAGCAGTTTTTGTGTATTCTACTGTTCTCATTGATCTTTGTTTGGACTTGTAAGCCAGAGAGCTGGTTGAGGTCTGAAATAAGGCACTTTACTCCCATTGCCAGCAAAAATATGTATGTATTGATTAGTAAAGGCAAAGTGTATACATTAATTTTATCCAGTTTGTCAATTTTTCCAGTTTGTTGAGTATATCTGATCAGTAAATGACTATATACAATTTATGCATGAAAAAGAATGTTATGTTTCTTTGTAAATTTTAAATAGTTATTCTTTTTTAGGACATATTTGAGATATTTCATCTTTTCTGTTTTCAGCTTTTTCTCCAATCAACTGATTTCATGCCTGAAAATTAGAATTGAATGATCAGTTACATTGTGACAAATTATTTTGTTTTCCAATCAGTGTGGAACTGTTTTGATCAGGTACATGTATATATGGCTATGATATCAGAAGTGATGATTCATGCTATATATAATTAGCTTTCATGCTTTCCCATGCTATGACTAAACTTTGGGGAAGTAAACTGAATGAAACAGGCTTTTGTGCTGAAATTCATTTCCTCATTTGTGTATCTAGTGTATTGCAAGAGTACTGCCGAGTGCATAGGTAGTTTCCTGGTGTATATCTGGAGATGTACTTTACTTGTGTATCATTTATCCTCAAGATATCATTTATCCATATAATCTGTGGGAGCTAGATTACAGCTTGGTTTACATATTATGTATATAGATTTGTGTACATGCATTAAAGGGATATTTATATACATTTTACAAGTTTCCATATCAGTTTCTAAAAATAGGATCTGATTTTCCAAGTACTTCATGCCTAAATTTGTCTCATCAAGCAATGTGTTATGAATTGAGATTCTACTTTTTAGAGAAAGAAAATTTTTACTCAAGGAACAGTGTTTGTTTTATATCTTGGAATCTTCATTGTGATCTACCTGAAATATATTCATTAATTTGGACTTAAAAGCATGTACTTTCTATTGTTAGAGATGTGTTCAGTGAATCACATTGTTTTAATAATAAGTACCCTAAATTGAAATCTCTATTGGGAATCTATATAAAGTGAAACCTGTCTTGAAAGACCACTGCTATGTGAGATAACCTGTCTTGAGAGACCATATTCTCAATGCACCAATTTAATGATTATATAGCATTGTGACCTGTTAAAAGAGACCACCTGTCTTGAGAGACAATAATTTTATGGCAGAAAGGGTGGTTTTTCAAGACAGGTTCTATTTTAGTCAAAACTGCTGTTTATAAAAGGCCCCATGTACGTGTATGTGATAAAGCAATTAATTTATAAACGTGTACCTAAAGTCCACCTGTTCCATACTTTGAGATACTCACCTTATTAGTTGTTTTCGTTTGACTGTATTTATTAACAAGTCATATGTCATTTGAACACTTTGCCTGTAGGAGATTGAATGCAAATGATCATGACTAATATTTCCCAGGAGAAGAGTTATCTTGACACGTGTTTTATCCAGAGGAGTTAAACAAAGATTCTCACAAAGAAATCAAGTGGCAGCCTGGCTGATTGTGATGTAAACTATTTATGTTCTGTCTTTGGGTGATGTAAACTTTTTTTTTGTACCAAGATTGTTCTTGGGTTGGGATAGGAGGCAAGCAGTACAATTATGAAGGAAGTGGTAATTTTCAGTATCATGGGAAAATTCATATTCAAAATAAGGAGTGGGTGATTGCAGACTCCATATGTTTGGACTACACAGAGGGAAGCCATGTGTATGCTATTTGACAATACTATCTGGTAAGTGTGGCATAATTATTTTAATTCATAACTTTCATAAAAAGTAGGTGTGCAAAGAATTGAGAGAAAATATTGTTAGAAAAAGGCAGATTATTTTGACAAAGAAAGATTGAAGAAAGTGTTCAGGGTGGTAAGTGGGATGCTGCTTGTTGTTAACATAAAAAAGTTATTAAATGCTTGCAAAAGGGGGAAACTAAAATAAATAAAAGGAATTTACATTAGTTTTGCTCTCTTTATTACAAATTGTATATTTATAGCTATTCTATGAATAGTTCCAGTAAATCTTTATATGAAATATTGTCCATTGGTAAATATATTCGTTTCAAAGTGAACCAGATTCCGAGGAATCCATATTGTTTACATGTTAATTGTCTGCAGGGGGAAGCACACATTATATTTGGCTGTGTACAATTGGAGACCTATAAGAGGGAAATAATCAGAGATTATTATTATTATTATTATTATTATTATTATTATTATTATTATTACATGTCGTGGATGGGTACATCATCATATGCCTCTATTCCATGGGTAATGTTGACTTGATGTTATTTTGAGATGCACCAATGCCTAATGCACCAGCAGATCCGTGGGTCTGTGCAGTTTCTTATAAGAAGTCAATAGAACCAACTATGTCCCAACTGATATGTATCCACATTATGCACATGCAGGTTTATGACTGCACTAGTGTCCTAGTCATTAGAACATCCACCTTGGTTGTGGAAGGTCACAACCCCAGTCAAGTCATACCATAGAATTTTAAAAATGGTACTAACAGCTGCCTCACTAGGTGCTCAGCTTTAAGCAGTTAGTGTCATCACAGGTTGACCTGGTGTCAGGATAACATATCTAGGTAGGATATGATGCTACATATCTGCAACAAGATGCCCCATTGCTAGATATCACTATAAATTGCCACACTGCAGACATTGTATCGATATGACAAAATGTTTTTTTAAAGAGCTTTGTTAAAAATCCTAATCACACACACAATGACAGCTTATTGTTTTTGTCAAGTTGGATTTGTAAGCAAGTATATATGTTATAGCGTTGTGTTATAAAGGTGGAAGACAAAATCTGATTCAGCAGGGAGAAGTTCTCTGCTTCAGTCAGACTAGTTATTTGTGGTTGAATGATTTAAGCAACAGTTTCATTATGAAAAAATGTGTATATTTTAATGTTGAAGTAATGAAAATGCACTAAAAGAACAATTTGAAAGGTAAAACATTATTTGTATTACCATCAAGAACTGTTTGGATGCCAGTAACAAAAAGGGTCCAATTTATACAAAATATGTAGGAATAGGGCATATGTGCATTCCCTAAACTTTTAACGAGTTCTCTCCATTTCGTTTCTGATGACTGCTAGAAAACTTTTTCAGTATCATATACTAACAGAAATATACACTGGCAACAATCTATATAGTATGTCAGTAAGAAATTTATGGCAGTAATTACAGACAGGCCAGATGTTTAGTGTAATGCTTGCCCCTGATCTGTTAATGTCAGCATGGTATCTATACACAATTGGCATGAAACTACCATACTTTGGAAAAAGATTAGATGTTCAGCATGTGTATTAGTAGTGAGGGATCCAGCAGACATCTATGGTGCATTGCCTGTAATTTAGCTGGAAATGAAAGAAAAAAAGAGTGCCAACATGAAACTCCTGCCACTTCTGAGACAGCAAGATGGATGCAGGTTTATGATAATTAAGGATCATATAAAGTAAAACCTGTCTTGTGAGACCACTGCTATGAAAGACCACCTGTCTTGAGAGACCAGGTTATCCTTACACAGATTTATTAGTTACATAGTGTTAATAGCTATCATGAGAGACCACATGTCTTGAGAGACCATTATTTGTTGGCAGAAGGGTGGTGGTCTTTTAAGAGATTTTACTGTATTGTATATTTGTGACCTCACAAAAGTGGCTAAGATGACCTTTTGTGTGCATGTCTGGTATTTTCTAAATTGGCAAATTGGGCAGCATGCTTAATTGTGTATATAATTTATGAGCAGTAAGTAGCCTACTGCAAAGGCATGTCATTTTCTACAGACTATTGTGAATGACATGCTTGCTCATGTGGTTGTCTGCCTTGATGTGTCCTGGGGAGGCCTGCTGACACTCCCAATAAATAGGTCTTTAGTGTTCAGTATGCTGATGTGTTCTTAAACACTCCTGAGTCAACTAATCATTTATTAGTAATGAGATAAAAATATGTGCTATAAGGCTGAGAGACATTCTTAACAAGCATACATATATTATTAGTGAAAACAATGTGTTACTCACAGCGATCATTCTTAGCATCAATTTAATTCATGTACTTTGAATTTCAAAAAGATTTAAGGGATGGAAGAAATGAACTTGGCAGTTAATTTTTACAAAAATTAATTTTGGCCATCTGAGTGTCAGTCCCTATAAGTGGCATGTGTTCCCTTTACTATTTTATTTTTCACCCTGCTGTATATTACATAATGATACTAATTAATCTTGCTGCTTTAATGAAACCCTTGTTGCAGTATTGATTATCAACAGTATGCTAAGTTTGGCAATATTAACCCTATTCATTCAAATATTTCATGATTAGTGCTTGAGGTGGAATTCTTTCCCAGCAGCTGCATTGTTTCCAACTTGCTATGCCATTATCAGTTATTACATTTCAGTGGTGCTTGAGTGGTCGAAAGTATTGATCTTAACCAATTGCTGCCATCTCACCTCTGTGTGGGTTAAAATCTCCAGCAAGATCAATGTGCTTTGCTGATAAAGCTTACTATTTGTTTTCTGTGGGTCAGTGCTTATTACATTTACATGGGATTTCTAGAGTTCTTCGTCCACCAGTTATACTGGTGGCCATGTAGAGCCTATCATGCGCTGAAGAATGAACCCCTCATCCAAGCAGTTGTCAAGGATGAAGAGCATTATTGGAGTAAATCTGGAGGCTGAAACATGTACATGTATATATAGCATGTTACTCTGTCATTGGCAGAAACAGGTGCTCTTCAAAGAAAAGAAAACTATCTGTTACCAAAGGTATCCAATATAAACAAGCCACCTGCACAAATTATCTCATAGTTTAAAGTGAAGTGTTTTATTGTCTATATAAGACAGGGAGGGAAAACCCAATTGTGGTGAAACCTGAACTTGCAACAAAGAATGGGTGGGTGTATACATGCTCAGCCTCCAGCTTTACTCCATTTGCTTGGATAAGGGGTTCATTATTTTTCATAAAACCTTTAGCTTCATATGAATATATTGCATCATTAAAGAGAATCTGCCTGTATATTATGTTTGCTAGCAATATGGACTGCAGATATGAATATTTCCTTTTCCTAGTACCCTTCCCAAACTTGTCTAGCTTGTTGTTCTCCAATTCATGCCATTCTACCCATGTTATTAATATACGAGACTGCACACATGTTGTCAGACTGAATCTCAATATGGACATTTCTGTGACTGAATTTTAGGTTGTAAGGCATAAAAAATTACTAACAACTTGAGGTAATTTATGGAATAAAATGGTCTCACTCTTATACCATCTACCAGAGACTGATCTGTTTGAATCCAGTGCATAAGCTTCCCACCCTGACAGTGATGCATCAGTTTGAACAGAGAAAGTAATTTTGTCTGACAGAACAGTTAGGTACCACCATTTAAGTTCCTGTATACTTTGTTATTATGGTTCTCTGTCACAACTGTACTATCAAAAATTTTGTGTTTACTACAGCCATATATTTTATCATGTTCCAAATACCTGTAATGCATTGGGGCTTCCAGGATTGCATAATGTCCATTAAAAAGCATACCAATAAATGATTCCAATTCTTGTATGCGTAACATGCTTTTTATCAGTGAGCTTTATGGCAAAAACATGGATCTTTTCCACTTTCTTCTTAGAAAGAAAAACCTTAAACTGTACACACCGCTCAATTGGCCTAGTGGTTAGAGGGTCCATCACAGAAATGGGAGGTCATGGGTTTGATCCCCAGCCGAGTCATACCAATGACTTTGCAAAAATGGTACTAACAGCTGCTGCCTCACTTGGGGCTCAGCATTAAGAGGTTAGTGTTAGGACTGTTCGGCCTGGAGTCCAGATAATGTGACTGGGTGGGACATCATGCTACATGTCTGCAGTATTATGCCCCAGTGCTAGATATAACTATAAACTTCCTCACTGCAGAAGACATCGTACTGATGTGACTGAAAACTTGTTAAAGCTACGTTAAAATCCTAATCATGCATACTTAAACTATACAATCTAACACAAAGAAAAATTTGTCGGGATGGAATAAGCAATGATTTTTCAAGATTGATAGTGAAACAAAAAGATTTTAATGTCTCAGTTACAGTCCATGTGTTTTGCAAATGTGACTCTCACCATCCAAATTCAAGAAGTCATCAATATAAAATGAACACCTAATAAACTACTACCTAAACCAATTGTTGGATTTTAGTGAAAACTCTTGGAGCAGAGAAAAGTCCAAAAGGTAAATATTCATCTGAAAAAGTTGACATTCCAAATGAACTTTAGAAACTTCTGATAATCTATATGTATTAGAATACTAAAATAAGCATCTTTTACTTCAATAAAAGTAAAGAAATCATTTTTCTGGATGAGATCTAAAACAATTTGGCATGTTTCTTGATTTAATGAAATTCGTAATGAACAAATTTATTCAACTATTTCAGGTTAATAACTGGCTGAAATTTTCAACTAGGATGGGAAACAATAAAAATGTTTTAAAGAAATGGATTACTCTCCGGTGGACGGAACATTAGCTCCTTTGTTTTTAAGTTCATGGATTTCATTGGATATTATGGTTCTCTGCTCATTCGAAAAGGGAATTTCTTTTGGAAACGAAGACTGGAAAGGCTGGAATAAATTTCTATATTTGTAGCCTGAAACTATTTGCGAAATCCATGGATCACATGTAAAATTATTCCATATAGCAATACATTGTTTTAGTTTTCCCACAGAACTTGCCTCTACAGATTTTAATTTGTGGGCTTGTTTGGGGGGTCTAGTATAGGCAGGTCTCCTTCCTCTATTGGAATTTTGGTATTGATACCTGTACCTATTTGAGCACTATACGGTTGAGATCAAAATCTTGCCCTCTGATTGAAATTTGGACCTTGTCCACCACCTCTATTGAAAACTATGTGGATATGAGCAAAGTTTTGTTTTGTTTTGCAAGCGCAAACCCAGTGTCACATCTGTTAACGCCCTTAACCACATCATCCCCAAAAGGCATGGACGTTATGGGGGGTATGCATATTACACAGATTGGAATATTTCCATTTCAGATGTGGTCTAATCATATACTGGAACATCCTTCTAAAGGAGATATGATATTGCAATTGACCCATAAGGGTAACAGCATCTAAAATAAGGGTCTTTGCTCTTTCATTAATGGTAGTCTGAGACTTTACTAATTCTGCTAATTTGACAACTGGCATAATGCCTGTAGCAACAAAATGTTATGTCCCTAAAGGCTTTGTCATAAGAGTGAACTCCCTTTGTTTAGGTTATTGCAGATATCATGATTGACAAGTGGGGGACCCAGCTTATTAGTTATCTGGGATCATGTACTTGTGCACAATTTCATCTGTTGCACATAAAGAAGTGCATGCAGTAATAATCAGCTCTGCTAAGGATTTAGGTATTGGCTCACCTTTTTGGATTTTTGGTTTTTAGCTTATGTAACTGCCACATTGGTTGTAGCAGTGCAGTTGTAATCAAGCTGCAAAGCATCAAACAATGCCCCATTTTTTTTGCACTTAAAAAAGTTTGTTTGAGTGGTCTACTTGCATCACCAAAGGGGCCTCAAGTGGCCAAGTGGTCTAAAGTGCTTTCCGTTACGGATTACTGCCATCTCACCTCTGTCTGTGTGGGTTCGAGTCTAAGATTCGGCCATTGTATGTATGTATGTGAGAAAGCTTGCCAGCAGCTTCTCGTGGGTTGGTGGTTCTTTCCGGGTTCTTTTTCCACCAATAATACTGGGCGCCAGGTATAGCCTATTGTGTGCTAAAAATGGCATTAAACTCCATGACAACAAACTGCATCATCCTCTGCTGGGGTAACATCAACATCGCTATATGGCCCTTCATTTTCAACTTATACATGTAATTCTGGTAATCGTTCACCATAAAGGGCATCAGTTTCATTGTCATCTGCCATAACAGGCCGCATTTCATTTAGACCCAATTTTGTCTTCAATAGCTCAATATCAGTTTCAGTCAGGTTATTTATGTCTTTGAAACTGGACGTCTTTGACTGTCAGATGTTTTTTGGTTGTTTTGTCGCCATAGCATGCTTTTGTTTTGCCACTTTCTGAACTTAAGTTACAACATACTTCAATTGTATTTCTTTATTTTTCGGTTTTTGTGGCTTCATAACTTCTTTTTCGTTTGAGGGACTTGAATCAGCTTTTGCAAAAAGTTGCAATATCCGCAGGCCCAAAACCTGAAAATTCTGAGTCGGCTTCGAGGTCAGTAATTGAGAGGACTTTATCCTCTTCAGTAGCCATTATAAATAGACAAAAAGAAACTATGACAAATAACGTGTATAGCTTTTACAATGTCCTAAGCTGGCTAAAACAACACCTAAATACACGCCTATTATTGTACTTACAAGGTACTTTCCTTTCTGCTACAATGCCAGAATAACTATGAGGCAACTCGTGTGGGTGGCTTGTCTATATAGAGTACCTCAGATGACACATTATGTGACTGATAAAAGTTTCCTATTCTTTGAAGAGTGCCTGTTTCCACCAATGAGAGAGTAACATGCTTTGTATACATGTGGCTTTACGAAAAATAATGGCATTAAACCCTTGAAGCAATAATAAGATTCCAGTGGAAATGAAGTTACATTATTGCCATATGTTGTTCAATAAAATATTGCCTGCAGAAATAACTGACACTCCTAGAGGTGATTATAAACTAGAGGAAGGAAACAGGCATTAACAGTAATATAGAAAGGTTTTTTATATTGTTAAATTGTTATCTTTTTACAGTAACAACAACTAAATTGTAAGGATTACATATTTCAAAACATTTCTTTGAAAAATTAGTATTATTATATTTTGATGGATTATTGATTAAACATGGTGTATTTAATATTGTCAAACTATTTTAAAGGTCACCTCTTTTAAGCACTAACCCGTTTCAGACACCAAATTTCCATGTACTTCCAAGATTTGTCCCCTACACAAAAATTACACTTTACTCAAATCTTTTTTATCTAGCTAGTTAGAAAATTAAATATTTTTGTTTTTGTTTTTAGGTCATCATTTGGTGTTTTTTTTTTATAATCGCCACAAGGTGGAGCACATTATGTTATAATGATCGTAATATAATTTCATTTCTGCACATTAATTTGGGATGTACACCAGCAGATAAAAGAAATTATGTGGATGGCACACGAATGTGATCAATGCAGGGTCAAAAGGGTTTCAAGTTTACTGGTCAAGGTCGTTAACTGAAACAAAGATAAAACAATAAATGTTTCAACACAATAACATTAATTCTACATGCCTTACCTGGACCAAATGTTTTTGGTTATTGCCCTGGGGATATTGACTAAGCCTATCAAATTTGGAGTCAACATGTCAGAGGTCAAGGTCAGTAATTGAAAGAAGGTAAATGGTTTCAATACAAAAACTTCAGTTGTCAGTCATGTACCTTCACCAAAATTAGTGGATGACTTGCTCATTGTAAGAGGTCTGATCACATATGAAGTAAATGTTTTTTGCATAGTGTTTGTGGAGTTCTTACACATAAAATATAGAAGAGTTATTGATTTAGGGTCAAAGGTTATGGTCATATGTAACTCATAAAGTGATGGGTTTTGCAGAGTAACTCTTATTCTACTTGATTTCTTGACCAAACTGTGGATGGCTTGCACAAAGAAATAATTTTTTTTTATTCTGGGATCTGAGGTTCAGCATTTATAGTCATTCAAATGATTAGTAACTTTTGATAAAATCTTATACTATGAATGCCCTTCTAAGCTAGTTATGGCCTGAAAATCAATGTGCTGTCAGTAGGTTAGCCTTCATGGTGTGTAAGTTTATAACAAAGACACCCCATTTTAGCTTTCACAGGGAATTTTTCCAGGTGAATTAAGCCACAATTCACTTGATATGTAAAAATTTCTTTTTGTAACAATGACTTGATTCCCTCCATAACATATTCAGCAGGCATCACTAATTAAGTATATTAATAAAATAGTTAACTTTTAGCTCATAGATCATAAGGTTAAAGAGAATTCAAGGTGTAGCCCAGTGTCTTATGTGCTTCATATGTCATGCATCCAGAAATAATTGATGTTGTTGTTGTAAGGGTTAATGACATTTTTCAGTACATGATAGACGACTATACATGGTGGTCAGTATTAATGATGGAGGAAGAATTGAGAACCCGCCTCCCTGGAAAGAACCACTGACCCACGAGAAGCTACTGGCATGCTTTTTCACATACACACATTGGCCAAATCTGAGACTTGAACCCACACAGACAGAGGTGAGATGACAGTGATCTGTAATGGAGAGCGCTTTAGGCCACTTGTGGGGAGAGACTTTGTGATATTACAGTATATAGACTGCACAATTTACATGATCATGATTGAGCCCTTATTTGAAAATATTGGTCCTCTTTTCCCTTATTTTAAAAATATTGGTCCTCTTTTCCTTATTTTAAAAATATTGGTCCTCTTTTCCCTTACTTTGATGAAATTGGTCTTTTTGTTTTAAATTTAACTTTGCTGTATATTTTTCAATGTACTTGTACATTTCAGCTATTGCTTAAAAGCCTAAATGGAAAGATTATGCGTATCAATCTTGGATTATTGGTTTATATCATCATAATTTCAGACAAGTTTGGTAATAAGTGTGATTCATACATTTTATGGAGGTGATCGTGCTTCATATTGGCTGACTTTGTTACCAGTCTGGAGAATATTATCCTTATATATATCATCACGCTCTTGGATGAAAGAGTTCAGTAAATAGGAAAGTTTCAATGAAATTAATAAGGTGAACTTGGAATGGCAGAGCTTGTCACCACTCTGAGGGTGTTCATCTGATCAAAGTTTGATAAATCCATAATACATGTACACTATTTCCATATATCACTTACCAATTAATATATTACAATGAATGTAAAAACCGTCCTATTAATGAGCTGATCTCCCTTCTAATTGATGCTTCCTGATAAGGTCACTAGCGGACAATACTCGGCCCATTTTACCAGGATGATGGGCAGCCTAGCAGTTTCTCTTATGCGACCACCAAATTTGAACAAGGAACACAGAGGCAAAATCAGCTAATAAATTACAAATGTAGAGGCTTACAGAAAGTCAGAGTTGCATTCTGTTTATGTAAGTTTTGTAAAATTATCTTGAGATTCAAATAATTTCAACTTTCAAAAACTATATCAACACCATTAAGTGGTAAATCTGCCAGCATGCCACAAATATGGCTGTTGATATCAATCAGGAACTGTCTATTGGATGATGTTATTCTCAGTCCGGAAGCCATATTTCTGGTGAAACATAATGGAACAATTTTAAATGCGTGTACATAATAATAAAAATAGCATGTAACAAGAATTTCTGCTTAAAAAAAACCACATTCGATTGGGGTTTTTTTTGTGTTCAGAAAATTGTTACACAAGCCAGTTTAGTAAAATGGTAATTTCATTTGAATGCAAGACATGTGAGCTACATCTAGCCAACATGGGTCTCTTGTTCTTAAGGGCCTCATGCGTGATCTCGAACGAAATTTTGCATAAAATGTGTGATGATTTAAGGCTTTTTAACTGAATTCGAATTCAATTATGAGGATTTTCTCAACACCTTTCCTGGGTTAAATTTAAAAACTCAACGTTAATGCATCCTTTTTGCTATCAACTTTTGACGAAAATATTTGATATTGCGTAAGTATCACACACATGATAATGTAAACTAATTCGAGGAGAGAACATGAGAATATTTAAGTACAAAGAGACCTTTCCTTGCAGGTTGTGGTAGTTGCACAAGCTTTATGTCTGCCTGGTTCATGTATCATATATTTGATTATCAGACTATTGGATTAATCATAACTGAGGCACATATCCTGTGTAAGGTGCTGCCGGTTATCAAAGTGTTATTATTACAATATCGCACAAGCCCTGGTCAGAGGTATTGCGCAACTTGGAAAAACAACACTCGAACCGCCTCCCGCTAATTCTCGTTATCTAAAGGAATGACCTCAACGGTGTAATTTGCCCGGTTAATGGATATGGTAATCTGAGATGGTACCTTGAACAAAGACAACACACGAGGGGTAAAGATAAAATATGAATTTAATTACAATACAATTAAGAAAAGAATGACACTGTGAATTACAATTTCTTTCTTTCTGAATACACTTAGTTCAGAAATACATAAACTGAAGCTTTAAAATAATGGATACATTCATAAAAATCCAAACACTAATAAAAATAAATGAAGTTAGCCGTTAATACTGAGAGTAAATTTCATCATGGAATCGAATGTTCATTTAACATTGGACCATTGGGTGATTCAAAATGACCTTGTTCGTCGACTGTTTTTTTTTTTTTTTTCCTCTTCTGCGTTCGTCTTGACTTGCTTGCCGTTTGGTTGTAAGCGGGATTACACAACTCTGTCTTCCAACTTCTTTTTCCGTCTCTGAATTTCAACTTCCTCGCTATTTCTTCAAACAAACTATTTTTCCTTGTAAAAGAAAAGTGTAAAACGCCCTAAGTATCTCGTTACTTTAAGAGTTGAGATTGTCCGTCCGTCTTTAGGTTCGAACAATCAGATCTTACTATCAGTGTTATCATTTATACGGCTAACAAATACTACACAAGTCTTCAGATCAATAGAGCTATACTGCTAATTATCGACGTCAGAATTTGGGAAAGTCATATATTCCCGTAAATCATTACGTAAAGTGAGGTAATATATCGTAACACACAATCCATATTTACTAATATGATAATTTCAAATTAATGTAACACTTTCCAATCATAAATGTACACGGCGGGTTTTCTACACCACCCATTTACCTACCTAAGTATATAAGGTAAAAAATGCTAATTCAGAATTCAAAAATACATTATTAAATCACTTTAAAACCGACTATCCATACAAAAATATGAACACATCATGCATCTGTAAAAAAGAAACATATCAAAGTACGTTATTAAATCAATGTAATACTGAACTATTTGTATCATAGTATCGATACATTATGCATCTATGACAACGAAAAACAGCATATACATTACATCGTGATAAAGGTGAATTTGAGTTAAATACCTTGTGTTTTTGGCGTGCTTCTTCCGTTTGATTTCCGGCGGACTTTCCTGAGCTTATTGTTACGAAGGCACTGTTGTAAAAATACCTTCGGAGTCCTGGTAATTACTTCTACCTTTGGTTTCTCTCTTGCAGAGAAATTTTCAGACTAATTCAAACTCGTAAACTCAGAGAATATATTTCCCAATTCTAGGTTTCGACCCAACCCTCTCCTTCTACATTTGACCAATCGGAATAAATGCTATTCCTACGGACCTTCTGAAAACCGTCTATCAAGATGCCAAAAGTGCCACTTAGGGTCGAAATATCACCTTATCATTTGTCTCAATAATTTTTGACAGCTCTGCGTGAGGAATCACCTAGTTTAAGCGAAAAATTTGGCAATTGACATCCTGCTTACTTTGTACTTATACAGGAGTGTGAAATTTATGCAGCAAATTAAATATAGCTGCCGGGAAGACACGGAGCAGGTCGAATTCATCTTACATGTAAAAGTATAATTTCATATTACTGCCAAGGAATTCGTTTCTGCTTTAGTGTATTGACAATAAAGGTGATGTGTATCTTGTCTTGCATGTAGAATAACTAGCAATTTCTGACTCATGTTTCTTTTAATAAACAACACAGTCTGCTCTCTGGAAAGTTGGTCATGCCATCTTGTGTTTGCGACAACGTTTAGACAAAAACGTTGCATGCACATCGATATCAGCAAAGCGTGATGTGGTCTGCTTGTCGAGACCTTTTTATGTGGTTTTGCATTATACACTTTACATGTATGTGGGGCAATGACCTGCCCGTTGGTCTTCTCGCAGGATCATGGCAATGGACCTATCATGCTGGTCGATAGACCAACAAATTGTTCTCAGCCTTTTCTTTATTTTGACTAAGCCGCTAAGTCAAAATAAAAATTAAAAGGCCGAGAACAATTTGTTGGTATAGCTGGTCGAGTGATTCGATTGTACGTTAACACCACACATGTTTAGCTTTTCACCTCGTATACACTGGAACAGTGGTTCTCAATCACCGGGTCGATAGAATATTGCGGAGAAACGCCGTAGATCGCCTTAATTTGTTTAAAATATATTTATTTTTAAGATGGCAGAACTTGTAAAAATGTGGAAACAGGGTCGTTCGTCGCATAACTATATTGTGTAGGGTCGCTGCCCGAAAACGTTAGGAAGTCTAGGAGTATACTTAACTCGTCACATCCGTCTTTTGTTTGGTGTGTGTGTGTGTGTGTGTCCTGGTTTTATGGGGTCAATTTTGCCTTTAAAAAAAATAAACTAGCAAACCCGTAAATAATAGATATAATATTATTGAGTGCCTGACTCGCAGCAAAAATTGACAACATGTATTTCCCTGCAACGATCGACGACTTTGAACGTATGAATTACAGTACACGTTGCATCTGTATATGATAACTTGGATACCAGGTTTTCACTTTTAAAGCCCACGCAGATGAAAACTGATGGGAATCTAATTTTGTCTAATACGTATTGTAAGTCCTATCCCATTTAGCGGCGATCATTTATTTATTTTTGGGATAAAAGGGTTCATTAGTGCATTTATATTTTTTCCTCTACTTGAAGATTTTTTTCTCCATTTACATGATGGCTCTATTTTTTTTTTCTTTCTATAACTAGAAGCCAGCGCAGTTTTATCTACCCCCCCCCCCCCCCCGATGTAATGGTTGGACCCTTATGTTGTAAGAAGACTTGCACGAGCCAGTGATTCGTGCGTAGTAGTCCAACACGAGTGCGCCTGTGTTTATAAAAACACTGACACGATTTCCATTGGAAAATCGGAGAGTTAAGCAGATACGATCCCCCCCCCCTTCAATTTCTCCACGCATTTAATACAGATTTATGATAATGTGGTTAGTAGCTTCTCGTGGGTCGGTGGTTCTTTTTGCGGTTTTCCAAGGTTATGCCTCCACCATTATCTCGTGCTGGAAAATGGTGTTAAACCCTACAACAACAGATTTACGAAGCACCTTTGCAGACGAAAGCTCGTCAAATCAGAAAGTTACCGTTTAAATTTTGATGTCATATGTCCAGAATTCCAGTATCATGTGTTGTATCAAAAAATGATTGCCCTTAAAGTTCTATTTTCTTGGTCGATATTTTAGATTGTATCTGTTGAATTAAACAGTAGTGGCTGAAAGTGATATTTTTTATGTCGAGGTTTAAGATGGTGTCATTTTGAAATACACGGAGGTCGTTGAAATTTCAATCGTATACGTCGAGAATTCCTAGTTTACATATTTATTTTAAAAGAGTTATGCTGAAAGTTCCACCTCATAGGCTGTTTAGATTTCATCTGTTGAATTACACAGCATTGGTTTAAAAATCCAATGTTGAGTTTTGATATTGTATATGATTTACAGTACATGTGTCGATAGCTTCAATTTAACGTGTAAAATAACTGATTGTGCTGAAAGTTCCATTTCTTATGTGGAGTTTTTAAATGGTATCAGTTGAATTACACAGCGGTGGTTGCACATTTTATTGTGCTTGTCAGAATTGCTATTTTTATATGGTGAAATGATGCGTTGGTGTTAAAAGTAACATTACACAATGTCCGCTTTAACAATTCAAAATAATACCGAGTATTAAGATACATCATTCGCGTATTCAGTTATGAGGCGCCATTATATTTCATGCGTTTACAGTTTGCAAGTTACCATCCACATGTGGAAAATTATTATATTCTTCGCTAGAGGTCACTCTCGTGAAAGGACCGCATTATTTTTAAAAAAGAGGCTGCTTCTCGTTGCTTTGAAATTCACCAGATGAAATCTAAATACTCGCCATATGAAACTGAACTGTCCGATATTGGAATTTCAATCACCGCTGTGTAATTCAAAATATACAATGTAAAACGTCGAAATAGAACTTTAAACCACCACAGTATAATTCAACATATACAATCTAAAATTTCGATCTAGAAAATGGAACCTTAAAGACATGCAATTTAAATCAACACGTGATTTTGGATTTCTCAACATGAGACATCGAAATTTTAACTACGAATTTCTAATTGAACCAGCATTTGTCAGCTTTGGGGCCTCATACAAATTAATAGTTTTTAATTAACATTATGACTATAGGCCCCTTTTCCCTTTAGAGCCATAAGCCACAAACGCTAGTTGTCTTTTTTTTTTATCATTAAGGTAATTCCTTGAGGGATCTCGATTTTGGTTAAATCTTCATTCATATGATTGTTACTGTTCTCGCAGTGTAGATATCCGTGAGTTACTTGTACTTGAAAAGGACATTCCCCATGTTTTGTTAGACCCCCAAATTTAAATGTTAACAAGTCCTTTAGCCTCGGGCTTGTCAGGAAAGTGATAAAAAGAGATAAACGTGTTAAATAAAAACAACAAAGGGTGATTTATTTAATGAGTAATGTCACAAGTTCATGACAAGTAATGGCCATTGATAGCAACAAACTTCCGGTTATGTTAGCATCAATTGCTGCTAGCAAAATCGTGATCACTGGCCCGAAAGGTTGAATGACTTTTTGTTGTTGTTGCTATTTACTGCTCTTGAGAGATAAAAGCATACTGTAATTATGTGACTGTAACCATCATAGTTGACAGCATGAGCGAACGGTGAAGACTAAAAAACATCACCAGCATGACATGACAAGTGACACCGACGAATAAGAAATAAATGAACCATATTTGTATGGAGAATTAGAGCTATCGTGACTCTTGATTTGTACAGTGCGCGTAATTTCATTAATGAGCGGCCACAGTTGAACAAGTGTCAGGTGTACGGGCAAGATCACAGGTGATCGCCAATCGCTCAAAATAAGCACCCGCTATTAAACAGAATAGGGGACTCTACTGAACAAAGTGTCAAGTACGCAGAGCTATAGAATAATGTCGACCGTGAGTTCTTTTTAAGCTTCAGCTGTTGACCAGACTCACAGTGGCAGATAATAACTCGGGAAGTGTCACGTACGAACTAAATATTGAAGAATGAAGTGGCAAAATACAAAAAAAAAATTAAACATGCTTTGCCTTCAGTATGGTACAGTGATAATAACATGCACAAAATACAGTACGGTTTGTTAGGACCTTCACAGACGTGTTCACACCTGCGGTTAACAACGTGGACTTGCACTTCAATTATGCGGTGAGTAATACTTAATTTTGATTTTCAGTTTAAAACATTCCGAAAATTTAAATACACGTTAAACATTCTCGATGAAAACATATGACGTGAAATGATAAAAATATTCGAGTTGGGCATTGTTTTGTACTGCAAATAATTACAAAAATTTGTGTTGTACTGTAAATAGCTAATAGAATTTGCTGTAATATTTAATATCGTATTTTATTTATTGTAATCAAAATCTTGTAACAATTTAGATAAATAAAATGCACAATATGCACGCGTTTCTGGAGTGGGACTGCACACCTAAAGAGAAAAAAAAATGTCTTGATTGAAGACTTTTGAACTTGATGCGAACAGTTCAGTCTCAATACGAATCATTTATTTATTGTTTGATTTTTTAAATTATTTTTTCTATGCAAAGATTACAAGTTGACCCCACACTTTGTTTAAATTTAATTTTGTATTAAAACAAAGTTGCAAATGTAACAGAAAACAAAGTTGTAAAAATGGAACTGAACATGCACGGTATGTTTGAGTTGGAGGTCTAGCGCAAATAGCATAAAATCAATTTTATTGACTTGAAAGGCACCCTTTATTATGAGATAATTAAAGCTTAAATAAGGTAGTAACAATTTCATGACAACTGGTCTTCTGTGTAGAAAAAGAGAAGAGGAAGAATTATGTAATTAAAAGTAGCCCTACAAAATATCAGATTTTAAGCTCATGTTATATCAACAATTCATTTATTTTTATTTGTATGAAAGCATTTCAAAAATGGGTACTCTAATAGATAATTGCAGAAAAGAAAAAAAAATGTCACCAGTGTCAGAAAGTGGAATACAGTTCCGTCTTTTATTTTCTTGATTTGAAATTCACATCCTAATATGCCTTTGGCTAATGTCCTCAGTGACATCTTGTCCTGTCAGAATCAGCTCAGAATAAACAGTTATCATCTTGAAAATCTTGTTATTGGTATTTCTCCTGAGTGATTTTTGTTTTTGCTAAAAGTTTTCTTATGATGTCTAGTTCATCCTAAATAATATGGGACTAGAATTCATCTTAAATAAGTCTGAAGTCAGTGTGGCCACCACAGCGGTCATCTTAAAAAACTTTGTCATCACTACTTGTACAACATGGCAGGTCATATATCATCATAGGGTTTTCACTTAAAATCATTAAATGGGCCAGTCAGAAGTCCAATATGGCCACCACTGCAGTTATCTTGAAAATCTTGTCGCTATTTCTTTTGAACATAAAGCTATGTTGATATGGGGTTTTATAAATGAAATTGTTGCAGATGTGTGATATAGGGCTGTTAAAAATCACGAAAAACTGACCCGGGTACCCGTTGTGCCATTTAACGGGTACCCGATAGAAACATGTATTCATGTACAACTAATTGTTGTCTGCCTTTCTTTAATATTTTGTCTGGTGACTAACCGTGTAATGCACTATTCTGCACTACTCTGAAGCGTCTGCACCGTGGTAGCTGCGAATGATCGTACCGCACGCTAATAATTAATACATTTATTTAGAATAACATTTGTACCCAGACGGTAAGTATAATCCAACTTCAGCTGCGTTAAATCTTTAGAACACTCATTTTTTTTAAGCATAAATCTCCGTCTTGTCTGTCTGTGTTTGTGTGTGTGTGTGTGTGTGAGAGAGAGAGAGAGAGAGAGAGAGAGAGAGCAGTCGTAGAAGTGATATGATTTTGGAATTATATATCTTAAGATAGTTATGACAAAAACGTAGTAGTATCGAGAGTAGAAATGTCGGTAATTGTATGATGGCTAATTTTCAAAATTAGCAGAGCTAGTCGACTTGAAAGATTTCAGGGTGTCTAGGTGATAATTGTTAATAATATAACGTGTGCGATTTCTTTGACACGTATATTCGGAAAAAAAAGGTAGGCATCTGGATTTTATTAAAAGAGCACACAATGTACCGATCATTTAGCACCCACAATCAATAGTTATTGTCTTCAAAGAGGTTTATTACCTGTAGAACAATGACTGTTTTAACCTGGGCATATAATGCCTCAGGGATAAGGGGTTTGTCCTGTTGCACAATGACAATGAATTTTACTAATCCAAACAGACTCTCTGATGTATTGTTTATTTATATTAAGCTGGTTTCTAATTAAAGCCATAACTGTCACACCTGTTTGAAGTGGTTTCGTGTGTAACGATTTAGTAGTGGGCCGCTGATGCATAACGGGTGGTCATACTCCTAAATATAGACTGGAGCTGTAACTGAGACAAGCGTACTGCTGACGATATACCATATTTTGGTAGTGTTGGCGAGTCTAGCGACAATTTATATTTGTGTACCCACGATTAATTTTCAATACCCGGGTATTTCACTACGGTCGGGTACCCGTTGACAGCTCTAATCTGATATTTACCTGGTAATGTGGCCATTTCAAAAGCCATTTAGAAAATATTTTTATTGCTACTCCTGAAAGTCATTGACATGGGGTTTTCACCAAAAGATATCTTGTGATGTCTGCTTTGTCTTAAATGAAAATGACTAACCCTACAGTATGGCCTATTTTGAAAATAGCGTTATCATTGAAATGGATGGTTATTTCAGCATGATGATTTTACCCATAGACTTTTAATGGTCAGAAGGGCCTAGCCATTACAGATTAGACACATCACCCCTGCCTGTACGAGGTATGTCTTTTGGCGCAGCCATCATAGGCATGTGATAAACTTTCCAGTGGGTTCTTGTTTCTTTCCAGGGTTATTCCATCACCATATATATATATATATATATATATATATATATATATATATATATATATATATATATATATATATATATATATATATATAGGCAGGGGTGATGTGTCTAACATTTTCATTTAAGACAAAGCAGACATCACAAGAAATCTTATATATATATATATATATATATATATATATATATATATATATATATATATATATATATATATATATATATATTCTACGGGGGGGGGGATGGCATTAAGCCCATAACAACAGAACACCTAGTTGCTTCCAAATGAGAAACAGGTGCTAGTCATATTAAATGTGCTTGCCATGATGGCTGTTGTGAAAATCTTGTCACATTAACCACCTCCAAAAAACCGTAAGCACATGGTGTTTCAACTAAATAACGCTGTCTATTTTGTCCAGATGGAAATGGTGCCAATCTGACATCCAATATGTCCACAACAGGGGTATTAAAAAATCTTGTTATCACTGCAGAATATCGATGGTTCAATACTCTGCAGTTAATGGGAAGGGTCTTACTTAAGTTCCTGGAAATTGCTTTTGCTCAGGAGAAGAGAGCTTTGTTTGTTGACTTGACCAGAAAATTATTGATGTTTATAATGGCCTGGCACAGCATGCAAAACTAATGCAAGCTTTCCATTATGATGCAATCAAATTTCACTGCCTGTTTGTGCAGTTTCATTTCTAGGCATATAAGTACATTGTATATTATATAATATTAAAGGGAATCCTTGAAACCAAGTGACAAATAGGTTATGGGAATTGTTTATGATGTCCACTCAAGACTGTGAAAGATGATTTGAATTGTTTATGAGTATGCATTTAATAGACATTTGTAATTTGTAAATGCATGATATATGTATGATACATAACATCTATTACTACAGAACAACTGAACTTGTGCATATAATGAAATACTGTATAACATTCTTACAATATGTGAATCATATAACATCATTAAGTATTCTTGAACTCAAGGAAAAGTTGAAGTATGAATTTAAATGAATAATGACAAACTTGAATCAATAAACACTGTGTAATTGAGACAGTTCCTTTGCGCCTTCCTGAGTTTTTGTTCATTGATCATCACTTCTTTAAATCTGGGTCTCTCATATATACAGAACATCTTGTCCTATGGACAATTTATTTGATGAGATGAGTACTCTTTATTGATCCATTAGACTTTACCCTCAATTTTGTATGGGAACATGCTCCCTCATTTAGCTTAGCCCATCAGGGCAGCTCCTTTAAATTTTTATCCCACCCATAGAAGTCAGAATAAATCTCTAGGCCACCTTTCTTCATAGATTTTTTTTGTGTGGAAAATATCCTTTTATGACCCCTGTTTAAAATGGCCATTGACTTGCTAAAATTTTACCAGGCATGCCTCCACTATTTCTTATTTACTACTATTGACCTTGCATTTAGCTCTTGTCTGGTTCTTGACCATTAACCAAGCCAGTTCTATTCAAAATTCGGTTCCTGTCATGAACAGAACAGATTCCATCTCTCACAGTGAACATTTATAGCAAGTCTAACCCAAATGTCAAACTTAATGGTTAAGTGTCATGCTGACCCCATCAGAAGGTAATGGAAAATTATCAGTAAAACATTTTGCACCATTCCATACCAGATGAGCTATATTTATATGTACATGAATCACAGTGTATGTACATGGTTGGATGTTTTAGATTATGATTAACTTACTGCATGACTCGTGTTTAATGACACATCAAGACATTAAAGATTATTTCATACAGACACTATTGGAATATCATAAAAGTGGTACTAGAAATTGCCTCATTGGGTGGTCAGCATTAAGCGTTTAGTGTTCGGACTGGTCGGCTTGGTGTCTGCATGGGATATGATGCCACGTGTCTGCAGCATGATGTCACCAGTGTTAGACATCACTATAAGCTGTCACACTGCAGACATCATAGAGATATTAAAGCTATGTTAAAGTCCAGATCACAAGCACACATGCTTATGGAATAGATCCCAGCAAGGCAGAGGCAGGTCACTGTTAACCTGGCCTGACTTACACAGGATTCAAACCCATGCTCTTCTGGTTGCTGACCAGCCACCAAGGCATCCTTCATTATGATGCAGAGGAGGTAAATTAATTTAATAAACAGTTGATATGTCTTTATTAGAAAGCCTTGAAATTGAGGTTCTCACGCAGTCTTTGTAACCCATCTAAAATAAATGCAAAGCTATGTCCATGCAACAGTACAAGAAAACTGTGTTACTAGCTTTGCATGTGCTGGATTTTGTAAAAGTTGAGTACTTTTTTAAGCAGGGTTAATAATAAACTGTTTAGCAGTAAACTAGATAAAGGGATTCAGCCAGTGTAGATTGCTGAGAGAACTGACAATTTGAAGTATTTCAGACTAGCGTAGGTTAATTACTTTGCTTATGCTTTTCTTTTTGCAACATGTTCTGTGGTTTTTATAGTCAGTTTTTCTGCTGTCAGGAAGGAACATTGCAATGATAAAGTATAAGGCATGGAATGGCAAAACTTGCATGTTCTAATAACATTCAAGATTTAGAGCACATGGAATATACAATATCAATTGCAGCAGACTCGGAAATGTTTGTATGGGTGATCAAAGTAATCATTACAACTCCTTATATTTATCATTAGGCAACATTTTTACTGAGATCTAATGGATTGATCATTTAAATTGTTTTTTGGGAGGGGGATGTTAGAATTTTTTAGAGGAAAAAATCCAGTTCTCAATTCCACAATATAAAACAAAGGTTTACAATACACATGAACCTGTACAAAGATGAATGTATATTTATTTCATTATAGTAAATAGCATACATCAATGAATGGACAAATGGTTGCATAGCCAGATAGATCAACCCTTTCATTGTTAAATGTTCATTTCTTTATGTTTCATTAGATGAAACAACTAATCAAACAGGCTTTTCATTTTCTCACATTTAAATGTTTATTATAGAGAATGTTTCATTTAATACAATTGATTCTATGAATGACAAACCATGGCAGATAATATTTGTAGAGTAAAGGTCACATGTCTAAAAACAGCCAAAACATTCAGATGATTAAATTAGCAAAAGTCAATCTGATTAATTGTTGAATGTAATGAAACAGCTGGATATAGCCCTGAATTTGAAATGGTGACAAGGGATAGGGCAGAGTTTTTCCTCATGATTTATACGTTGTCAAACTGTTTGATCTATTAATATGCTTGTACATACGAGTACTGCCAAAATGCATTTTCAACCAATTGCAACTCAGAGCCAAAAGAAATATACCAGCAAGTCTCCAAACCACTCTATGGATTAAAGTCCTTGCCAAAAGAAATATACCAGCAAGTCCCTAAACCACTCTATGGATTAAAGTCCTGTTAATTTCCCATGTATCCACCACACTACAACAGCCTGTTAATTTCCCATGTATCCTCCACACTACAACAGCCTGTTAATTTCCCATGTATCCTCCACACTACAACAGCCTGTTAATTTCCCATGTATCCACCACACTACAACAGCCTTAGTGCTGCTAATAAAACTAAAATCATGAATTTGCATTAGTTTTAACTGATACTGAAAATAATAGCCAGTGGTTAGAGTGTCCACCTCAGATGCAAGAGGCCGTGGTTTCAATCCCTGACCAAGTCATACCAAAGACTGATAAAAATGGTACTAACAGCTGCCTCGCTTGGTGCTCAGCATTAAGAGGCTAGTGTTAAAACAGGTCGGGATAATGTGACTGGGTGGACATCATGCTACATGTCTGTGGCATGATGCTTAAGTGCTCAGACATCACTATTAACTGCCACACTGCAGACATCGTAGCGATATAACTGAAAAATTGTTAGAGCTACATTAAAAATCAAAATTAAATACATACATACATACATACATACATACATACATACATACATACATACATACATACATACATACATACACACACATTATAATGAAAAGGATTAATTTTAAATCATTTATAAAGGTCAATCCTAATTGGGATTTTTAACGTAGCTTTAACAATTTAACAATACTCAATGTATTGTAGTTGAACTAGTAATTTATAAGCAGTTTCATTGGATGAAATTTCCAGTCTGTCTCAAGTTTTACAAGTAGAACTTTTTTATACCCTTCTTTATAGTCTAATCTTTTTAATGTAATGTAACATGTACAATTGTAATCATTCAAGAGGAGGATGAGAGATTTCACTCATTCCAATTAGACAGTTTTGACATTAATTAGGAGTGACCACTGGGAGGTTTACAGGGATCAGTATCTATATCAGTATGAACATTAACTTTGTGTGGCATGCAAATCTAATACTAATATGATTAGCTCATGTGGACTTGTGCAAAACTGTACTCTGCTCCCCCCTGCTGTAAACCTTTTTCCATTAATTATGTATATATGCTCTACTGTTGTCATTAGGATTATTATCATTTTGACGGTAGTGTCCGAGTACACTACACACATACTAGTAGTGCATTTTCTTGTGTACATGGTGGATTATCAGAACTATTGAGATAGACTGTGTGTTCTTTGAACAAATATCAAATTGCTGCATTGAGATTCATAAATGTCTGAGTTCCCAGTTTTATGCATTTGTTGATGTCCGGATTTAGCCAGTGGATTAATGTCGATTGTTTGCCTTGTATTGAAAATGTCTAGATCGTTGAGCATGATTGCTTTTAAAGCTATCTGAGGTTGCTTGCATTTGTGTGCAACTGAATTATACATTTGGATAATGAATAATTCATTGACAGTGTCCTGAAATATCAAGAATGTCTGGATTTTAAGAAATAAGTTTTCACTGGTTTGATGAGCATTATGTTTGGAAATTTGAAAAGAATTCATGGATACACATGCAAAATGATCTTCTGTTGGATAAAGATTCTGAGGTATGTTAAGTTTTTAACATAAAATTATAAAAGTTTCATTTGTCCTTGTTAAGAAAGGTACAGATTTTAAGCAGTGAATCATATTTTAAAGTAATTACCCCCCCCCCCCAACCCAGCACAGTGCACTTTTATTGCTTATTTATTTATTTATGAAGTTTTTAATTATCTATGTTATCACAGTTTAGTTTTCAAGATCATTAAATGGATTGTAAACATGAATTATCAGTTCATATTTATGTGCAAAGATGAACCTGTCATGATAAAAAAAAAATGTATAGAGTGAGAGGAACCAGTCCAAACATACTACTTGTAGCTATTGATGAAACCACTAAAATTAAATGAAAATTAAAACATAGCTAACTGTAGGTGAGACCAGTCCAACCTAATGAAGATGGATCATAAATACCTGATTAAGGTTCAGAATTAAGGTCAATTTTATTTGGTTTCATTTATTGACCAGTGGAGGGAACTGGTCATATGTTCAGAAGCACAATGCCTCAATGACCACACTAGGTCAAAAGACTGATTGACCAGAGGTGGGGCTGTGGAAGGGCTGGAACACCAGTGTAAAATTTATTTTCACTCTTGGAATGGGGGTAAAACTAGTTGCAAAGACCTAGCAATATGACTGCAGCCACCATTATTCATATCTGCTAACTGGAATGTTTTTGATAGGTTAAAGGGAGATATTGTGTATTAGATAGGTTAATACAAGGCTTCTGATCCTGTTAAAAATAACATCAAAGAACATAGTACCTTTGCTTACTTCACTTGATGATTATCAAAGATCTCATTTAATTACATTTCTCTGCTCATATCAGTGTGAACAAAAGAACACAAAATGATCAAGTAAACACACTGTTGTAGATAAATGTTATATTGCATCACAACAAACCCTCAGAAGTCTTCAGATTAAGGGAGATTAGTGGCTTGTCAGATGTGTTGAATGCTAAGAAGATAACTCTTATTGCTCCATCTAATTAAAACACATCATTATACCCCCATTCAAAAGTTGTGCTATTTTCAATAATTTACACATAAAAATGTATTTCATTCATAGTGTGACTTTAAAATTAAGTATCATTTTGCAAATAACACAAGCAAGTTTTCAGTTTGATCTCCAGTACGGTCTTGTAATGGTCATTATATAACCTCTTGATTATTCTCATTTTGGGGGGCCCCGAGTGGCTTAAAGCCTTCTCTGTTATGGATCACTGCCATCTCACCTCTATCTGCGTGGGTTTGAGTCTCAGAGATTCGGCCAATTTGGAAATGTGAGAAAGCTTACCAGCCAGTAGCTTTTCATGGGTCGGTGGTTCTTTTCGAGGGCTTTCCTGGGTTCTTCCTCCACCATTAATACTGTCCGCCATGTATAGCCTATCATGTGATGAAAAATGGTGTTTAACCCTACAACAACAATAATTCTTATTTTGGGGGTCGGGTGGGTAAATTTACACAGGTCATAATTAATTTACTGTTCATTCATTCTTAGGTCTACTCTTTACTTGCCCACTTGTTTGCATCTACATCAGTTTGCCCATATCTTTGTGCGTTTATTTTTAACTTAAGGCTGAAATAGCAAACTGAATTAAATTATTAATAATTATTCAGAGAAAAAAGATGCACATGGTAGTAATTGTCAGATTGGTATCTAACAAACTTTGAAAGGGTGTTAAAGGCACTTAATTGGCAGTAATCAGAGCTTAGAATCAAGCAAGCATTGACAATACCTTAAATGCACAGACAGGGTTATAACTGTCAGTTTGAACTCCCGACTTTGACAGGGTGTTGAATGCACAGAACAGTAATTGTCATGTAGAACTCTACAGACTTTGACAGGGTGATAAATGCACAGGACAGTAATTGTCAGGTTAACTCTACACACTTTGACAGGGTGATAAATGCACAGGCAGTAATTGCAGCTTAAAATGGTAGATGCACAGGGTTATAACTGGCAGGTTGAACTCAGCAGACTTTGACAGGGTGTTAAATGTACAGGGCAATAATTATGAGCTTAGAATCTATAACAAATTTTGACAGGGTAATGATTGTCAGGTTAGAATCTAACTTGGACAGGGCAAGTCAAATGTACATGGTTATAATTGTTAAATTGGAATCTTGCAAACTTTTTCATGGTCTTTAATTCACAGGGTAATAATTAAACTGATACAGCCATCATGGAAAAATCGCTAAAAAATTTAAAATTGATTTTATTTTATGTGAGAACAGAAAATATCATTTTGGAGGATTTCCGACCTTTTTGTAAGTAATGTTGCAGATCTCTCTCTCTCTCTCTCTCTCTCTCTCTCTCTCTCTCTCTCTCTCTCTCTCTCTCAATTCTTCATTGAAAGAATGATATAAAGATTTTGAAAACTTAAAAACACATTTTTATGGAGGTAATCAGGAATGATTGAAACATTTTGATATGTAAATTCTATTTTAGTTTTTTTTTACTGTTATTAATATAAAGATTGATTTCATTGCTGTTTATTAGTCACATGATTGAATGAGAAAGCGTTTCCTATGACAGCTTGTAAGGCAGTATTTTAAAACTTTCCTAGCAACTACAATTCACATAAAATAGTATTTATAAATAAAATCTAATATTCTGTGTACAAGAGATGGAAACTTGTTTTTCCTCAATTTGTTAAAACACTCTAAGTAAAAGCTTAAAACTAATTTTTTTATTTTATTTACAAAATATAGAAAGTCCATCATTTTGTTTGAAACATTGCATGTTAATAATTGAATTTCCATACAACGGGCTGATGCTATTGCAACATATCTTTTCAGTGTTCAAAATCTTGAAACTACTAAAAAAATACAACCCCCAAACATAATTTGTTTTGAATGAAATATTCATTTATATTTCTCTGTCACGGTGAGAATAACTGAAACAATGCCAGGGAACAAATTACCTTGCAAGAAGTTGAGAGTATTAGCAAAAGGGAGTTATTGATGTGAAAGGCCTCTCTCTGTTGGTCCAAGTCCTTGCTGAAATAATAGACCCAGGCCTAGTTATCACTTTAGCAAGAAAAATGCCAAGTAACAAGACTATCTCAATAACACAAGTTAGTATGGTCAAGATGAATAGTGTTAAAGACTTTTCCATCTAAATTAAATAAAACAACCATGAAATAAAACAAATATGAAATAAAACAAATATGAAATAAAACAAATATGAAATAAAACAAATATGAAATAAAACAACCATGAAATAAAACAACCATGAAATAAAACAAATATGAAATAAAACAAATATGAAATAAAACAAATATGAAATAAAACAACCATGAAATAAAACAAATATGAAATAAAATAAATATGAAATAAAACAAATATGAAATAAAACAAATATGAAATAAAACAACCATGAAATAAAACAAATATGAAATAAAACAAATATGAAATAAAACAACCATGAAATAAAACAAATATGAAATAAAACAAATATGAAATAAAACAAATATGAAATAAAACAACCATGAAATAAAACAAATATGAAATAAAACAACCATGAAATAAAACAAATATGAAATAAAACAAATATGAAATAAAACAACCATGAAATAAAACAAATATGAAATAAAACAAATATGAAATAAAACAACCATGAAATAAAACAAATATGAAATAAAACAACCATGAAATAAAACAAATATGAAATAAAACAAATATGAAATAAAACAAATATGAAATAAAACAACCATGAAATAAAACAAATATGAAATAAAACAAATATGAAATAAAACAAATATGAAATAAAACAACCATGAAATAAAACAAATATGAAATAAAACAAATATGAAATAAAACAAATATGAAATAAAACAAATATGAAATGATGACGGCTCCATTAAGTTCTGTGTCCCTCAGACTTAAGACACCTGTCCCTTGGACAGTTTTAATGAGAAAGATACTTGCCAATTTTTCTCAGAGTCAACTTCTTTCCTTCCCACAGAAACATGGACTAAACTTTTGAGGAAGAACACCTAATATATTGAATTTCATCTGGAACTCCTAACAACACACACACACACACACACCTATTGTAGCTTTGCAAATAAGGATTAACTTTATCTAACCTCCAAAAATTTACACATGCCTATATCCAGGTTAGAGTAACCGATCCTAAGTCCATGCTTTCTTTTTCACTAGTCCGGTAGATCTCATTTGATAAAACTTTTTTTCCAATGGCACAGATTTGACTGAGGATTATTTCAACTTGGACCCCCCCCCCCCGTAAACTTCAATTAACTCTGCCTGTGTTTCTAATCATTATCTCAATTAAAAATTAATCATACTCCAGCAGAAATATCTAATTGATCTCTGGTTTTATTATGGGTCTAGCTCATATGTCAGTGTTGATTGTTAGTGTCATGTTGACTGACAAGATTCACTCAGTGTTGTGCTGCCATCTTTCAGAATTTACAATGTTACACTGAGTCTGTGCATATTTTTTTTAATGATTATTCAATATAACAAAGAAAATAGACCCTGATCTTCCAGTCCATTATGTGATAGGTCAGGCTTTAATAGTCGGGCTTTACTAAATGTTGTTTGTACTTGAACCAACTCTGTAAGCGAGTATATACTGCAAGTTCGTTGTTATAATTGGGATTCGGTGTCAAAGATGCAAATCATAAAATTAAGCATATCTGTGTGAAGCCTGTTAATAGGACTGTTTTAATTAAAGACATTTGTCTATATAAGATAAACCAATTTACCACTTCTAACTTGCATGCAAACCTATCTGGGCAGATTTTTTGATGGAAGACTGCTGGAAATTGTACTTGATATTATTGCCCATGCATTGTGCAATTGTCAGGTTTGTTTGTATCCTAGCTGTCAGAAATATTTGCTTAGTCTTCAACTTCTAGTTTTTATAATGAATGAAACATGTATTTGTTATGCAGAAATTATTTTGACATTGATAATACTGTAGTACATTGAATAACTGTTATCACATTACTAGTACTGCAGTACAAGAAAAATTAAGGCAATGAAAAGTAAATTGCAATAGATGTTGCATGTATCATGCATACTCTTTTTGGTTAGAACATGTTTTTTTTCTTTTTCTCACTTTTACATAGTGATCAAACAATTTATTTATTTTTAAATTGGGATGAGGGCACATTTTGTATGTTGTCGGGGGGTGTGTGTGGCAATTATTTGAGGTCAGAATGATAGAAAAGAAGACAACACACAGCGCCCCCCCCCCCCCCCCCCCGATAAAAAATATTAAAAGTAAAGAAGTGTAAGATGAAAATGGGGTTGAATAAATTTTAAATCTAATTTTCATTCACAAATGTATATATATTTTTTAATTTTTTTAATTAAATTTGGTATTTTCTTGTCATAATATTTTTGAATTAATTATCCATAGTAGATAATCTACCAATGTTTTGAAAGTAAAGTATCTTTTTTTAGATAGCCTGCCAATATTCTGAAAGTTTGCATGCTGCACAAAATGTATCATTAAAATTTCTGTTCCATGTACTCAAAATATCTGCAACTATCCTATTAAGAATTTGTATAGGTAGTGTTTTCATGCAAGAATAGGATGATTTATTTATCTTTTTATTTATTAACTTTTCATCTTATCACTTAATGGTTCCTTATGTGCTTAATATTAGAATTTGTTCAGTGTTGATTCTAAAAAAGAAATAAAGTTCATTTGGAATAATTTCCTACATATAACTTCACACAGGCTTGGTAATGTACCCTCCCCTACTTCAATATCTTTTGGAATAAAATAATTAAAGTCAGTAGTGATCTACTGTAATTAATCTTCACTTTTCATGTCAACACTCCATGCCAAGCAGTTTGATGATGTTTGTAATACACGTTTTGTAATTGATTCCTTTGCACAACTTCCAACCAGAGACCAATTATCAATACAGGTGACTGTCAAGAGGATACCTGTGTGACAAGCATCCATCCCTGAATATATGCTGCATACCCTTGGGGATGATATTCATGCATTGAAACATAGGAAATCAACGAGAAACTGGTAGTAACTAGGTGGTTATGACTAAAGCTACATTTTATCATTCTCCATATCAGATGGCAAAGTGAAAATCTCATATTTATTCAGATGACAACTTATAATCCCCCCCCCCAAAAAAAAATTAATTCTACATGCTGTGATATCTGCTAGTTTGGGCCCTGTTACAGGACTTCACTAATTTGAATATTGCCCCAGGTCAAAGCACTAAACCAACAGGCAAACTATACCTAGTGAGGAAACAATTGCATTAATTTAGAAATGTTGCCAGTCTAATTAGGGGAGAAATCCTATATTTGACTAAGAGCAATAGTCTGTCATTGTGTTAAGTAGGTAAATTGAGATTTGTGAATCAGTTGGTAGTAATTAAGGGAAGCACTCATGTGGTGTACTTTATACAGTGAAATATAAAGAGTGTGTCAAAAAATTGAGGGCAGCACTTGTGTGTTTATATAGTGAAATATAAAGAGTGTGTCAAGAAATTAAGGGAAGCACTCATGTGGTGTACTTTATACAGTGAAATATAAAGAGTGTGTCAAGAAATTGAGGGCAGCACTCATGTGTGTTTATACAGTGAAATATAAAGAATGTGTCAAGAAATTAAGGGCAATGCTCATGTGGTGTACTTTATACAGTGAAATATAAAGAGAGTGTCGGGGGCCCCGAGTGGCCGAGTGGTCTAAAGCGCTGTCCGTTACGGACCACTGCCATCTCACCTCTGTCTGCGTGGGTTCGAGTCTAAGATTCGGCTAATGTAGTTAAGTGAGAAAGCTTGCCAGTAGCTTCTCGTGGGTCGGTGGTTCTTTCCGGGGTTTTTCCGGTTTCTTCCTCCACCACTAATACTGGCCGCCATGTATAGCCTATATATTGTGCTGAAAAATGGCGTTAAACCATAAAAAACAAACAAACAAACATAAAGAGTGTGTCAAGAAATTAAGGGAAGCACTCATGTGGTGTACTTTATACAGTGAAATATAAAAGAGTGTGTCAAGAAATTGAGGGCAGCACTCATGTGTGTTTATACAGTGAAATATAAAGTGTGTCAAGAAATTGAGGGCAATGCTCATGTGGTGTACTTTATACAGTGAAATATAAAGAGTATGTCAAGAAATTGAGGGCAGCACTCATGTAGTGTACTTTATACAGTGAAATATAAAGAGTGTGTCAAGAAATTAAGGGCAGCACTCATGTGGTGTACTTTATACAGTGAAATATAAAGAGTGTGTCAAGAAATTAAGGGCAGCACTCATGTGGTGTACTTTATACAGTGACATATAAAGAGTGTGTCAAGAAATTGAGGGCAGCATTCTTGTAGTGTACTTTATACAGTGAAATATAATGAGTGTGTCAAGAAATTAAGGGTAGCACTCGTGTGGTGTACTTTATACAGTGAAATCTAAAGAGTGTGTCAAGAAATAAGTCATGTGTCATAGGTATTCTGAAAACATTCATGTCTTTGGAACCAGGACATGGATCATTTTAAATGTATGTTTGGATGATTATTTTGATTATCTTGTCTTGGAAATGGATGTTTTCTTTGTCTATTTTTTTTTTTTTGCAGTCATAAATGTTTGTTCAGGCCTACAATATTGAAGAGTAAAAGATATATGTGTGCTGTGTAGGATTGATGTTCAGACCAAATTTACAAACACAATGGGGTTGGTGGGGCAGTGGCTGAGTGGTGTAAAGCGCTCTCCGTTATGAACACTGCCATCTATCCTCTGCATGGGTTCAAGTCTCTGATTTGGCCAACATGTAGCTTCTCAGTGGTCTGTGTTTCTTTCCGGGATTTTCCCAGGTTCTTCCTCCACCATTAATACTGGCTGCCATGTATAGCTTATCGTGTGCTGAAAATTGACTTTAACCCCACAACAACAACAACAACAACAAACACCATGGGGTTGTCCAGGACAGAAGTCAACATTCTTTGTTGTGGTTTAAGTTAACTTTGATTATTACATTGCTTAAACTATAAGAAACTTAGTGACATTCTTTCTTGAGATTTGCATTTCATTCATGCAGATTTTTTGAAGTACAGGATCAACAAAAATTTGTGATATTATTTCTATGGGTCCTTTCAGATAAATGCAACTGTTGGCACAAAGTAAAAGAGCAGGCCGTGTGTATATATCTTGCAAGCTACTTCAGACTAGTCAAATGTTTTTAGTCCTGCTGTTCTTTATCCTTCAACCTCCTCCTCAGACAGGTCAGACTGTTTGGTCTCGCCCCACTTTAACATGCAGCCTTCACCTCCGAGTTGCCAAAGGTTTTGGTCCCATATTTTGTAATTTTGCAGCCTCTTCAAATGTTCGTGTTCTGCTCTTTAAGCTGAAACCTCAAACAGACCAAAGGTTCTCCTCCCACTTGTCTTTAACCTACCACCTCCTTCTGAGACTAGCAAAATATTTTGGACCTAACAAGATAGTATAATAATAATCAGAGCCATTTATTTATACTGTATTTAGTAGTTACTATTTGGGGTCTCAGCAGTGTCCGATGTAGGCAAGTTTAACTGTATTTTATCATACCAGTGTATATCATGTGAAAAGTACAGTCTGTAATCAAGCATACATTTAAGATCAAAATACAGAATATTGACACTTATTTTTTGAAATACTGGTAGATTGTGATGGAAAATAACACCACTGTTATTTTCTTATGTCAATTGCTAAATACATCTTTTTGAAGTACTGGTAGATTGTGATGGAAAATAACCCTACTGTTATTTTATTCTTATGTTAATTGCTAACTATTTGAATCTAATGGAAAATAACACCACTGTTATTTTCTTCTTATGTCATTTGTTAACTATTTGAAGTACTGGTAGATTGTAATGGAAAATAACCCTACTGTTGTTTTATTCTTATGTTAATTGCTCCTTGTTTAAACATGTTTTACCCCAAGATGCACTTATTGACCCTTGAATGAAGTAGCATGAGGAAGCAAGATGTCTGCGTACCAAACTGTAATATTAAATATGCCTATTAAACCCCACTAATAGTTTAATTATTTTTTTTTTTGAGCTGTAGTTTCCTGAAATGCCACATGCATATACATGGACTTGATATGTTGAAGTAAATAGGCTTCTTAGCTGCATTTGCAAACATTTAGGAGTTTTCAGATTCCTCTAAATAAATGGCCATATTTTATTTGCACACCTGGTATTTTAGCCAGGAAAAGGTATACACAACATTTGATTTTGTAATCAAATTAAAAATTATTAATATTATAGTTTATTATAAGAGATGTTCCGAGTCCTGAAAATAATCAGTATATTTAATCATATTTAGTGTTGAAATTTTTAAGTAACGTGTTTAACAGTTTGCATTTAGACAGTTTCAGGACTATACAGTACAAGGGCTTGGGGTGTGTGTTTAGTCTTGTCTAAAAAACAAAGGCAAGATGTATGTATTTGTACCAATTAGCTGTGATAAGGGCAACAGCGATGCCAGTGTAAATACTGTGTGCTCAAGTTTGAGAATGGGTCTTGAAATAATAAACTCAAAAGTCTGGGATGGAGTTTCTACCATGAACCAATCAGAAATGAGGTTTTAAAACTAATGTTTTTTGTGATTGGTGAAAATGTAATTTCTAGAAAATATTCAAACTGTAATTGCTGAAAAATGTTTTATGATTTTCAGGCCAGATCTTGCAAGGTTTAGGTTCTGAATTCATACTCAGTGACTTGGACTTAATTCATAATTCCAACATCAGATTGGTAAAGGATTTGGATTTTCCAGTTGGATGTTGTCATTTTCAGTCTAGTGAATTTCAATGGGAGAATTTTCTGTAATCTCTTGGGGCTAGAGGCTTTAATTTGATAATGCTCCACCTTGTGCAAGACCATCAAGAAATTGGTTCTAACCTCTTTTGTATGGCAATGCTAAAACATGTATTCCAAAGAGACCTTATCCTGTAGATTTTGTATATGCTTCATGATTTAAGTGCTTGGTCTTTCATTATTTCATTATTTGTCCTGATGAGAAAAATGTCAGAATAAATATGGACAAACATCATAATGATGAATTGGATTGATGCAGAATAGCAAAGTCATTGTATATAATGATTTCCATTTTTCCAGATTAGTTGCAGTCCCTACTGAATATTTCATGATCAAATGCATTCAGATGTATTGTTTTAATACCATTATTCATTGTGCAATAACTACAGGAGCCATTATGCAGAGTATCGTATGTATACTTTTAAATAAATATCCATGGTCATGTAAAAAAAAAAAAACAATTTGAATTATTACAGGAAAATCAATGGGCCACCAACAAAATATGTCAGCTTTCAAAACTTTTAATATTGCCATTAGGTCAAAACAGATATTTTTTTTGTGATTAGAGAACATTGATTCAAAAATGAATTCAATTTAACTGTATCAGTGAGAGTTGTAAATTGATGCCAGCCCGACCCAGGGAGATACCTAGTGGTATCGTATTCATGTTGTAATGCACATGTTCAGGAAAAGAATAAGAAAGTGTGTAATGCATAGACTTCTACTGCGTAGAACCAGATAATGATTGCAGTAGTGTTTTGCAGTAGGCATACTTCAGATTTTGAATGCATAGCCTTTTTGATCCATTTGCCACTTGCTGTTTAGGATTGTGACTGATGTTAATCTCCTTGAAGGTAACTAGCATTAAAACTTTGTGTTTGTAGCTAATGCTATCTCCCCACAATTGATATATAACTTGTGATATTCAGAGATATTCAGAGCACACCTACTAACATGCCTTCATTGTTTAAGTCAAAATTTCCAAGTCGTACAGGTCATGTAGGCATTCATTACCACTTTGGCTATGGTTGTCAGTTTTTAAATTTGATTGCATGTACCTTTGGATATTGATTGTATACTTTACTTTGATCCTCATAAGTTGTATTCAATGTTGTGCACTTTATTTTGAATCTCGTTGGATAGTAGCATTCCATGTTCACTTTATTTTGATTCTCATTGGATAGTAGCATTCCATTTTCACTTTATTTTGATCCTTGTCAGGCAGTATTTCTTGAAAGGTCATCATTTGAAGAATGCCTAAGGAAATGTATAAAATAAAGTCTTGTGTTAAGTATGTTGAAGTTCTACACAAAACCAACCCGGAGGTGGAAATCGCATCGAAACCTGATTGAATGCTGTGCTATGATATTATGGTGGGAAATGCATCATGTATTGGAGATAAAACTACTCCCATGATGGTAATGACTAGACCAGACCAGACATCTTCTATTCTTGATAAAATTTGGTACTTGTCTGCCAAGATGAGAGTCTAGTATTTGCTGATTTTCCAAGTGTTGTGATGTCACCAAGGTGCAGATTACTCAATAGTTAGGAATGATTAGTTTTTAGGCAAACAAAATTAATATTAAAGTTTAGGAAATCAGTTAGTATTTAATTTAAGATCTGTAAAGTTGCCAACAAGGCAATGTTGACACGTACTTTACACACACCGGTTTTGGAGCAGATAGAATTTTGGACAGAGGGCATCACAGTATCCACAATTAATGTGAGGGGACACTGACTTTGTTTCCATAAAGGTGCAAGAAAGATGTTAGCTTGCTGTTGTTTCAAACGGAGAAAAACATTAACTATGCTGATATCAGTGACATTATTTCTTCTGTTTGTGCGCAGGCATGGAATTTTTGTCTTCAAGGTTATGAATATTCAAAAATAAATTGCTTACTACAAACTATGTAAATGTCATCAAACATTTCCAAGTCTATTCATCATCTGTATTGCAGGACGCTTATAAGCTCGCGGCTACGTAACTCTCAATCCCATGAATCTCTGCTGACAGACACAGCTGCCATGCACTCTGTGGATTTGACTGCGACTGACATTGATGTCAAGCCCCTCCACAACAGCATTCTGGGACAAGACCATTGCTTCCAGGTGTCGACCAGTCATGGCAACAAATATATATCCTGCAGGTCATCTGAGGAGAGGGAAAAATGGATAGAAAGGTAAACTGAAAATTTAAATAAGCAATTTAAAGAGCTTTAAAACTTCTTTTAAACATAATTTAGAGCTATTTTCTGAAAAATGTAAACATATCTTTTCATTTTTCAGTCTGGTATACTTTACTTACAAGAAGGTGTCTGTAGTCTCTATGGTCAATGTTGTTCCCTGGCAGTATTATGGAGTACAGTATGAAGTAATTTGAGCCCATAATTGCTGCTATGTGTGCATTATACATATAAATACAGTTGCGTTTTCATTGATGGATCATTAATGAGTATGAGAAAGAAAAGTAGGCCAAGGATTGATCCCTGTGGCATTCCACATGTGTTTGTTTCTTCTTTACAAAAAATTCTATAAATATTGACATTGTTTTCAGATTGTTAAATATCAATTATTAATTTAACAATTCAGTTATTGATAAGAGTGCAATTTGTTCACAAGAAAGAATTTCATAATCAAAATGTCAAAAGCTTTTCTATGATCAACTCATGTAGACAATGCTTTCTCAGGGCAGACTTTCTGGAACACCTCAAATAATGCTCATTGGGGTATAGTATATTTGTATAATGATGCTCTTGTTATATGGACCCAACTTTTAAACAGGTGGCTAATTAACATATTTTTGAAAACAGATTGAGTAAAAATAAACTTGGTTGACTCCAGTCATTCTAGATTTATTGATTAAAAAAAAACGTTGCAAAACAGAAAAAAAGTATCCAAAATGATCACTTGGCAAATAAATATTACCATCAGTCAGCTTTAGAAAAAAACTCCAATAGAAATTTGATGTGGAAAGTTCCACACGATCATCTAAAATCTAACAGAAAGGCCAGATTTCTGATGAGGATGTTGAAATAGCAAATATATTCATTCCATGATTTGTCAGTATAAACCTCCAGAATTAAGGAAACCACTGTAAACTATATCAATTTAAAAAAATATTTGTTATTCAAATAGTTGCTCTGAATCATAAATAGAATAAATGAAAAGACTGATTTCTATTTGCAGTTTACGGAAAACTGTCCATCCACACCAAGAACACCACAGAAGAACAGACAACTCTCTAACAGTCTGGGTTGTTGAGGCAAAGAATCTAACTCCCAAGAAAAGGTAATTAATAGAAGTAAGAATTTCAAGAGTAGCAGGGACATGTTTGGAGATCATAACTGAAGACAGACCTGCCATCTCTTACAATTTTGCCGTAAGTCTTGTGAAAATAACATTAAATTACAAGCTGACCGAATGATAGCAAAAAGTATGGAAATATAATCGTTTTTTTTCTCTTCTTTCTGTTCTGGATATTTATTACACTGGCTCGTTCCGGATCAAGATTTTTGTTTTAGACTTTGTGTTCCGATTTGGAGTTTCATCTTTGACAGTGGATTTGGGTAGGGAACCAGACTAATTATACAATGTTACCTCAATGCTTTAGGCCAGCCATTTTCTTCACAATACGTGCACATCTGATCTAGATTTTGTTTTTCATTTTTTGTCATCTGGTCATCTGAAAATGTCTTTGAACTAAAAAGGGTCAAAGGTTGAGAGGAAAACCAGCCTAAAAAAAAAATTTAAACAGTGGTTGCAAAAATAGATTACTCAGATACATGTTGTGTGATGTGACACTCCAGATAGGATCAGAAGCTCTTTTTCTACCTCCCTCGAGCTCACCTGGTTTATATCAATATTGGACCCGTATCAGATACATATAAATAAAGGTGACCAACACAATTATAACATGTTATGTTGACTTGAACATTTCCCATGGTGGACAAGATGACTGCTGCTGCCATGTGAATTCAGAAAAATATACGGAATACGCTGCAATGAAAGCATGTTGTAAGTTGCTGACCTCTATGGGATTTTGATCTGTTGAGCCAGAAACTGAATTGGAGGTTATTAAGGCCAAAGTACATGTTACAAACAGTTTGGTTCATCATAATGTTGCGATTGCTGCATCTGACCATACTTCTAATTCACATTTCCCAAATCATCAGTAGCAAATAGTTACCATTGTACCAGAACAAAAACTACTGGGTTACAACAGTGTAAATCAATACAGGAAGACATTGTTAACAATATTTCATCCCAACATTTTAGTATTGCAACTGATGGTAGCAATGTTTCTGAGAAACAGTTGTTGTTAGATATTTTGATAACACAGACCTTTTAACTGAAGCACTTTTGTCAGTTCCAACATGTGATGGAGCCTCAACTGGGAAAGATATTTTCACAATATTGGATGATGATTTGAAAAAGAGAAACATAAATTGGAATAATTGTGTTGCCTTTGAATCAGATAATGCTTCAGTGATGACAGGTTGCAATAAAAGTGTATTTGGACTGTGATGAATCCCTCAGTGTATCAGTGGATGTTCATGTCATTTGGCACATTTAGCAGCTAAAATGGGGTCTGATAATACTGCCCATTAGTTTTGATGACTTATTAGCGGATATGTATTATTTGGATAAAAGTGCGAATAAACAAATGGAACTGAAAGATCTTGAGACTCTGAAAGAGCAGAGAAAGATATTGAAGCATTGTGTAACAAGATGGTTGTCTCTTGGTGAAGGTAAAAAGAAACTGTTGGAATAGTGGAACCCTTATAAATATATTTTGGTAAAGAAACCAGGAAACGAGGTTAAAGGCAAAAGAGCAAAGTAGGATGTCACAGAAAGTTGTCTAGCTTCAAGGATAAAGTTCCACATGTAATAAAGAAGCAAATAATGACAATGCAAGTACATGCAGTAAAGCTTTTAGCTGTGATAAATCTAGAAGCCTGGCTAGTACTACCCCCAAGTCTGCCTCAGCAGGAAAGACAGAAAATGAAACTCAAGATCGATTTCTTAGAAAAAGCTAAATCACAGAAATTGGATAAAAATGCTATCAGACACCATTGGTTAGAAATGACTGGAAAGACAGTTAAAAAATAAGTTACAGAGAAGAAAAACTTTTGAGTGTGTGCATGGCTTTGCAGTCCTGGAGTGCAAATATTTATTGCATATTTCTAGACCACATAAATCCATTTTTTAACAAGTACACATTCATGCAACAGAAGGAGCCTGTGATCCACAAACTTAGAGAAAACTGCTTAAATTATAAAAGCAATTGCTGATTTGTAAAGGCAACATAAATTTCACAAGCCAGTGATCTTATGGATCTTGATTATCACAACTGTAAGAAAGAAAAGTCAGATGATATACTTTAGTAACGAGAAAATACTTGGCTTAATGTAACCTGTATGAAAGTAGCTCTGGTCAGTTCTATAAAGATGTTAGGGACAATTACACAACTGTTTGTGATTACATTGTTATGAAGTTTTCGTTGAATATTGAACTTCTGAAACACAGTGCAGTTGCTGATGTGTCGAAAAGGATGATGAGTGTGGTGTATTTTCTATCAAGATTTATGGAACCCAAAGAAACCAACTGGCAAGACATGTAAGCAGAGTTTTGGAATTAACAAATAGATGAATTGAATCCTAAGAGCTTAAACACTAAACATGTTGACAAGCAATGGGATCTTATTAGTAAACTCAAGGATTCTAATGGCCAGTTGAAATTGTTGTCAAGCATCATGAATAATGTACTTATTATTCCTCTATCAAAAGCAGGTTGTGAGAGGGTGTTCTCATTTGTTACCAAACAATCCACTCAGAATCAAGATCATCAATGTCAGTTGATACCTTGAAAGCAATACTAGTTCTGAAAGTGAAGGGGGAAGAATGCTTAGAAACGTAGTTTGACCCAAAGTTTCTTAGAAAGTGCAAAAGTTTCATGTACATGTACCAGTCATATTAGTGGCTATATAAGTAAGTTACAACATGGATATAAACTGTAATAGTTATTAAAATTTTACTTGTTGCATGTACTTAATCATTTTTACACATTACTGAAAATTGGTCAGATTTACTGAAAAAGTTTGACAGACTTGCGGAAAATGTCTCTAGTGTTTAGGGTTGGCAGATGTGTCAGGAGATTGAGTTTGAGCTTGTCAGGAAAAAAAATGACTTTATATACAAATATGAAAACTCTTCTTGGAATCTAGCTCAGACTGGTATGATCTCTGGGCCAGTCCAAATTTTTTAAAATCATGCTGAGATGTAACATTTGCTATGAAAAATGTTTTAATTGCAAATTTTTGGTAATGTTTCTCTCCTGCCTAGCTAAAATATTGATCTTCACTGTAGTTTAGATGTACTCAATACATGCATAGACCAATGCATATTCTGACTTGTGTCAACATCTTTTTCAATATTAAAGTCTATGAAGTATATATTTATTTCTGTGTATTGGCTACTAAATTGCAAACATAAGGTAACCATGAAAATTCATTGAACCTGAGGGGTTGAACCAGCTTTGATTATGTTTATAAAACAATCCCTGAATTGTGTACAACAAACTTTTGAATTCATTCAAGGGAATACAAACCATTAAAACTGGATGACTCCCCCCCCCGCCCCCTCAGAAATTTTTATATGTATTTTCCACCCAAAAAAATAAAATATAAATAAATAAATTGGAATTTTTAAGAGATAATTAATTTGTTAAAATTAATATATAAATAAGCCAAGAAAATAAACTTCCAAGTAAACAAATGGAAATGTTAATAAAAATTAAAATAGGATCAATCATCTTAATTGTACAGTTTCTGAGCATCATTTTTGCTCACCTGTACTATGAACTGTACCTGTTTTGCCTACCAGGATTGACACAGCTTGGGGAGGCACAATGGCACCATTGGATTGCAGGCACAATCAGTACTCTAGAATTTCAAATAAAGAGATCTTGTGATTAGCTTTTTTTCTTTGGATATATTTACTGTACTCCAAAGTTTGTTTATACTCCATATCTACAGGCTAATTATGTGTGACACAGTCCAGATTTGTAGGTGGAATGGGAAACCTCAACATTTTTTTTTTTTTTTTTTTACCATTCCATATACTTCAGTGTTCTGCTAATTTACTATACATACTCATGTAACAAGTCTGACACTGCTGTAGACTGCATTGATGCAGATCTATCATTGAATAATGTGCTTGCAGATCTGGGTAGAAGATAGTTTATAAGGATTAACAAGTAGAACAAATGACATAGTCCCTGATCTGCTAGTACATTGCACATGAAATCAGGGTCTGTATGGTTTTCACTTGGACCCAACAAGTGATTATGATAATGAGAAATATAATTTTACTATATCCTATACTTAATCGTAAGGGGTCTATTTAATTCATTCATCAAAAAGTTTTTTTTGGTCAGAAAAATGGAGGAGACATTTTTAGTTACAATTTGTTGAAACTTTCCATTAGTGGGGAGATCAGGCACTTTGTTTAGCAGTGGCTTCTATATTTAGAGATTAGGGGGAACAATACCATATTTGCTCTGTAATAAGTTCGTTACAAACTACAAGTTGGCACAGCACAACCTGCATAACCAAATAATTTTGTTCAATTATACCTCTGCTATTTTATTGGGCTGTGTGCCACATTTGATTCCACAGCTTGGTGTAGTACACAGTTTATCTATGGAAATATAGGGATGAAATGTAAATTAGAAACATGATAATCTTGGGAAAGGGGATAGGCAGTTATTTGTCAGTCTCAACACAGTGGGGTGTGTACCTTATATACTTGATTATAGGTTGAGTCAGCAAAGATCCTGATCTCTGCTGTAACATGGTGTAGCTACAGGTCAGAGTCTATCTTGTTTGCTCTATTGATTATTTCTAACAAACTACACAGACCCAGATCTGCTGGTGCATTATTCAGTGGCAGATCGAGGTCTGTACAGTTTGCAGTTGGACTGATCTTATAACCAAGTACTGATGGTATTCATTGATACAGTGGATGTAGGATATTCTCCACAAAGAAGGCATCAGTAATGTGATATGACCTGAACTTGATTATATGACCTGAACTTGATATTCTGACAAGAGACTATTCCAATCAAAGCCATTGTATGAATATAATCCATCTGTTGGATGAGCCATTTGAAATGACCCAAAATAAACAGTCATTGTTATAACATAAATTTGTTAGCAAGATTAAAATAATTTTATAGCTTTTTAACACTAGAAACATGGTTCAGGGACACCTAGGTTTTGGAGCTGTAGTGACTGGGTTAGTATGTTGGACTGGTAACAGGAAAGAGTTAGTATGTTGGACTGGTAACAGGAGGAAGGGGGTTAGTATGTTGGACTGGTAACAGGAAGGGGTGCAGGTTCAAAATGAAGTGATGAGTAGGATGACCACAATGTGTCCCAGTTCAAGAAAGTTCACTCAAGTTCCCTTATCATGTTCTTGTTCAGTTAGCATACATGCCAGCCATGTGCTTCTGGCATAATCATTAATATTCCCCCCCCCCCACGTTGAATTAAATCTCAACGCTCACATGTAGATAAACTACACTTTTCGAGCATATTAAAAAATAAAAATTAGTAATAAAAAGTTGTGTTTGTCATATCATCTCTCATTCCACAAGTTTAGAATATTTTAAAAAGAAAAACCGCTGTGCAAGAATAGCATAACGACTAATTTATTCATCGTAGATCTATCTACATGTACTTTCCTAATTTTCTACTTACAGCAACTGTATATGACCTATTTCCAAAAAAATAGATGGGTTTCTTTAATTTGTTATTGCACATATTAAATATATTGATATTTGAGTTAGTTAGCAGACCAGTCAGTACTTGTAAAGAAAATTATGCCAGATGTTTAGTGAAGCAAGATTTTATGGTGTCTTATGTATGAAAATTGTAAGAGCAGATACATCTTTTTAAACATATACGTCTGATCAGGGAAAAAATGGACAAATTTACACCGCTTTACAAATTTGAAAAGAATAGGAGAGTGATATAATACAGCACTCTGAGTACAAAAGAATTTGTGGACTTCACAATCATTCAAGACCTGTAGAGTAGTTGAGTGAGTGTTGTATATAAAAATATTCAGTATCAATTTTGTCCTTTTCCAAGACTTTTGAGTTGCTAAAAGATTGGTTAGTACCATAAATAAATGTACATTTTTAATACAGACTACTGTAATTATTTTATGTAATATATAGTGAACACTTTTTATGCTCAGATTTTGCTTTTCTGCCACTCAGCAAACATACTTAAACCTAGTGTTGTTCCAATTATCGATTATAATCGATCATCAGTTGGTGGAGCAAGCCATTAAGATAATAGATTGTGAACTCCATAATAGATTGTATGTAAAGGGAGACTACTTTTTAGGTGCATGCAAAGCATAAAGGTTAGTAAATCTCCTAGCCACTAAAGTTGACCAGAAATTTATTAATCCCTTCACAACTACAAATAAAAACCTTACGATTCATAATTAGGAACATAGTCGATATTACATGGTCAAGTTTTTACATTGTTGAGTTTATAAATTTAAACACATTTTGTTGATTCATTTCAGTTAAAGTACAAAATCTTTTGTATTATTTATAAATGATGACAAACAAGAATATCACGTCTTTCTATACTTTAAATTATAGACACATCACATATGAGCAAAATAATTTTGTGGGACAGTAGCAGTATTTCAGTTACGTATGACTGATCAGCCATAAAAAGTTGCGTTCATTTAACCAAATTATTGAACAAAAGTAACACACAATGTAATACTATTGTCAGGTTAAAGTATACATGTCATTAAAAGAGATTACTCCTGTACATTTATAAACATATTGAACTCTTGATCAAAGATATAACTGTGTAACAAAAATTAAAATTTGCTCTTAGTAACCGATTAATATCGATGATCAGTTGGTTAAGGGGAACCGATTATCAATTATGAATTTCTGACTAATTCCCATCACTACTTATACCTCTCTCTGGTTGGCATTTATACATTAGACAGTGAACATGAGCAGTACAACCTAACTTTGGATTCCCTAAATGCAGATGCTCCTTACAATGTGGCTTTGATCCAGCCTCCATTCTAATTAGACCACTAATTCATTATTGGTAGATATCAATGTTAAGATGAAGTCATAAAATACTTTGTGAACTCAATGATACAGTAAAATAGCACATGCACTTGTTGACTATAACACAAGTGCAAACTTTTTGAAGACTCACAATTATGTGCTTTCACTGCATTTCCTTGGAAAATATTCCCCATAATTGGTTTACCTTTAGAAGCTACCTTAATCATCAACTTGGTCAGAACAGGCACAAGAAAACTGCATGATGCAAAAATCAAAATCAAGTATGTGTCGAGACAAAATATGAGTAGAAGTTGAAGCAGTTAAAAACATCTCTGATAACTAAAAAAAAAGAAAAGAAAAATTATAAGCTGATATTGCAGCCTTATTTCAGCAACTATTATCTACAGTCTCAATATTTCCTAACTTTTTAACACATTAACCCCTAGCGACGACTTTACGGGGTATGAGGTAGTAGCCTACTTCCATGGTCTGTAGCGTCAAGGTCATACATGATACACTAAAGTGGGTGGTATCATTGAAAAGTAGACAGATGTAGCTCTACAATGATAGCAAGTAATCTGGACATTTTAATTGTATTACAAAATACGGAGGGAAAAACCGAAGTTTTTGGACCCGTTTTTTTTTTCACCCAAAAATCGCCCATGGTCGGGTTCCGAATTTGTGTCCAGATTTTAGACTTTATGACCTCAGATCTACGGCAGACCGGTCTGAGACGCACACAGACAGGTGAACCTCTGCAAAAAGTAGGATAAGGTGGACATTTTGAATAAAGAGTCTTCTACATACGAAAATTATGGGTCCGTTAAGCAAAAAAAAAAAAAAAAAAGTCTGATTTTTGCCCTTCTGCTCATGCGCCAGTAAACTAACCAATGAAAAACATTTTCTGTATCATTAGTAACCATTTGTCTAACAGATTATTGTTTGGAAATTGATGGATTACGATGTATTTAGAAATAGTCCCCAAAATATGTTTCCTACTCGCATTTCATGCAAAAACAGCAAAAACCTCCAGGGGTTAATGTGTTAAGGCAGGTGCCCTGCTGATCCAAGGCCACAATATTCATTTCACATGAGACCAACTATACATCTCATGGGATAAGCCTAAATACAATAGTAGCTACGACAAGCTCCATTCCTGTGGTCCACTCTCACAGACTGCCTAAATACCATAGTAACAATCACAAGCTCCATTCCTGTGGTCCACTCTCATAGACTGTGACTAAATACCATAGTAACAACCACAAGCTCTATTCCAGTGGTCCACTCTCATAGACTGTGACTTAATACCATAGTAACAAACACAAGCTCCATTCCAGTGGTCCGGTTTCACAGACTGAGCCTAAATACCATAGTATTAGTGACACTCCAAGACGGAGCTTATGCTCAGTTCATTTCAACTTTCCCTAACTGAGCTTTTCAGTCTTACAGGTTAAGGTAACCTTTGAAATAAACTATTTTTCTGTTAAATGTATGGACCCTTGGCTGGATCATTAAAGGTGCCAAAAATTATATAGCCTTGGAAAACACTGGATATAGTTCAGCTTTTTAAGTGAGAAAGGATTAGAGATCATGTTATCACCACCTCTAGCTTGCTTTTAACTTCTAATGCAGAGGTTCTCCAACAGCAAGCAATATTCTGGTAGTCCACCAAAAGGATGCTGAACAAATCAAGAACCTGTACTTTGTTTCTTTTTTTTCTTTTTTTTAAAAAACAAAACAAGAACACCCTCATCCCATCATATTAGAAATGAAAAACTACTGATTTGTTTTTGGAACAAAAATTGTTCATTGAAATTATTAACCAAAGATACTAGTGCATTTATGGAAGAGTTTATTTCAGGAGGGTTTATTCTATGTGATTATACTGCTGACCCTTGTAATTTGACTGCAAGTCTTTTTTAAATGGTCCTTAAATTACAGGCTTAAAGAATACTAGTAAAAGATACAAAAAATACAATTGTTGCATCAAATTCAGATGTTGGCTTGTCCAGGTTGGGGTTGGATCTGAATTTTCATATTAGTTTCAAACCAGTCTGAGGCAGCAGTTACATAATATGGGATAAATTGGTAAATTTTGCACAGAGCAGGAATAATTAAAAAACTTGTTATATATTTGCTCAAATTTCACAGTTGTCTAACTTTCACATAAATAGATGCATCTTTTTAAAATGTGACAATTTGTTATACATTACTGTTGACATCATATTAATGCTTACTATTTTCCTCCAGTTTATTGCATAAATATTGATTTTCATTAGGACAAGATGCATGGGTGTATATGGTAGTTTAAGTTTAAAGGTTTTTACACGGTCAGATATGGTAATGTTACAAACAAACAATACCAAGTTTACATCTGATATTGGTAAAGATTCTGACCCATAGGTGTTTGTCATCACTGTTGTTTTGATAAACTATTGCCCAGGTGTGTGTAAAATGTCCGATTTGTTTTCTTTAAAGAGCAGTAATCTTGAGCCTTAGGTTGGGTGAACATGAAAAATTGGCTGGGAATCTTCTTTGTGTTGGATGTTATTGTTTGCAACTTTTGTACCGTAAGATTTACCCAAAAAGATTCTTACATAAACAAGATAGGAACCAATTTCATTAAAGATTCATTCAAATTCCAATCGTACCTCTATGTACTGGCCATCTGTGATAAAAATTAAAATGCTTGGTCATGACTATCAAGTTTATGGAGGGTTTACTGTATTTGAGGGATGCACAACCTTTGTCGACCATGGGTCAGATTGCACATTCCAAGACCACTCAAGGGCAGCAAACACCAATTTCTTTAATATAATTGCTGTTTATGGGCTAGATTTGTGTTGCTTAAATTTGACCTGAGGGCCAGAAAACATGTTTTAGCGGGTCGTGTGTGTGTGTGTGTGTACCCCCTGCTGTAGATGAAGTGCTTTTGTCAAAAGAGTCATCACTTTTAACCATTACACCATCATGGTCTATTGTCTTTACTGAAATGACACTATACTAACAATCTGTGGTATGGTATATTGCGAAAAACACTTATTAGCTGGAGACAATAGACTGGTAACTTGACTCTTGTTTCATTTCATTGGAAATGAATGTTTTAATAAAAGTTAATAAAAGAAAGACAATTAGTCTAGACTGTACTTAGAAACATTACCTCTGTTTCCTGTTTTAGTTATATGATAAGGGAGTCTATGGTATTTACAAATTCCAGGGACAATAATTTATTGAATTGTCTGCATATTTTGAGCCAAAAAATGCATGATTTTTCATGTGTGCAAGCATATGCATGCTGATGTTCACAATGTTATACAACTGTGCCAATGATATTTGGGATTTAGACTTTCAGCTTTGAAATATTAATGTGGTTTCATGGGGGTGGGAGAATTGGGCACATTACAAATCACTGTTCTTCATGGATTTCACTATTATTCTTTTTCTTTCGCTGAAAAAATTACCTTTTCCCAAGTCTGTGAATTTATGTACTATCGTTTTATTGCAAAATTATGAAAGTTGATACCTACAAAACTTGACAAGAATTTGGTATTTGTAATTCTTTTCAGTCGTGCGATCAAACAACAGTAACAGGGTTATACACAAGAATCTTGTTTGACCTTTTCCTCTTTGTTTTTGACAATATCTTTGAGCCACTCTTTATGAAAGTTAAAATAATTTCATTTGAAAAATATTCATGCAGCCTTTGTGTTTATTGTTTCTTTGTCTTTTGTATTAAATTTGATACAGAGTTAAAAGCACTATGACTAGTTTACTTGTAGTCATGTGTCGTAGTTGCAAAAAGTATACATAGAAATGAAAATGAAATAGGTAAACAGACAATTAGTGAAATGTATGACCCTAAAATTCATAATGGTCAGCCATTGGTTTTATTTGATTTTCTGTTCAGTTGAATGATGATAAAAATATACTGAATTCTGTCATTATTCTTTAATTAACATGAATATATATATATATATATATATATATATATATATATATATATATATATATATATATATATATATATATATATATATATATATATTAGACAGACAGACAGACACAAGTGCTGCACCATGGGCACATTCTTCCACCCAAGACTAACCATGTCTCTCTAGATTAACAAGTCTCTTATGTTTACTATTTTAGGGAACATATGTCCATAAAATGTACCTTCCCAAAACATTTCAACCAAGGTGCAACACTGGTAGTTTTTAAAATATTGTAAGTTGTTGTTTTAAGACATTTGCAGAGATTTAATGCAGGCTTTCTTATTTGCAGATACTTCTGTGAGATTTTCCTGGACAAGACACTCTATGCCAAAACCTCTGTTAAGACTAAAGGGGAAATGCTGTTTTGGGGGGAACAGTTTGAATTCAAGTAAGTCACTTTAAGATGCTTAAGAAGTAAACTATATTAAGGCTTGCTAATTGCCAATACACTTTATCATAAAACAAAAAATGTGTCATTTGTATGACCTCTATTTATTAGATCATTCTAAAGTGTACCATATATACCATCATATGTAATCCCAAATATGTTTCCTACACCCTTTTTTTATTACATTTTTCAGGTTATCATACTTTTTTAGCATTATGTCATTGTGATATAAGGTATTGCCTTGTCCATTTGTCCATCCATCCTTTTGAATGGAAAACTAAATGCAGTAATTTCTGTCCTTGTAATTGAAGATTCTATGACTTTCATCCTTTTAATGTTGGTGAATGTGTGTTAGATGCAACATCTCTGATTGGTTAGAAATTGGGTATTTCCAAGAATCAGACCATATTAAACCAATCAGAAATGATTTTTCTTACCTTTGTGTAAATTTGAATTGTTTAGATGCCAAGGGTTACTAATTGAGAGCAGTTTCACTACACATATTCTTGTTCATGAAAAATTGTAAATGATGACGGATGTAAGAGTGATTTTTGATGACGATAGTGACATGAGGAGTTTCTCGGATTTGATCTTGAAAATATTGAGCAAGCAGAGGAAAGATACGTTCGGCAGTTGGTTATTTAGGTTTGGACATAGAAGTTTCAGAGATTGAATCGTCAGAACAAGAGGATACTGATAGCGCCGATGACATGATATTTCTAAACATGTTGCACACAATTTCGTCAATAGTGTATAAATAAGTTGTGAAAGACTTGGACATATAGGAAAAAAATACATCACTGTGTAGACAAATTCATTTGGAATAATTGGTGAAAATTTCATGGATTTTTATTGGATAAAGAAGAGAAATTAAGGTAAGAGTGAATGCATGTGCATGATGTTTAAAAAAATTTCCAAACCGATAAAAACTTCCTGGGGCACAAGCAGCTAGACACAGCTTATTGCTGCTGGGGCATCGCAGCTGGGATACTTATAATAGTGCTAGGGCTGAATGAGTTAATGGAAGATTCCATGACTTCCATCCTTTTAATGGAAGACCAATATACTGACATAAAAAATTATATAAATTGGCATGTTCTATGTATTTGGCAAAATGTTTAGAATGAAAACTCCACTAACATGATTTGTAACATCAAACCCATCATTAATAGTGGCACCCATGATATAGAAGATGTTGCACATTGGATACACAAACCTGACCAATTCATACCTTGTGAAAAATGAACCTTGACCTAAGAAGATAGCCATGCCAGTGCCCAATGACAGCTGAATATATTCTTGTTGTAGTCTATCAAACTCCTATATGAGACAGAATTTTTTATTTTTTATAAACATCATTCAGAAACTTTATCATTATTTCACACCAGAGTTGGTCATGGTATTGTGTTGACAAGTTTAATGTAAGCTGCTTACTTAGGCAGTGCATTCATTATTGTGACAGGTACATGGATGCATCCATCAGTTACCTTTCTTGGTTTTATACCATCTATCATTATCAGACTTTGTGGATGTCATGCAATTGGGGTAAATAAGAAGCTGGTTGGTTTTGCAGTCAAAGAATAAAATTTCAAGTTCGTTATGACTCTAAGAGGAAAACACTAGTTTAAATCACAGAACTGGACATTTGTATGTGGGGTATGCAAAACACAAGGATTTTGGGTTGAAAGGTTAAGTTCACTGTGACTGAAAAAAGACTTACTGCATAATCACTTTACCTAAACATCTTGCACCTGGAATAAACTATATGGATGGCTAGTACGAAAAAGTTTTATTTTGAATTAATTTTGGAGTCCAGTAGTCAAGGTATCAGAACTGAAAGGTCATTGTCACTACATGTACCTCATTCTTATGTTGTGAAAATCTAACTACTTTTAGAAAATGAAAACGCACTTTTCCTTCTTTTTTTTTTTAGCAATTTACCTTCAGTTGAAATCATCACTGTAAATTTGTATAGAGAAGCAGACAAAAAGAAGAAAAAAGATAGAAATACACTGCTTGGTAAGTAAATTTCTTATTAGAGTAAATTGTGAAGAAATGATATACAACATGCAAGTTACTATAGAGAATGATTCTGGTATGAACATTTGCTGACTAGCCACTTACCTGATGGCCTAGCAAACTTGAAACGTTGCTAAATCGACTGATACATGAATGATGAATGAAATCGATATGAAAATTACTCATTTTACGTGTGCTCTCTGGTTGATAAATCAGAGTGGCCAGAATGCTGCTTTTTACAAAAAGTATCTGACTTTAATATAATCAAATTTCTGTAGAACTAAATTTAAAAGGTGTTGCTAATCATGTGACTATTGAATGTCCAATGTTTGAGATTTGTGAAGGCGTGTGACTAGTAATGAAAATGGCGAGTACTGGGTCAGGTTTCATCTAGTCCATCAGCAGATTAAAGACATAATGATTATAATACTCACCATTTCTGAGGAAAAAAATTAATTTCCTTTCAATTTTATACAGGTATGTGTCAATATAACATACGTTTAAATTTTATAGGCTTGCTGGTAACCAAATACCATATGTCGCTACTGCACAGCGGCAGCAAATTTCAAATTTTCGAGATGCAATTGCAATGACCCAAACCCCTCAACCAAAATGTCCAAATATGAAAAATGGGATGGGAATATTAGGAGGAAACCTGGATTAGAAATTGGACTGCTATTTGTTTTAAGCCCTATTTGTAGTCCAAATTGTTGAATCTCAGAGCTGAAATGAGAAATTGTCGTCCCTTGTAATATATATTAAATACGATATGAGCCCCTGTATCAATACAGGTTTGGGGACTGGTTTAACAAATTACAAAATGACAAGTTTTTTTTTAGAGAAATTTCAGTCCTTGTTTATACAACAGTATACAGTTTTGAAGTTTTTTTTTGTCAAACCTTAAATCAACCATTTTGTGAACATTTTTTAAATTATGGATTTTTAACCAGATCGTCTTAAGGAGATTAGGTTGTTTGAAAAATCTTGTTTGGGATTTTATTGGCAAAGATAAATTCAGGGTTAAAGTCTTTTCATTATAAAATTTGAATTTTTTGCTTTTTTTATTATTATTCTGTAAAAGGAAATGTTTAATTTCTGCTTTAGAATTCTTTAGAACTGAAGGTTTGAAAGGAAACAACTAATTTATGTTCGTTATGTTGTTCCCACTTAGTAATAGAATGCAGGTCAGCAAAATAGTTATAATTTTTATTCTGCTCATTGAAATGATTTTACATGCCAATTTATTGGAATATAATCAAAATTGTGTCCCAATATAATTTTTGTTGTTTTGTACATTTCTGGCTTACATGTTTTGGAGAGTCTTGAAAGTGAAACAACTTTAGATTTAGAAAATGCATGTTTTTAAAATCTAAAATGTTCTGTAATTCCTTTTAGTAATGGTCATATGTGAACCTTGAAAAAAATTATTTTATCCTGGAAAAACCCTGGAAATGACCTGGAAATTTATCTTTAGAAAAGCGTGGGAACCATGAATTATGTGATAAATATACCCTTGCAGCTGTGCTCATTTCAGTTGAAATGTATGAAACTGTTAAATAACACCAGTAATTTCCTACCAGATATGCAAATTATTTGATTCATTTTATGAATTTCATTTTTAGTGATTACTGTTTTTACATGCAGTTAAAAAAAAAGAATTGTGGAAATGAAATGCAGGAAGAAAATTTGATGGGAGAAGAGCATAACATGTACCTATCTGACAAGTAGTCTAAAGATCAGCTTATGTTTCACAGAAAATGAAAGCTGATGCACATGTACATATACATCGTCTTACTTTATACCATGTATACTTACTTACAAGGCTGGTCCAACTGCACCCAAGACAGACCCTGTTCATATATTGGACAGTGTCAACATTATTATATCCATCGATGTGAAGACTTATTTTTAAAATATTAGATACCTAAATTTGTTATTTGTAAACTATTAGGTATCTAAATTAGATATTTTGTATTTAAAAATATAATGTTGTCTTTGTAAGCTCGATTATTGCACATGTCCTGGGTGAGAGATATTGCTTCCAAAAATGTGTTCTGCATTAATTAGTAGCTTGTATATTTTCAGGTTATATCAAGATTCTTGCTGCTGATGTTACAAATAGACAGTTTGTGGAAAGATGGTAAATTTTGTTTATATCATATTTGTATTTTTAGAAAATAATAACTTTTATCTTAATGATGTCTAATAATAATAATAATAATAATAATAATAACAACATGAGTAATGTCTTCTTTTTAATTACTTTATAAAGACTAATCTCCCTTCAGGTCCTAGTCTCTCTGCAAGTATTAACCGATAAAGTTCACAGGTGCTAAGAACCCTATCTGTGATTTTAGTTACTACCTTCCAATTACGAGGGAGCTGCCTAGTTTAATACTTATATTTGATAAGCTCTGAAATACTTCAATTACAGAATAGACTGTTTTTAGGAGATATCAATAATGGGATAGATTATTCAGTTCTAAATGAGTAATCCATATTGGAGGCTGTTCTCTGAATTTACCATATATACTCAATTATAAATTGAATCCCGATGCAAATAAGATAGACCCTGATTTTCAGTCCCATAATTTGCCAGTAGTACAATCTTTTTTGTTCTTCTGATTAATCCTAACAAACTGCATAGACCCAGACCGGTACCAGTTCCTTATTGTAATTATATTCAGATTGGTGATGAGTAATGATACAATTTTTGGTTGAATCGATTGTATTTTTTCTATTATCTGAATGTAAAAAAGCAACTTTGTGATATTCTTTACCAAAATGAACGTCATTAAAATATGAAAATGAGCTTATTATAGTTTTTATTTTTCTTTGTGCAGTAGTGATATATTTTATGCTCATTTTTTTCTCCGTTAAATTTACATTGTCAGCATTCTGCAATATTTACCTTCATACTGCACTCGTGTGCACAACACGTGTCCAAAAGTGTAGTGGGAAGTACTTTGTAAACTAATTATGTACACTCATGATGTTGACGATTTACATTTTGGTTTATTAAATTTGTTTCTGAATAAACTGAAGCAGATGTTTCATGGACTGCCACATACCACCTGCTTTGTGATATTCCACATTAACCTTTTTATACAATGTTTCGTATTTAGGCTTGCGATAGATGCCAGATAGGTCATAAAATTGTTGTGTTGCTACAAATAGCATGCAAGTGACAACACATAAATGTGTTTTGTTTAGCTAGTGATAAGAATGGTAAAATTTACATCCTGAATTTCCTCAAAATGTTCTTCTGCAAATCCGAATTACATGAGCCATGTCATGGGTTGTAAAGTGTTTAAAAATTGTTCTGTAATTTTGACTACATTCCAATTGCAATGACATCTTTCTTACTGCATTCAAAATTAAATGAACATTATATTCCATAGCATCTTTTTGATAATTACAATTGAAAGACTTCATATTTTTCCCACATTATGATTCCAATCATTCAGTTACAGAACAGAAACACAGTTGCAGATGTCAACACGCTGCTGCCGGATGTACTTCATGTAGAATTGGCAGATAAATCCATTCCATTCTCACAAAAATACCAAAACCTATTCATTCCAGACCAAATAGAGAAGTTGTTGCAATAAGTCACAATATGACACAAAATTTCAATTTTAAGAAAACGAAAACACCATTTTCTTATGAAAGTGATGTCTAGTGCGTGACTTAAGTTCAAATTTATCTGGGCAGAGTTGTGTGCACATTAATAATATTGTTGTGAAATGATGAATCTGCGCTTGTGTATTTAGTTTGGAATATGTCAATAATTCGGTTATTTTATTTCTTGTAGTGTATTTTTGTTTATATAATTATGCCTTAGGTAGAATAAGAAAATGAGCATATAATTAAAAGGTTACTGCATGTGTATGGGAAAATATAAACTCGTTTTGTCAGATGGATATACTGCACTCATAAGGTCGTGCAGTATATCCATCTTGACAAAAGGATGTCATATTTTCCCATACAGATGCAGTATAGGTATAATGAATTTTATATTAGCAGCATATATTTACCAAAGTGTTTTCATTACTTCCTATCTGTTCATTAGGTACAATACCAGCTCAGGTACAGTAGGAAAAGGAGGAAAGGAAAGTAAAACAGATCTTCCTATTGTCCGATTGAAAGCTCGATATCAGACAACACAGATACTGCCTATGGAGTTGTATCAAGACTTTATACAGGTTAGTGGTCAGTCTGTTTTCTTCTGTTTTTAAATACAGGAAAGTCTGTTATCTAACTGAAAATGTAGGTAAGTAAATCCTACCCTAGTGGTAAAAAGACTGGAATTTTCTAAATGCAGCTGGGATCAATAGAAGAAATTAATATATGTATAATAGATTGTGGAAATATGGCATATGTAGTCCCTTACTGTAACAAGTCTTGCCAAAATTAATTCCTAGAAATAATATTATTAACATGCCTACTCAACTCCAAAAGACTTGTGAATACAAAATATTGGAAGTAATGTTTTACCATCTTTAATTTTTTTAAATTCCAGGACATCATCACATTCTCTCCATGTAAATTTCATATGAAATTTGTTCAGATGTAAAATTGCACTGTGAAACTGATTTTGTTTTCCTCAAAAGTAAATAATATTGTCTCTCCTAATTACTGGACATGATATATGTTTGGCCATCACAGAAAAAAGATATGTTATGTTTGAAACAAATCGACATAGATCATGTCAGTAATTGATTACAATAATCTATATCAATTTTTTTCCATTATTTTAAAAACATGTTTGCCTAGTAATTATTTCATATATAGTAGTAGAAATAAGGTAATATTCATCTCATCCTAATCTGTTCTTTTTGGCAGGTTTAGTAACTAGATCACCATCTCAGCATTGTAGTAGTTTCCATGTTTTACATTGCCTGTTATTTATACAACTGTAATTCTTTTCAGTGACACTTTACAGTAGGTTTTGTATTCATACTAAATGTAGGCTCTCATATAGATTTGAATTAATTTCATGAAGCTTTCATTTTAATGAGGAACAAACATTTTTTTTCAGTACCTGAGCAACAGTTACTTTGTTCTCTGTGAGGTACTGGAACCCTTGCTAAGCATCAGGGACAAAGAGGAACTTGCTAGAACCATGATCAGGATCATGCAAAATCTTGATAAAGCTAAGGATTTCTTGTCAGAAGTTGTGATGGCAGAAGTCTTACATTCAGGTAATCATCATATTCTTCAGGCAATTTCAAGAATTTTATTTCACTTTGAAAACAATTTCTGGTTAGATGGATTACTTTTCCATCAAAGTTACTTTATTATTGTCTTGTGTTATGAATTTGCAGGCAAGATCCACGTTTCATGGAACATATGTTCTACTTTGCAAGAACAGGATTTTCTATTTGTTAGATGGGTAAATTCTAAAATCATAATCTTAGCAGAAGTATGGAGACAATCCAGTGTTTTCTTTTACAGACCCTAAGAAGAACTCTAGATTTCTTTGGACGTTTACAATTTTTGTCTAGAGACCCTTTGATCGAATTTTGACATGCCAATCATTTTAGGATCCATCCAAACCCTGAATTATTTTAAAGTTAATTTTTTTTTTACAATAGTCTCAATATTAAAGCTGTTATCTCTTTACCTAAATAACAAGCCTGCTCAGCAAAAATGTTTTATTAGGAATTTATTACGAATATTATATTACCAATGTACATCTTTTGCTAAAAGTTAAGCATTTTAATTGTTGCTTCTTTCTTCCAGATAACCAACATTTAACATTCCGTGGCAATAGTATTGCAACAAAATCAATGGAAGCTTACATGAAACTTATTGGAGAAAAGGTATAGTACATTGACTCACCTATTTGTAATGGTTTGAAATCACTTAGCATTTTCTTTTTGTCCATCAAGTATGTCAACAAATTTGAGTGAAAGTTCTCAAGTTATAAGACCTAATAAAGTCACCAATATTTATTTCATAAAATTGTTTTCTTTTGGTTTAAACTTCAGATTAAATGTGTTATTGTCATTGTCACCAGGTATGCATTTTAATATTGTAACCAAAGTTGCCTTGGACAAAGGGAGGTAACTTCAAGAATGTACGTGTGTAGCTCTTTGATCGTGGAGTAGAAGAATGTTTTATCTGTATTGTGGGGGAAAAAGAAGCCATATTTTGATATGACACACAGACAAGGTCTTTAGGTTTTCTGAAATGGTTAAGCATTCTATAGTTTAGAGAAAGCTTACTTCCTGGACCTGTCAAAACCCTATACTAGAATTATTACCCTAAGGGCAGACACCAATATGTATACCATAATATAGGTCACTGCCAAGGGCTAGTGCCAAAGAGGTTACATCAGTCCCTCACATCATGTACTTTTTAACTGTGTTGTGTTTGATTGTGTCATGAGCCACCACAATCAGATCTTTGTAACAAAATATTTATAGAATTGGCCTAATTAAAAAGGATAGATGCTAGCAACAACTTTAATTTTCCTCCTCCAAGTCTTATTTGAAGAACTGGTCTAATACAGTGATTACGTTGGTATTATTCTGAGATTTTTGGTGTGTATGTGTGTGTGTGTATGTTAGAGGGAGGGACATTTAATGGCAGATCAGGGCAATATTTTGCCAAGTAAGATTAAATATCCCCCTAAAACCCCAAGACCAATAAAACAAAGTCCCAATATTTTACATTACAAGACCAATAAAATGGTAAAATACAAAGTCCCAATAATTTACATTAAAAAAAACTTCAATTTTTTTCAAAGTCAAAGACCTCATTTGAGATGCAATGGGAAATGTCCCAGAGCAAAATGGTTGACTTCATTAGTTGCCTCTTGGAACATGGAGTGGAGTATATCAGACTTATTCTACATCCCTGAGTGTGCAGCAGATTCAGGGATGGAAGAAAACAGGACTAGATATTATGTATAGCAGCTGAATGTGCACTTTGAAAGACAGAAAGATGCATCTGTTACGATTCATACATTCTTGCTTTTATCCATTCAGAAATATTGTAATTATGTTTTATTATGTTGCTAATGCATTCCTCTCAAATTTAGTATCTGCATGACACACTGGGTGACTTTGTGAAGACAGTTATAGAATCAGATGATGACTGTGAGGTGGACCCAACCAAGATTGTCAACGCCAACCTTCTTTCTACACACCAGAAAAATCTTCAGATGTATTGTGAAATGGCTTGGACAAAAATCATCACCTCCTCTTCATTTTTCCCCAGGTAACATTACACTACAATAAAGAAGGGTTGATTCTGTCCCCAGGTAACATTACACTACAATAAACAAGGGTTGATTCTGTCTTCAGTGTACACAATTTATGATGTATAAATTGTCACAGAATTAGGCGAAAATTGAACTGATTTTTGTTCTTCTTGAATTGCAAACGAAACTCACCATTTTCTTGATTTCGTCGTACACGCATTACCTGGGGTGATTAAGTGGTTTTCTCCAAGGTAAGTGGTGTGTAACGATTTGCATGTGCCAGTTTGTTATTTACATGAAATCCGAAATACTCGTTTCACGTGGTGCACGGCAAGCTCGATGTGATTTATGTTCACCTATAGAGAGTATATAAGGCGAGATATTTCTCATAATAATTACGGGAACCAAAATATCTAATCGAAGGATAGATAAGCTCGTCTTGCAATCTCCAGCCAAAGGGGTGAGTGTTAAATTTACATTTTTCGTTTTATTGTGAATTTTATTCAGATTATCATTTCGTATAATGATGCTTTTATTGCAATTAAACGTGGAATATTTGGAATTACTAGTCACTATTAGACTTTAAATGCAATATCGTAATCTACGGCTTAGATTATTTTTGAGACAACTATTATTAGTCTGGTTTTGTTTATTGTAGCTGTTACCGTGTTTCTGATACTGTAGCTGACAATCGCTGTTACCATAGATCTGATAATCGCTGATACCGTAGATGTCAATGTTTCTGATACCGTAGATCTGATACCGTAGATCTGAATGTTTCTGATACCGTAGCTGCTAACGTAGTTGATACCATTTCCGATACCGTAGCTGTTAACACATCTGATACCATCTTTTGATAAACGTCTTTGATATCGTCTGATTTGCTGTGGGACATCTATTATTTGTTCCGGAACATCTCTGTATAAATATCTGAATGTAATTGTGCCGTTAATTTGTGCAAACGGAATTGAAGTATCTGTCTGTGTGTCGAACTGTCTGTTCGTCAACATCTGTGTAACATGTAAATATCCGGAAAGCTAGAAGTCCGAGTGTCGGAGCTGTCTGAGTTGTAAAACATCCGGGTCGACATCTAGGGTAGTGAGGAAACGTTGGTTCTGGTAGATGTTGTATGTTGTCTGAACGTATAACTGTGGTGGATCCGTGAAGGGAAACGTCCGATAATAGTATTGGTCAACCCTAGGTTTTCGGGGAAACTGGGAGACGATTCAACTGTTGCTGAATCGTGCGGTTATACGGGGTCGAGACACATATGTGTATTGAAATTGTAATACAATTTAATACATTGTTGTATTTGCATGCTTATGTCAGATCACAATAATATTTCAAGTGATCGCATAGATATCAATAAAAGCTAGCAACTTGATTGAATACAAGTATATGGTCGTGCTAGTTATCGCAATCCATCGTGCGATAGTATAGTTTGTCGTTTGTGTTCATTTTTCGTAATTTATACTTGCATTAATTTAACTTTCGTAAAGGATCCTTGGATCTGTGTATAGTCCAAGAGATCCCTTTACATCTGAGATTCCTTTTGTATTAATATTTAATTTGTTCATGTATTGTGAATGGTTGTGAGTGTAATTGTGGGTTGAGTGCATGAATTATTGTGTTGTTACATCTGTATTTTTTTCATTTATAATTTATTACATAAATTTATATTTTCTTTCACAAATTGTGTTTGTATTATTCATTTAATCCACCCTCCTCTTGGTAACAATTCTGTTACATAAATTATCAGGACATCTAAAAACTGAAAGTTGTGTACATTTTTCTTAGATACATGCTGTGTTGGAAGAAAACCAATGCATCAAAAGTTTTTTTGCAGTTGACTTTGATTGATCCTGCAACCATCATGTTGCACGTGTTCCACAATGGACTAAGGGAGATAACTTGAATTGATTGGTTATATTTTGGTGAATTTCTTCATTGCCATGAAGTCATTGGAGTCATCAAGCCTAATACTGAGGGTTGCCAAAATTTACTGTCTGAGCTACAAAGATTGGTTTTGAAATCATTTTCTCATGACATTATATTCATAATACCCATTGCAGTTCAACTCGCAGGGAGAATGTCGATCACTGAGGAAAGACAAAAGGAGAAAAAAAAACTACTGTATTCATCGATTGTTTGTAGCCAGATGTCTGAGAATCAAATGAGAGCTTAGTCTAATGATCCAGGCAAAATCGGTGTTTTCATATGTGTCCAGATAATCTATATTTTACTGATTATTGCTACCAATTTCTACCTGACCATCTGTTTGGTTAGTTTTGTCTCTATCCAGTAGAAGGCTTTAGTTTTGTTGACAAAACACAAACAATTCCTACTAGAATCATCAATGCATCTGTAAGACAACATGTCTCGAACCTTATATTGTCTTACAAGTCAGCCATTGTACATACAGTGTGGTAGCAAATGTGCTCTGTTTAATGATCTGTTCGAACCAAACCACTATCGGATTGGTTTCTAAATTGTAGTTGTTTATAATGCTACTTTTGTGTCATTGTTGGTTCAGTTTTGGTTTAGTTACATCGGTGTAGCTACCTCATAGAGATGGACATGTATGTAGCAATATATTTGAATTGAATAGACACCTCATATAGATTGGCATACATGTAACATTAGGTAGATGGTTATAGACTTCGTTCAAAAGACTCCTCATTATAGATGGGTATACATGTGATTGTAGATAGATGGTTATAGACTCCTCATTATAGATGGACATGTGACAGTAGGTAGATAGTTATAGACTCCTTATAGATGGGCATGTATGTAACAGTAGGTAGATGATTATAGACTACTCATTATAGATGGGTATACATGTGATAATAGGTAGATGGTTATAGACTCCTCATTATAGATGGGCATACATGTGACAGTAGGTAGATTTGATATTGACACTTCATATAGATGGGCATGTTTGTAACAGAATGTAGATGGGTATAGACAACTTGTGCAGCTGGGTGTGTATGCAACAGTGGTAATAGACATACAGACACATTGTACAGATGAACATGTCTGTAATGGTTGGTGGGTATAGACACCTCATACAGATGGGTATATAGGGTATGGAAATCTTGTTCAGATAGTCTTGTATGTAATTTTTGTTGGGTATAGACACCTTGTATGGATGTGTAAATATGTAACAGTATGTAGATGTGTATAAACAGCTTTTACAGAATGGCTAGCATGTTAACAGTAGGTAGATGGATATAGACAGCTTGTGGAGGTGGACATGCATGTAACAGTAGGTAGATGGATGTAGATGGATAAAGACAGCATATAGACAGCTCGTGGAGGTGAACATATATGTAACAGTAGGTAGATGGATGTAGATGGGTAAAGACAGCATGTACAGAAGGGCATGTATGTAACAGTAGGTAGATGGATATAGATCGCTTGTGAAAGTGGACATGTGTGTAACAGTAGGTAGATGGATGTAGATGGGTAAAGACAGCATGTACAGAAGGGCATGTATGTAACAGTAGATAAATGGATATAGATCGCTTGTGGAAGTGGACATGTGTGTAACAGTAGGTAGATGGATATAGACAGCTTGTGGAGGTGGACATGCATGTAACAGTAGATAAATGGATATAGATAGCTTGTGGAAGTGGACATGTGTGTAACAGTAGGTAGATGGATGTAGATGGATAAAGACAGCATATAGACAGCTCGTGGAGGTGAACATATATGTAACAGTAGGTAGATGGATGTAGATGGGTAAAGACAGCATGTACAGAAGGGCATGTATGTAACAGTAGGTAGATGGATATAGATCGCTTGTGAAAGTGGACATGTGTGTAACAGTAGGTAGATGGATGTAGATGGGTAAAGACAGCATGTACAGAAGGGCATGTATGTAACAGTAGATAAATGGATATAGATCGCTTGTGGAAGTGGACATGTGTGTAACAGTAGATAAATGGATATAGATAGCTTGTGGAAGTGGACATGTGTGTAACAGTAGGTAGATGGATGTAGATGGGTAAAGACAGCATGTACAGAAGGGAATGCATGTAACAGTTGTTAGATGGATATAGACAGCTTGTGGAGGTGGACATGCATGTAACAGTAGATAAATGGATATAGATAGCTTGTGGAGGTGGGCATGTATGTAACAGTAGGTAGATGGATGTAGATGGGTAAAGACAGCATATACAGAAGGGAATGCATGTAACAGTTGTTAGATGGATATATACAGCTTATAGAAATGGACATGTAAATGTAGGTATTTACATGTGAGACATCGCATGATAATTTGTTGTAAAATTTTAATGGATCATCATGCAGGATGATAATTTTGGAACAATTTTTCATTTTAGTGAGCTGAAGGAAGTCTTTACTACTTTCCGAGAGAAGTGTAATGATGGACAGAAGAGTGATAATTTAATTAGTGGATCAATCTTTCTGCGTTTTCTCTGTCCTGCTGTGCTGTCTCCAAGTCTGTTCAACCTTACTCAAGGTATAGACAACACATTCTAAAGTTTGAGAAATGCATCAACTTGAAAATATGACCACTTTGAATTTCATGTTAGCATTCACTTTTATCCAGGTTTATGACTCGACTTGTTTCTGAAATAAGCTGCCCCAAATATTTACTTTCATTTCTTTCTTTCATAAAATGTAACAATTCAGTAGAAAACAATAGATTTATTTTTTCCTACAAAAAATGATGTAATCTTTTTTTTTTAACATATGATTGACCAAAGCAAATTTGGCAGTGGTTTGTCTTCACTTGTTTGTCGCACAAAATATATTTACAGGTTGACTTGTTTACAGCATTTTACAAGTAAGAAACAGGCATCACTTCCACAGAAATATGATATCAATATTATGCTATCTAATATTGACAATTAGCAATCCAGTATTTAATGATTTGAAAATGTGACTTTACTGTAAAATTCAGCCCTCTCATGTAAGCATAGCGAGTAAATAACTATGACAGTAAATCCTTTATATCTGTCTTCAAATCCTCAGATGCAACATTTTTTTCCCCATTTTCACAATAGTATTGAAATTTTAATTAGGTTAGTACCTTAATAATTATTCTCATTGAATTATTGACTTAAAAATGCAGCAAATTTCAATAGAAAATGTGCTGGATTTGCAAATAGGATGGAACAAAAGAAATACTTGCTGACTATTTTCTGCTGAATTTTTTCAGAGTTTCCTCCGGACAAAGCTTCCAGAAACTTGACACTGATAGCAAAGACTATTCAGAATCTTGCCAACTTCACAAAGTAAGTTTATATTCTGTAAAACTGGTTATCAACCAGCAGAGCTTATGGGATGCAGAAAAAAAAAATGGAAATACCAGCCCAAAAAATTATTTCAGCAGAAGCACTCGAGTTATTACTTTTGAGTTATGTTTTGGGTGCTGTTAAAGATGTTTTTAAAGGAATATTTAAATGCTGTTCACAATTGTTTTTCAATTCTTTTTATAAAGTCGAAACACATTTTCTCCTGTTGCTAAAAGTCCACATGCTTTATAATACGAGACTCATAAATACATCTTTTTTTTTTGTTTTATATTTAATTTTTGTCCACCGTTAAATTATTAAACTAGATGATTATATACATCTCAGTCCGCACCACGCTCTTAAAATAAAAACTCATTAATCAAAATTTCAATGGCTTCTGTCCTTTTTTTTTTTTTTTTTTTATAGCTCACAACAAGTTTTTTTCCATGCTGTATATACACTCTACTATTTAGAATTGAATTTTGGTGAGTGGATGCATCATGATGTGTGGGCACCAAATGGTCTAAAACACTCAACATTGTGGATGACTGCCATGACACCTCTGTCTGCTATGGTTTGAGTCTCATGCTTGACCAATGTAGGTACATGAGAAAGCTTGCCAGGAGCTTCCATTGAGTCATTGATTCTTCGGGGTGGGGGTGTATGGGTTCTTCTTCCACCAGTTATATTGGCTGCCATATATAGCCTATCTTGCACAGAAAATGGTGTTAAAACTATAACAACATCAAAAGCAACATCATAATGTGTACTAAAGTTGGTCATGTTTTAGACATTTTTTATACAAAATATTTAATGAAAATGGTTGAAAAATGTTATTGTTTTGATTATTTGAATTATTATTTAATGTGATACAAAGCCTAATGATTGATGAATTTCAGATTTGGTGGTAAAGAAGAATTCATGACTTTCATGAATGACTTCGTGGAGCAGGAATGGGCAAACATGAAGGACTTCTTAGCAAGGATATCTGTAAGTTATTTTCACCAGCAAACCTTGGCTCAGATGCAATAATTAATTTGAGCACATCAAACATATAAACAGACTATCTGAAAGTGTGTGTGTGTGTGTGTGTGTGTGTGTGTGCATAAATCACATAAAATATTCATATTCTAAATGTATTGGAGTAAAATATAATGGCTGAATAAAAGAATTAAAGTAACAGGATAAAAAAAGATTGCTTAAGACAATGGGAATAGCTTATCCAAGTTTTGGGATCCACCATTAGGCATAATTTAAGAAAATTCATTAGTACATTTATATAGTTGGAAAATTGCATTGCATATTTGGAATGTTTCAGTTTTTTCTCTATCAAGAGACACTTGTTAAATCAATCCAAACTTCTACCTTATTGATGGAATTTTCTCTAATAGATTACCAATACCCTTTTTATGTCTTTCAGAAAGTAGAAAAGCGGGACCAATTTTTGGAGTTTGATGGCTACATTGACCTTGGGAAGGAGGTCTCTACAATGCATACATTGCTGAAGGAAACACTGTCCAAAGAATTAGGGGTAAATCGCTTACAATATGTTAACTTCATGCAAAAGACTGAAGCTGTAATCTAAACGCTATCGCTTTGGGTCAAATTTTAACTTCATTTGGCTACAAAGCCAATTGAGGTTTTTTCAGTCCATCATCTTTTGTGTGTTTGTGAGTTTTCATTCCATAAAAACAATTACCACTTGAGTAGCCATATTCTGATTGAATTTTGATAACAGATTTTGGTATACGAGTTTGTAATGTCCAGATTCCAGATGATATTTCTTGGGTTTTTTTTCTCCCTTTAAAACAGCAACACAGATAGGATTATTAGTGCCAAGGCAGTTGGAGTAAGTGTAGCTGACCATGGGTTTTCCAATGGTAAGATTTTCCAACCCAGTCCAGTATGTCAAGGTACACTGCACTGAGCTACAGTGGCCCATGCCTCCATTAGTGGCATGCAGTTTGTCCTGGTTTGAAAATAGTTTACATAGTTGTTTTCTTACATTATTAATTTTAGGTATTGAAATGGTCAACTTTTCATGCCAATATAATTAGATGAACGATATTAGATTCACTTGGGTCTCTTGTTCACTGTTCACTTACTTGCATCTACTTAACCTATAGTCAGTTTTATAGACATGGTCAGTTTTATAGACATTGTCAGTTTTGTAGACATGGTCAGTTTTATAGACATGGTCAGTTTTATAGACATGGTCAGTTTTGTAGACATGGTCAGTTTTATAGACGGTAGGCAAAACCAATGTTATGTTTTATTTTGTATTAGAAACAAGTATATTAAAAGAGAATTTTGTTTGGGTTTGATCTGTTAGACATATTTTTCTCTGTTACTAAAAGCAGCTTCAACAGAGGCAGCCATCTTAAGGTCCCATAATGAAATTTGTGAAAGTCAGATATCTTGCACATCAGCTGTTGTATTCCATTGAATCTTCTGGATAAAATTACTTTGTGTCTCAGTCATAAGATTCCATTGAATCTTCAGGAGAATATTAGTTCATGTCTTAGTTGTAGTATTCCATTGAATCTTCAGGATAATATTACTTTGTGTCTCAGTCGTAAGATTCCATTGAATCTTCAGGAGTATATTAGTTCATGTGTCAGTTGCAGTATCCCATTGAAACTTAGGGATAATATTACTTCATATCTAAGTTAAATTTGTACTTCTGAATAATAGTAAATCTGTATTCACCAATTTCATTCTTGTTGACTCGTATTCAATGACATATCCAGTGGACTGTCAAATTATTCATAGTGGGAATAAGTATCTTGTATCAAGTTTAGGTTTTTTTAATTTATTATAACACAACCAAAACAAACAAGAGCATATTTTTTTACTTGCAGAACAACACAGGAATGAGGGAGAAGCTTGGAAAGCTGACAGAAATTTTAACTCAAATTGACATTGATGTACAGGATCCAACTGTGACTTACATCAAACCAAATCCCAACAATCGGAGAAGCATGCATTATGACAATCTAGGAAATATTCAAGGACATATTCAGGCTAGAGGAATGGATGTGTCTTCTCCATCGGAGTTTCTTACAAACAATTTACAGCTGTGTGAAAAATCCACAGATGAAATGCCATTATTAAATTCAAGAGAATCCTCACGACAGGGAAGTTTTGATGTTGGCAGTAGTCGGCAAGCAGCAACAGATTTGAATACTAGTGATGATTATGTCTCAAGTTGTGCTATTAGTTCTGTATCTTCTCACAAAGAAAAAATAAAAAATGTTTCAGTCAGGGCAAGGACAAAAATAAATGAAAAGAAGGTTAACGAGTCCTGGAATAAAATGTTGAGTGCTGCTGATATAATAAATGGCGAACATGTAGACTTAATTTCTTTCATGGATGAGGAAGTTGCAAATTCTTCAATGGAGTATGAAAATAATGTGAATGGAAGCCAGATGTCATTAAGTCAAGGTTCTACAATAGCATCTTCAGGATATCAGTCATTTGGTTACAGTCAGTCAAATTCACCAATAGAAAATGCACACAACCATGATTCCACACGAGATTATTCTCGGACCTTCATGTCTCAGTCAACTCCATTGTCTTTCGCAAATCCAATGTACAGACACAAACATGGTTCAGATTCTAGTAGAGGAACTACATCTTCTCCAATCCTTCAGACTCCAAGTACAAGCTCATTAAGCAGTAGTGATGAAGCTAACACAGTAAAAAATTGCAGTATTGTGAAATCCGATAGGACTGTAACACCAAGTGATGCTTTACGGAAAATTGCTCCAAAATTGTCTAGTTCTAGTAGCAATGAATCCATACACGAGTCCGAGAAATCCAAATCTCAATGGACAGTGTCCATGTCCAATGTGGACAGTACTAGAAAATACCCCACAGACCTACGCACATCTAGTCCCATTCTGAACTATGCTGGAAAGCACTCCAGCTCAAGTTCAAACCTTAGAAGTACATCTCATTCCCATTATAACTGCAATACAATTGGCAGCACCCCCTTGAGGACAAATGAACTGTCTCATAGTGTAGATTTCATGTTCACATCAAATCATTATGGGGACCAGTTACGCCGCACTGCCACAGATACAGTTATATCACAAAGAAGTAACTCTCCTAAGGGTTATGGTGAAACCGCTTTGTTTTCATCCCAAGGCAGTTTCTTTTCGGAAGATAGCTCTCGAAAGCTGTCCTCTCAGAATGCTGTACATATGGGTATTCGATCAGTGCAAAGGAAGCTTCATGAGCAAGAAAAGACAAAACATGAGGTAAGTTTGAGAATTTATCAAGTTCATTCATGGTTTATAATTGTACTTATAGGTATGAATGACAAATACAGTTTGCATAAATTTCTCTGAATCTGATCTTTTGACTACTGAACATTTATACACCAGCAGTTTACATTGAATAGTTTTGTACCAGCAGGACGTCATTAAATGCATATCTGAAGATAAAATTAATCGGTTACTTATTACAATAACTAGTGAACTATGAAATCATTCTTTGATTTTAAAAAGAAAATGACTTGCCAACCCTTATGATTTTGCCTTAAATTATACGAAAATTACCAATAAAAAATGGATTTGTGGAATAAAAGCAAAAATAATATAGATATTGTTGTAGATAAATTAGGGAAATTGGTTTATTTGTGTTTGATTTGGATCCTGGTTTCGTGTTTTTTCATGCGAAGCATCTGCATGATCAAACTGTTGGTTATATAATTTTTTAAATCATAACATTGAAGTAGCAACACATGTTGGAGATGAAAAGGTGAATAAGCCTCTTAAGTAAAAAGTAACATTGAATTTCTTGCTGGGGATATGAATAAACAGCTTTTCTGAGAGCATCACCTTAAATTTAAAAAAGAGCCATGCTGCCATAACGTTATAATCAGAAACACATTTCAAAAATTGCGTTATAATTTTACCTGTATTGTACTCCTTTCTTTTTACATATAGCAAGGTAAATATTAATTGGACATTGAGTTGTCCTTTGGCCAGTTTTCTATATGCAAAGATCAACTGTGTAGGTATTTTTCTGTCAATGCCATGTTAGAGAGATGTGAGACTTAATCACTTTTCCATTGCCACTGACATCAACAATTAAGGTTTTGGTTATAGCTTTTCATTTTGTGATCTTTCTTAAGCAGAATTTTTTTAATTTCATTTGAAGTAATGCATTATTTAGAAGCATGAAAATTCTTTTAGTAATTTGTTTAGTGTTTTAACCTTTGGGTCCAAGTTTCAAGTTTTAGGGCAGTGATTTGATAATGGGATCAATATACAGGCACTAGCCTTGCTTGAATTTTCAAGAATGTCCCATGGAAACAAGTGGCCAGACTTGAGGTGTCATTTCAATTTGATTTGCAGTTTTCTGAATTTAGCAACATAATAGAATTTGAACATACATTAAAAAATAAGAACTAAACCAGAACGTTTGAAATTTTTTCATAAAGCAAATTAATTGAGTATGTTTGATTATAAATTCATTATTTGTATTCTTTAAGTAATCTCATTTTAATAAATTAATTGCATTTAACATGGAAGTTTCCTTTAACAAAGATTTGTTTTTAGACTTATGAAAATTTTATGATTGGTCAAAAGCCTATTCATTTGTTGATTAAAAGAGTATCTGCATGTTGGCCTAGTGGTGGCTAGATTTCACTGTTAAGTTGGCCTATTGGTGGCTAGATTCCACTGGCATGTTGGCCTAGTGGTGGCTAGATTCCACTGGCATGTTGGCCTAGTGGTGGCTAGATTCCACTGGCATGTTGGCCTAGTGGTGGCTAGATTTCACTGGTAAGTTGGCCTAGTGGTGGCTAGATTCCACTGGCATGTTGGCCTAGTGGTGGCTAGATTTCACTGGTAAGTTGGCCTAGTGGTGGCTAGATTCCACTGGTAAGTTGGCTTAGTGGTGGCTGTATTACACTGGTAAGTTGGCCTAGTGGTGGCTAGATTTCACTGGTAAGTTGGCCTAGTGGTGGCTAGATTCCACTGGTTAGTTGGCCTAGTGGTGGCTGTATTACACTGGCATGTTGGCCTAGTGGTGGCTAGATTTCACTGAAGACATTATACTTTGTAGGACTTGTACAAATATTATGTATACTGAAACAGAGATGCTACATCTTTACCATTTACTAATGAGGTGGTACTTCTCTATACGTCGCCAAAAATGTAGTTAAAAACTTGTTCCATGATTGTTCAAATGTTCATAGTTGAGATAGTTGTAAAAAAAGTATAATTGCAGGGCACATTCTTTAAAAGTTATTTCACAAACATTTTTATAATTCCTGTAGTATGAGAGTGAGGTGGAGGTCTTGAAGCATCAGCTTGCAGAGGCACAGTTGAGGCTTCAGCGAGCAGAAGCCAAGCTTCTTGAACATGAGAGTGGAACACGGGAGCTTATTTCTGACTGGCAATTACGTTTAGAAGAGAGTGAAGAGCGCATGCGAAAACAACAAGTTGAGAAGGATGACCAGATGAAGAACATCATACAGAGGTTTGTACAATGCTGAACTGTAGTGTGGAAGTGTGTACACTATTGAACTGTAGTGTAGAAGTGTGAACACTATTGAACTGTATGTAATTTCTATTACTTTGTTTAATTTATGAAAAATTTGATCACGTTACTTTGAATTTGCTGAATGGTGCCTTTATGAAATTATCTTAATATTATTCATGGTATTTAGAATTCATCTAGTGGAGTCCATCTGCACACATAATGTGTCAGCTGATCTGGGTCTGTGCAGATATTTAGGAGCAATTGATGAAACAAATAATCTAGACCTTAATCAGCCATTCCATTATGTTACGGCAGATCACAGTCTGACTTGTTTGTAGTTGGGCTTGGCGTGTGTGTGTGTGTGTGTGTGTGTGTGTGTGTGTGTGTGTGTGTGTAGAGAGAGAGAGAGAGTATATGAATTTATAAAAACTAGTAATAATCATTTTCTCGGCTTGTTTTTAACAGACTGTTCTGATAAAGAAATAGAAATCATCTGTATACTTTTAATACCAAATATTGGTAACACACATCTTGTTAGAGTGTTGTGAATTGCTCCACCATGAGTGTTTACTTAAACACTAATTCCATGGATGCTTGTGCTGGCTTATTGTTCATTTTATTTTTTTTAATTTTTTTCCTCGCTGGGTAGTCCTAATTTTCTTACATTGCTGTATTTGTTCATTTACAAATCATATTCAGATGCAAACAAGATAGACCTAGATCAGGTATCATAACATAACGTGATCTGCCATACCATAATGCGTCTAGGTCTGTGTAGGTTTTTGTTTGTTTTTGGAATTGTTAGTAGAACAGATAATATAGATCCTCATTAGCCAGGGCTTTATGCATCTGCAGATCAAGGTCTCTGCAGTTTTGTTTTTAGGAATTCTCACTAGAACAGACAAAATGGACCCTGACCTGCTATTGCTTTATGAAGTGACAGAACAGGGTCTCTGTTGTTAGCAGTTGTACCAGGCTTAATATTCAAGTATATATTAGTATATCCTTGATACATTCTAGGTGCAGATTGTTATTTGATTATTCTAAAGCTTCGTCATTGATCTACCCTAACTTAACTTTACCAAAATCATGACCAGTTTCCGAATTTGACAAACAAGATTGATTTATTTTTTTGGTAGCACTTTATATTTAATTGGCTAATTATGGATACTAATTGTTGGCTAGAATGAAATGTTACAATAGACTCTACATAAACTGAGTTTACATTAATTCCATGCTTTATTCACATGATATATTACCCAGCATAGTAAGAGAAAAAAATCAGTGAAGAGTATATATTGACAAGTACTGGAGACTGTTGAATGCAGATTAATGTATTTTAACAAAATACAATCAAATAGAGACAAAAATATTCTTGCTGTTTTTTTATCACGCTTCATTTTTGAATACATTGATGTTGTTGAGACCTTGCTTATATGAATTATTTGTCTTACTAACATACTGTGAGATTCAGTGTGCAAACTAACAGTGAATGGTTATGGACAGGGAAAAATGTGGCTTTATTATGCATTTATTGAGGATCATGATTAATAAGAGTTTTTATCATAATTTTAGGGGTTAGCTTATATTTAATTAGGCATTGTGACAAAGGATGCTATTCAACTAACTGCACCCAAAAGGAAACTAAATAGAATATATGTATCTTAACATACTGAAAAAATAATGTGTTTAACAATATTGAAAATAAAAAAATTTAATCGGGAGACCAAATTATTTTTAGAAAATGTATTGTTGACAACATTGAGTAAAACAGGTTTATGAAACCTTTATTTTCGATGCATAAAGACAGGAGAATGCAACTCTGAGGCATTTTTCTGAGTATTTTTGGTGTGTGTTAGTAAACTTGACAGTAGGCATAATATAACATAATTGTGCTTTAGAATGTTGTTGCATATATGTTTTCAAGAATTTATTTGAGCTGTATAGAAAAAAATCTATGATGGGGTCCAATGGAGGGAAGCAAAGTCATTGAGTGGGCAGCAATTGTGTCATGGAGTCAAACCTGTCAATAGCAACCACCTTGCCAATCTGGTTTTTGTGAACTGTTGACACTAAAATAGGTTCACCTTTCATACACGATTCTTGAAGAAATACGATGCACCAAGTACCATTATTTGTATTATATTTTACTGTTTTACTATTAGGCCACACATTGAAAATGTCCACCCAACGATTGACACGTCATCTTTGTTCAAAAATTTGTTCTGCCTTTTTGGCTGAAACACTTCTCCCACAATGTATTTCCTGTCTTCATCCTCTTTCATGTTCTTGCTGCCTCCAACGTCTCATTCCTTAAACAGTTTGATGCAACAGGATGTCTTATTATGAATTAGTAAAGATAGTATTGGTCAATATTTATAAATTCTTTGACTGGAAAGAGTAAGTAAATGATTAAATGCCTAGTAATTCTTTTGTCATAACCATTAATGGAAATATAATTAATATTTGGTATGTACATTGTGACTGTCTAATTATTTTTCTCAACCCACAATGCATTTTGCACACAGAGATTTATGCGGACCTTGTCATAATGTTATCATAGTTTTTCCATATTTTGTCCATTTTATTTCTTTTTGACATGTAATCACATTCAGCCCATCTTCCTATCCAACATAAATGAGCAGCTGTGTTTTGTTGCAGAGTTTGATTTATGTAGGAAGAGTTTGTTGATTATTTTAATCCCAGACAATTATTAAACAGTATACACTGATCAGAATATATGACAATTATTAAATAGTATACACTGATCAGAATATATGACAATTATTAAACAGTATACACTGATCAGAATATATGACAATTATTAAACAGTATACACTGATCAGAATATATGACAATTATTAAACAGTATACACTGATCAGAATATATGACAATTATTAAATAGTATACACTGATCAGAATATATGACAATTATTAAACAGTATACACTGATCAGAATATATGACAATTATTAAACAGTATACACTGATCAGAATATATGCACAGACACCACATTAATGGAAGGGTTTTAAAATGATAATTTACATCAAATATTTGCCATAACTACAAGCTTTTAGGCAAAATTGTTGCATTATTTAAATTCTTAAATTATAAAGTGGCCAGTTTAAAGTTGATTCTAGTACATGACAGGCCTTTATGCTGATAGTGTTTTTCTTGGGGACAAACAAATAATGGACATGTATGGTCAGTACACTGAAGTGACTACTTTAAACTGAAAGAAACAACTTTTCAAATTGAAAGTACTGGGCCATTGACTATAGAAAGCTTGGTGACCATTTATAAAGTAAATTCATGGCATGAAATGGAAATGATATATAAGGTAACCAATCTGGCTGGGTTGACTCTATAGATTCTTTATCAAGCATTTAAAGGGGACTTAACTCTGATGACAATACATGGCAGCCCTGTTCATATTAATATTGTCGGCATCCTTACTGTAGGGAAGGAAGTGAGCCCAATGAAGAACTTTCAAATTATGAGCACTTGATCGACGGAGACTAACCCCACCCCACATCTACGTCTCACTCGGCTGATGGAATGGAGTGGTGTTAGCTGGTTTGTTTCCTGTTTTGCTTGTGCCTGCTGATTGTTGGCATGTGGAGTTTATCCCACAGCTGCTTTTTGTTCCTTGTATATATGTTACATTTTTGTCTGCCCTTCCTTTTTAACAATGAAAAAACTTTGTTGCTTTGACAGCTGGGTTTTGGAATACTGCTTAGTGTCCTTGTTTCTTGTATTTTTGCCTAGTCGTTCAGTCATTTGTTACTAAGAACACTGATTACTAATCTGTATTTCAGCATCCTATTTCAGAATATATTTAATATAGCTTTGCTTTTCAAACCATACTCATGATTGCATATATATTAGATCTGTATTACAATAAATCTTCTTTCGCATTTATCGACAGAGAAATGCCTTTGATCTGTGGCATGAAAAGAATGTTTATAGCAAACTGTACCCTTATTATAATCATCATTTTTTACTATTGATCAATGCTTCTTATGGCTGTACCTAACAAACTAGAATTGTCATTTTAAAATGGGGGTGGGGGAGGAAGAGAAAGTATGTGCATATAGTGTTTGAGTAAGGTCAGTTAGAGTGTTGTTAGTCTCATATGACTATGCTTTAAAAGTAGCCATGCTTAATTTGATTTGATGTAGTTAGATGCTATATTTTATCCAACTTTGAACATAGGTTTACCAGACAATTTTAAAAAGTTCCAAGTGATCTTGTGGTCAGCAACATAGAAAGTTAGTATTGTGCTTTGTTTTTATTTTTTATTTTTTGTTTTATTGGCCAGACTGCAAAGCAGGTCCACTGTATAACTTGATGATGCATGTCCATGAGTCAGTTTGATTATAGTTCATTTACACTTTAATTATGGGTAATGTTGCGTCTTTGGCACTATTGGCTACAGAGTTATTCTACTTGGAATAATAAATGCATCATATATATTAAGACATCAGTCAAATGTAAATTACCCTTGCCAATATTGTGCACACCAGTGACCTGCTTTTACCTTTGCATGGCTCAGTTCATTGCCTACAGAGTAAAGTCCAGTAAAATTTGGATGCATATGTAAAGAGACCATCTCACCATTAGACAAAGCTGAGCTTGCAGTCTGGTCATTTTTGGTTCTTGTTTTTTATTTAGTGGTTCAAGTATGCTTTGCTTTTGAAATTTAGGTTTCCTAAGGCGAGACATAGCGGTCAGAATGTATGTCTGTATATTTTCGTTCATTACATCTGACATCAGCACCTCTTTTTAAAAATGGTTGTACCTGTATTTCAGCAGTGTTTGCCATCAGAACTGTAATAACAGTTTATCGAATCACATTTTTAATAGCATCTTAATATCATGAGACATTATGGTCCAGTTCTTAGAATTATTACATTGGAACTTCTGAATAGAATGTCAGACTTTGCTCATCACTTATCAGTTCATTGTTAGGCATTGTTTAACTGTTGAGAGATGCTTGTTACTGGAATCGTATATCCATTTTCATCAAACTTGGAAGATTATCTCATCAAGATCTTGTCAGAGTTTGATAATGATTGAGATCCATTTATATTAATAAGGTTAATAAGGTGAAATAAATAAATAAATAAATAAATAAATAAATAAATAAATAAATAAATAAATAAATAAATAAATAACCACTCTGGAGGCCATATTTTCATTCAGATTTTTGGAACTTAAGCATACCTCATCAACAACTTTGATAATGGGATAATGTGGGAGATTGATGAATTGCTGGATTCCTATTTTGATTTTAATTTTGAATGTAAGCATGTCTTGTCAGCATACCTCATCAACAACTTTGATAATGGGATAATGTGGGAGATTGATGAATTGCTGGATTCCTATTTTGATTTTAATTTTGAATGTAAGCATGTCTTGTCAGCATACCTCATCAACAACTTTGATAATGGGATAATTTGGGAGATTGATGAATTGCTGGATTCCTATTTTGATTTTAATTTTGAATGTAAGCATGTCTTGTCAGCAAATTGGATTGTTTGTAATGTGGGACATTGTTGCATTACCGGACTTCCATTCTGATTTTGATGAAAATTGGAATGTAAGCATATCTAATGAAGGCCTCTGATAATTTGACATTCAGGGAGATAAATGCATAATAATTATGAAGTGATCTTGCAGCTGATTGGTTGAGCATGTAAATTACTCATGAAGTCATATTTCCGATTGGTTTTGATGAAATTGGAAAAATAAGATATCGTCAAACTCCTGTATTAATGAAGTGATCTTGCACATGATAGGCTGATCTACTGGTCACTATGAAGGTTATATTACTGACCTGAGTTTGATCAAAATTCGAATGTGGGCTCATGTTATCATTGTTTCGAATGTGTTTGATAATCAATGAGGTCCATGCATATTAGATAGATTACCTGGCATTTAATTGGTTGAGCTTGTTGCCACTCTGGAAGTCATATTTTTTATCTGATTTTGATCAAACTTTGGAACTTAAGCTCATATGCTCAAGATTATTCTGATGAAGAAATGGACTATTGATTTTTTTTTTTTTGTTAGGTAGAAACTTGGTAAAATCACTTTTATTGTCAAGATCTTGGATAATACGAGTTCATCCATGCATACTATTGAAGTCAGCTTGTCACAAGTATTGTAACTCCATATCAGATCAGACTTTTATCAAAACTTGCTTCATATCATTATATCCACTAGATCAGAGTGATCCATGTACAGGCCTGCAGGTATTTTTTTGCATGGCTTGTGCTTAGTTCTATAATTATAATATAAAGACTATAATGTATGTATGTGTGTGTGTGTGTGTGTGTGTGTGTGTGTGTGTGTCCACCACTCCCTCGATAACTCATAAATTAGCTTATAATTCCATGTTAGTTATGGATCCCATATTTTTTAAAACTACAAAGTACACAAATTTACCCCTATTTTGATAAAAATGAAGAAAAATCATGATCTAATATTGGTAACTGACACCTTCATAAATATATTATTTATTCATAAAAAAATGGTTAATATGACTTGGAAATATGAATCCACATTATCAAAGTATCGACTTTTATTAAGAATTCATGTATAATTTTTTACATTTTCTTACCAAACAACATTCCTGGTACACAATAAATAACAGTATGCAACAAAAGTTTGATTAATGAAAATGTCACTAAAGCCAACTTTGCAGCATTTTGATAATACCAAATAAAAACATTTTTGATCCAGTGAAATTTATGCATAAGTTTTATCATTTAGTTCAGTTTATGTTTAATAGTCTTGGATACAATGTGCCCAGTTGTATTCAAATATGAAAATCTACCATATCATCTATGTCCACAAGCGTTTCTATGACAACCTAATTGAGTGCCAATGGTTTTTTGATGTCTGATTTGCATAAGTATTTGTAGCAATGTATTTAAAGCTGATCTCTTTGTATTACCACATTCATTATGGATTTTGTATCAAAGGAATGGAATACGTGGGAAGTTCAAAGGCATGCAAATCCAGCCTGCTATAAGCCCCGAATGAATGTAAGGTTAACTTATTTCATGTAATCAGTCGAGCACTCTTTCTACATGTTAGGTGAATGTAATATCATTAAAATACTTTAAATTAGCATTTTCCTTCACAAATGTGATCAAAGATAGAAAGACAAGAAAGCTAAATGAATGATGAAATAAAATTCTGGTTCACAGATATGTTTTAATGAGAAGCTATTTTGTAGTGAAATTGTAATTCCTGAATTGGCACTTGGAGATTTCCTTATAGTTGAGAAGAAGTTCACTATTATCTGCAGTGAAAACCTGGTACAGTAAAATCTGTCTTGAAAGACCACTGCTATGTGAGACTACCTGTCTTGAGAGGCCACTCTCTCAATGCAAACATTTATTGATTATACGGAGAAAATAGTCCAGCCAACTTGTCCCATCAATTCCAACTCATTGGTGGAGTCAACCCCTAACTGTTTGCAGCATTTGAGCGCAAGTACCCCAACATGTCTTTGAGCCTGAAAGTTAGGATGCATAGGGTTTTGTATCAGAACCATTAGATCCAACTATGGATCTTGACTATGCCAGAGATTTCAGTGAGAAATCTGTCATTCCAGCCTGGCCCTTGGAGTGGCTGGTTATGGTCAGAGCATCTTCTATACTGTCAGCCATACATCAAGCAAAACCTTCCAGCAGTTGTGGACTTGAAAATGTTCATTTTATCCACAAGAGATAGCTAGTGACAATTTCCAAAGAAGGAGGACTTGATTAATTGGAGCCACACAGAATGACTTGTCCAGGGCTGCAAGCAGACCCAGATTGGGACATGGTGAGTGTGACAAAGCTCCTTCTAATCAAACATACTTGTATCTGAACATGGAATGGTTTTGATTTAAGGCCTGAGTTTAGGAAATTTATTGGGCTTTGGCAGCTTCAGAATGCCCCTCAGCCCCTATTTCACACTCAAGACAATAAAGTAAAACATAGGTTGACTTATATGGGAAGGAAGAGGCACTGTCCTTCTGACTCCCTCCCCAATCAGCTTTGATTATGGAGATCTATGATCAGCTTTCGGGTAGAATTGATGACTCAGGTAATTCCAGGGATTTCTTCTCAGAAAGCCAAGTCCCAGTGAAAATTCATATTGCTGGTATAAAACTCTATATCCTCAGTGTTAGATTTGGCCTCATTAGCAATCTTCTGAGAAATCAAGCATTAGCTAGAGAGGTGACATCAAGAACTACTAGTTTTGCTAACTTGGCAGTTCACCATACCATTGCAAGTACCTTGATGGCTTTGGTCATGTTGGGCCAGATTCATCGCAGAACTTGACTTTGTTGCGCATTTCTTAAATCTCCTGCTAGAGAAGCTTCAAGTGGAATTAATGATATGTATGAATGCCAATGCCTTCAGATGGGATGCCCAACTGTTGCCTGACTTCTCTAGCATCATCAATGTGGGAGCCAGCAGAGTGGCCTCAGCACATCAAACTTTCAGAAATAAAGACAGTCATCAGTAGCTTTCACTTCTGAATAGATGACTCTCGGGCACATACAGTACTTATGTCCTACAACCCTGTGGTGATGACCTAACTCTTCAAACAGGGGCAATCAAATCACCAGACCTGTGGTTATGATATGGCAGTTGTTATGTTGGTGCAGCAATCGCTAGATCAAAGTAAACATTTGGCACATTCTTGGCAGACTCAATGTCTTGTCCAACACTATCCTGGAAAGGCTAAGTTCTTCACATCGAATGGTCTCTACATTTTTTGGTCTTCACTTGGATATGCTTACTTGGGAAGGTTGTCCAAAGATCGACCTTTTGGTTATTTGGTGGAATCACAAGTTACCCACCTTTGTGTCTCCAGTACCATACCCAGAAGCTTGGTACTGTCTATCAGTTGGGAGGTGTTGTGGGCATTTGCCTATACTCTCTATTAGTCCTGATGCCAAATTTATTCCAAACATTACAAGGTCAGAAATGTAAGATGACCCTGATACTTTTTTAGTCAGCATGAATCCTCTCAAGAAAACATAGTCATGGGTGTTCCTTCCCTGCCTGGACTGTCTTCTGCACGAATGGCAGCCTTGCGAGACAAACAACTAAAACCTTAAATTATGGAGAGAATCTCATGAGAAAGAAGGCCCGCCACTCCGAAGACTCATGAGGGAAGTGGTATGGTTTCAGGGACTGGTATCATACAAATATCATTGTCCCGTCCTCAATCCCTCAATCAGATGACCTTATTCTCAGACTCGTCGAGACGAAATGGTTGACCCCAATCACTATCATAGGCTACCACTCCATGATATTGTACTCAATCCTGCATCACGGTAGATGTGGTATATGTCAGCACAGACAGTCACCAGACCCAATTAAAGCAATCCACACAGCCAATTGCTTCACTGGATTTGCCAGTGAAATGTTATGGGCAAGATTTCAGTTTTTATCTTATTAACTCTTTGTAAGGGTTGCAGGTCAGGTGACCCTAGGGTGTATTGCTTATTACATTATGAGCATGTGTTATTATTTGCATGGATAACAAAGCCATCATTCCCTATGAAAAATACATAGGTACAGGTCAGATGCTCAGAATTCCCTCTTCCTATTACCCATTCTCTTTACATGATGTGATTGGGGAATGTATTTAAAGGAGAAAGCCGATTTTTCAATTAATTGTGCTTTGGTGAGAATACTTATCCAATTACATTACTTAAAATCCCTCCTTACCACCATGTCATATAAGCATCCACAATAGTATATTGTTTAGCTAAAAACTAGCAACACATGGCAGTTATAAGGGAGGTAATGAACAAGAGTTCTTGCCCTTTGTCTATATGAGATTAAGCAAAGATGATTTTCGTCTTTGGGCAAGGCAGATTCCCAAGGTAGCAGGCTAATATTCCTTACAAAATATGATTGTGTAAGTATTCTTACAAAAATACAATTTACTGAAAAATTTGCTGTCACACATAAGCCTTTAAATATATTTTATGTAATATTTATGAAACCTGTTGAATACTATCAAATGGCAATGAGATGTTTGTGTATTATTTAATATAAGGTTTCATATGGCAAATATTGAGGATTTTTGAGCTCAGATGTCAAAGTTCAAAGTGTTGACATGTTTATAGCAATATATCAGATTCTGTTATTATTATTTTTATTATTATTATTATTATTATTTTTATTATTATTATTATTATTATTATTATTATTATTATTTTTATTTAATCTTATAGTTATGGACATTGAAAAATCCCACAAAAGGGTTGCCTTGTTGCTTATTTCCTTTTAATCTCTCCATGGCTTATCTTATAGTGTTAATAAGTGCTTTTGACTTTCCTGGCACCTGAATTCTTTGCAAATTAGATTTGTAGTTCTTGCAATGGTTTGAGAGTGTGCAACATGCTTTTAGTTGTCTTAATATTTTGTAGCAAAATTAGACTTTCAAATTCACCATAGTGGCACTTTTAATTTGCCCAGTGCTTGAGATTTTAATAGCAAATTTTCCTTAGAAATAGTTAATATAAAATTTGAAATATTTGTTGAAAGCTTGATTTTCACATTATAAAAAGCATGATTTGTTGAAGTAACAAAAAATTTGCACACACACACACACACGTTGTTGTTGTTGTTGTAGGGTTTAACGCCTTTTTTCAGCACACGATAGGCTATACATGGTGGCCAGTATTATTGGTGGAGGAAGAACCCAGGGAAAACCCCAGAAAGGACCACCGACCCACGAGAAGCTACTGGCAAGCTTTCTCACATAACTACATCAGCCGAATCTTAGACTCAAACCCACGCAGACAGAGGTGAGATGGCAGTGATCCATAACAGAAAGCGCTTTAGACCACTTGGCCACTTGCGGCCCATCCACATACACATACATATATATGGTAGCTCAGTTTAGCATACTGGACTTAAGCTGAATAGGGTGTGGTTTCAAAGTTTACTATTGGATCTACATCAGTCTACTACCATGGTGTATCCTTGAGAACTGCCTCAACAGTAAATAACCTACATATGTTGATTTTTAAAAATAAAATAAACAAACACAAATCAGAAACCTGCCTGTGGGTACTGTTGAATGAATGCCATCCTCAGAAATCTTATCTTGTATCTTGTGCATGATTACATGTAAAGAATTGTGAATTGCTAATAAAGTTATTAACAATGTAGACAAAATATTCATATACTTAATCATTAATACAGAGGCATGCATTTTTAAGATTCTTTTATACCATTTTCTGTGCCTCATTATATGTATAAATTTGAATGGCTTCCCAATCAAGATTAGGGATGTAGAATATGACTGTTGCACCCTCCTGCTTGTTACAAGATTTGACTGATGGATACAATCTTTTTGCCTTTGGGTGTATCCCATGGTGATGTTATAGCTGGGATGGTCTTGGACCTGTTGGAAGATTGTGGTTTATATTGGCACTACAGCCTGTATTGTGCTGATGTGCCATTAAACCCTAAAATAAATAATTGTCCTCTATATTGTTTTAAAAGCTCTCTTGGAAGTATAAACATAATTTCCCTGAATACTGTACCAGAAAAATTATTTGTTTGCATTTTTTATGCAAATTTGATTTATGTAAGCTTTGTTGTGGAGTAAAGGTTTTCTAAATTCTATTGCAAAAAAGCAGTTACATAGTGTGGTATATGTGTTAGTCTGCATGACTGACAGGTTTGTCTGGTAAATTATGTGTAAGGAAGGTCAAGATAGCATGGTTCATTATAGCTTGAAAACTCCTTAAGTGTGACTGGTTGCCTTGTATTTTGAAAAAGTAGGTTTTATACATGGAAAGATTTTGAATTTGTTGTGTGGCACAACAACACAAATAGATTACTTAGTATCAAGGCAGTTGAAGTAATTTGTTTTTCCCAAGGATGTGCTACTGGAGCTGACCTAGGCTGATCCAGTGTTAGAAACCAAACCAGCATTTTTTTGCATTTGCGAGTTTTGGTAATAAAAATCAGTTCCACCATAGTTTCTGTCTTCATTAGTTGTCTCTTGATATGTGGGAGGTCATATTGAGTCTATTCTACATTCCTAAACCTACAGGAGAAATAAAATGGGATATAACAAAATATTGGGTGGATCAAATGGGGAAAAAGAAAGTGGCCCTTGCTGTATTGGCACACTTATTATAATGATTAAAACTCACGTCATATGGGATATTTTTTTGTCTGTAATTCATCCATCATTAGAACTGGTCTACTATTACTATTCCTCATAAACTACTTGGAGGATTTCTATGAAACTTTACCACTCCGGTGGTCTAGTGGTTAGAGCATCAACCTCAGATACAAGAGGTCGTGGGTTGGATCCCTTACCGAGTCATACCAAAGACTTAAAAAATGTACTGTAAGGTTGATCATATCAATGTTTTCACTGAAAGACATGATGACAGGGAGAAGAAATAAAAGTATTTTATATCTGCTGTCTAATTTGACTGCTATTATGGTCATCTTGAGAAAATCTCACTATTGCGACTCCTTTTAAATGGAAGTCTTATCGACATTGCCTTTTCACCAAAAGACTTCTTAGGATGTCTAATTGCCCCTATATGAAAATGGGGTCAATCCATTATCCAGTATTGCCAATATGGCATCCATCTTGAAAATCTTGTTATGACTACTACCCCAGAATGGATGGTCCTATCAACATGGGGTTTTCATTAAGACTACTTATGATGCTTAATTGGTCACGAAGGAAAATGGGGCTGATTGGTTGGTTAATATGGCCACCACAATGGCCATCTTGAAAATCTTTGTTATCGCTGCTACTCCTGAAGGTGATGTAATACTGCCATGGGTTCACAAGAACACTTTTTATGATTCCTTGGTAGTCCTAAAGGAAATTGGTTCCATTGTGCTTTCTGATATGGCTGTCTTGAAAATTTCACTATTGCTAAACCTTCTGATGGCTGGTAATATCGACATTGCAATAAGTAAGAAAAGACTTATAATTATATCTAGCTAGCATTTAACAGGAAGGGTGGCAGTGTGTTATTGATTATGGCCACCATGGCATCCATCTTGAAAGTCTTTTTATTGTAGCTTCTTTGGAATTAGAAAAACAACTTGTGGTTTCCACCAGAAAACTTCTTATGATTCTTTCTTAAACCTAACTGAAAATGTTGCCAAGATGAGATCAAGTAATTTTAAAATTTGGTTATCAGTGAAGAATGTCAAAGATGGATTCAACACTACAGATAATAGGAAGAAGTGGTCTCTTCTTGAATTTCCATTAATTATAAACAGCAAAAAAGAGGCTCTTGTTTTCTTTCATCTTTGCACCTATTTATGCAGCATGCATTGACAATGTTACACAAGAATGTAATCCCTGTCCTTATAAACTACTTAAAGAGTGAAGAGATTTAACATAAAGGGATCAAGGAAATTGCTATGCATGTAAACATTCCCAGTTTAATCATGAATAAATTTTCCAATTAAATCATGGATAGATATTTTTTTTGTTAATTCAGATTTATTTGAGTATAATGAAAACTTGTCTTTCTTGACTAATATTTTAGACCCAAGAGTAAATTTTTCAGATAGCTATCTGCCTCTGCACAAAAATGTCAAGAACGAGGACTGGATATAACATAACAAACAGTTCATCTTGCAAATTCCATTTTAACAATATCATGTAATTACTGGTTGTCCTTTATTTTGGTCGGAGTTCCATGTTCCATTGCAGAATAATTCTAATTGAGTTACCTCCCTTTGAGTGTGCAGTTTCTTCTTTTTGTCTTTGCAGGTTGATAAGTGTGGAAGATGAGCTAAGGCATGAACAAGAAGAAATGCAGCATTCCATTCAGCAGAAGCAGAAAGTTATTGAAGCCCAGGAGAAGAGAATTCAGAGTCTGGATTCTGCCAATAGCAAGTTGGTTGCAGCATTGAATAAACTTAAAGAACATTGTCAGACCACTCCAACCCAAAATGGACTTGCTGGGTCTTTAAAAGCAAAGCTTAAAACAGAGCTCCCTTATTTCAAAACTAGCTCATGTTGAGGAACTTATTTACATGACACATGAGAAATCCATATCTTGAGGATTATGGTAGAAAAAGTGCAATAGAAATTCTGCCATTTGAAACACTTCTTTTAATTTGTTTTTAATTTTTATTGATAGTCTCTCTGGAGGGCATCTATGATTATAATGACAATACAAATTTAAAATGTTATAAAATAGTCACGTTTCCATTAAATTATGTTGAAGTTCAATATGACATCTGTTTATTCCTGTCTTTCATGCAATAGTTTCAGACTAGTTCACATTTCATATGTCCATGTTTTGTTTTCTTACATTTTATAACTGAGCCATGGAATATGCCTCTGAAACATAGATTAAAGTTGTGTGTATTTTGGCAAATTTCTGGATCATTTCATGAGGGTAGGATAGCATCCAGTTGGGGGGGGGGGCAAGGTTATGTCATCCCTGCAGCATAACTTGGCCATCACTCTAGATGTTGAGAAATGGTTTGTACATGTACATTTCGATTATCATTTGCACTTGTAAAACATAGTGTATTTGTGTTTGCAAACAGGCTACAGAATGTTAGCAACATGTGAAATACTATATTTCCATGGTTCCTCTACCCTTGATTTTTAAGAAGGTCATGGAATCCAGCTGGAATTCAAATTCAACAAAATTATCCTGGAAATCTTGAAAATTACTTTTTGCCATATGATGTCCTGGAATTTAATAATAAAAAAATTAAACTAAACATTTTGTCATAGAAAATGTTATTTTTCCACTGCAACTTTTTAGTGGACAATTTTGCAGTTATATTACCGTACATCTCTAGTTATAGCTTAGAGGTTTTTGCACACATGCTGTGTTGTGTCTTTAATGAAGGTGTCAGACTCTAGAAATGACTCCCAAAATTGGTCATTTTCACCTTAAAATCTGGAAAATAAAAATGTGGTTGTGCAGGAACCCTGTCCTTTGCTATGTTACAGTGAGATGTCTGCTATTTTGCTTTACGTAGTGTTACATTCAGTATAGTAAGATGTTTTTATTGTCTTGGCAGCTTTAAATAGCTATGTTTAAGTAAACTGTTTGCTATGCAGTTTTGCTCTGCACAATCTTACACTAAGATGTTTGTATTGTAACTATTTATTAGCATTATGCTACAGCAAGATGTTCACCATGGTGCTTTGCTTTATGTTATGTTACAGTAATATATTTGCCATTGAGCTTTGCTTCATGTTATGTTACAATAATATATTTGCATGGAACTTTGTTTAGTGTTTTGATACAGTAATGTTTGCCATGGAACTTTGTTTAGTGTTTTGATACAGTAATGTTTGCCATGGAACTTTGTTTAGTGTTATGCTACAGTAATGTCTGCCATGGAACTTTGTTTAGTGTTATGCTTCAGTAATGTTTGCAGTGGAGCTTTGCTTAGTGTTATGTTCTAGTAAGATATATAATTGTTATGACATCAGTACTCCAGTGAAATTGTAAATGTCATGTGATAAATGATGTTTACTTTTATATGCTTATTTTTTTCTCCATTAACTTTGCATTGTCAGAATCATTCAGTATTTTATGATATTGAACTCACACGCACTTCATATTGCACTCTTAATGGAACTACTTTCTATTGTAAAGAAACAATGTACACAGACACAAGCACTTTTTGATTTGTAAACAAATCATATACACTCGTGTAGTAAGTGGTTTACATTTCGGTTCATTAAATTTGTTTCTAAATCAACTAAAACAGATGTTTCGTGGACTGCCACATACCTGCTGCTTTGCTACATTCCACATAAACTTTTTTGGTACAGTATTTTGGATTTAGGCAGGCGATAGGTGCCAGATTTTATAAAATTCCTGGGTACTTAAAAACAGCATGCAAGTGATAAGGCCTAAACTGTCTTCTTCAGGTAGTACAATGAATGGCAAAACTATACTGACAGTTTTACATTCTGAATTTGATCAAAATGTATTTTCTTAGTTCTGCAAATTCTAAATATATGAGCCATGTCAGGGGTTCTCAAACTTGATTACATATTTCAAAATTGTACTGTAATTTCACCAATATTCCAAGTGCAGTTACATCCTCCTCACTGCATTCAAAATGAAATAAAGATTGAATTCCATAGCATCATTTTGATAATTGCAATTGAAAGACTTCATATTTTCCCACATTATGATTTCAAATATTCAATGACAGAACAGAAACACGGTTGCAGATGTCAACAAGATCCTCCTGTGCTGCTTCAATCTGATACATTTGATGTAAACTTGGCACAGATAAATGCAGTCCATAACCACGAATGTTTGTAGAATCTACAAAAGTGCCAAAATCTATTCATTCCAAATCAAATGGAAACGTTGTTCCAATGTGCATTCATTCACAGTATGACTCTAAATTTATAATTTTAAGTAGACCAAAACACCATTTTCTTTCGGAAGTTCTGTCTAATGTGTGACAGAAGTTCAAATTCATCTGGGTGGAGTTATGTGCACATTAATAATGTTGATGTGTACTGATGCATATAATAAAACGTTTACTACATTTGTATGGGGAAATATGATTTCTTTTTGTCGGATTCATACATTGCAGTCACGAGGTCATACAGTATATCCATCTGAAAACTTGTGAATATTTTCCCATACAAATGCAGTAACCTATAATACTTCATACATTTCTTTTGTATACAATACATACCAGGATTGATATTGATGATACAGTAGAAAGATTACATAAGAGTATGATACCACATTACTTTTCACTGTGCAATACAGTGTGTGAGTAGGGTCACAAAGTTAGTAATTATTAATTTCAACTAAGGAAGGTCCTTTTCCAGTCACACAGCAGTTAACTTGTATACAGTGCAATTATACACTACTAATCCAGGATCAGTGAAATAAGTTGATTCAGAAGAAATTAATTTTACAAAAAAAGAAATGAAAGGGTTGTGATGTCATTTTATTATTTCACTAGATCCTGAAATTTATTAAATCTGGGTTAGCTGTAAGTGGGACCCACTGCATGTACAAATACAATCTTTATTATGTGTACTGTTCTCACCTAGTTATGAGCTTGTATGAGCAAGCTTCAGCTGTGAGTGTTTTGTCATGCACCATTTATACTTGTGATTTAGATGCATGCAATACTGTGCCTTACAAAACAATTGGTGCAAATATTTGACATTAATGAGCATTCTGTTTTTGACATGTATACAAATTTCTCTCGTAAATAAGGCTTTTTTAATTGATTTTGATGACACATGAAAATAGAAATCTAAAAATGTTAGTTTTCCTTGCTTCCATTGTTATTAGAAATTAGTTTAACATGATTATATTGTATCATCTTAATTTTGTTTCTGCTATAGGAACATGTGTATATATGACTTCATATTTGTGCTAATCATTATCTGGAAATCCACTTTTTCTCATTATTGAATATGTGTGTGTGTGTGTGTGTGAATGCCAGAATGCCTGATATTTTATTCCTTAAGACTTCTTCCCAAGTCTTTCAATGTAAATATTACACAGAGTGCAATTCCAATGTTTGACAGGTTTCTTTGAGGAATCTCTGACATATATATGTATGTGTTTCATGTTTCAGAATCAGCATACAAAAAATTACACGTGAAAAGCAGTAGTTAAATAAGTGCTTAGATCATTAACAGTAAGGTGAAATTGGCACAACTCCGGAGTAGCTGACACATTTTTGAACGGATTACTTATGTTGCCTAAACTTATTTTTACAATTTCTTTAAATAATTGTTAGCTTTACTGTTCATCATTCATCTTTATGATGGCACAAGTTTAGTATTGTTACTCTTACATTACCTTGTAGATTATGACGAAACTTCACACACACATACACATTCATTACAACGTCAGGTTGGTTCTAAATGAAAATTGTGCCAGTAGGATACCAATATGTTGCCACAGTGGCCATTTAAAAGATCTTGTCATCTTAAATGGATGGCCGATTCAATATTAGGTTTTCACTTAAAGGCTTCTTGTAATTTCTAGTTGGCTAAATTCGAAAAGTGTTATTGATCTTGCATCGAGTATGTCTGCCATGAAAATGTTTGTTGCTCTTCCCAAAATGGGAAGTCATATTGTTTTCATCAGAAGACTTTTTATGTTATCTAGGTGTCCTAAATGAAAATTGTGGCCATCATAAAATCTATACTACTCCTACTAGAGGCATGGTCATTTTGTTATTTCATTGGTCCTAAATGAAAATTGTGCATATCTACATCTGAAATAGACATCATGGTTGCTTTTTGGAAAATCTTTTTTACAGAATAAACATGGAGTTTTAACCAGACAATTTATTATGACATCAGCTTGGTCTTAAATGAAACAGTTCTGATGTTGTGTCCAGTAAGGATCCTGTGTGATAACTTGCCAAAAACTTGAGCTACCCCACAGGACCAGTAACCTCAAAATGTCCGTGAATCAAGGTAAATGCAGGTAGACATGAAGTCAGACCAGTAATAAGACCATCTTCATTGTGACAAATGGAAAAGAAGGAAAAAAAACCCACAGTATAAGCTATTTATAACATACATTAGTTTTATTAAATTCAGCATGTCACTGTTTGTTGAGCAGGACAGAGCTACTAACTGTCTAGCTCATCCAGTTCTATACATTGCTCATCTAGAGGCAGCGCGATAAGATCTGATGCAGCCTTTCATGACTAGGTGTAATCATAATTGGAATTTGATTGTGGGTCCTTGTCCATTGACTAGTCAGTAATGGCACCAGATCTTGGGAACAGCTCCCAAATATGATGCTGTTGTACACAACATTATAGTTGCACATGAAATTTGGGTTGTGTCAGTGAATGGCTAGAACTAAATCAAATGCAAAACACATCATCAAAATGTAGCTGAACATTGTTTACTCATTTTTTGGGGTATGATATGGTTAAATATTTTGGCATTGACCACCACACTGGTGGCAGTTTTGCACAATGAATATGACCACAACAGGTGAACACCATGGGATCCTTGAAATTCTTTTCTGCCAGTAGAGTGCCAATCCCATCCAGAGGTCTTAGGTTGAAATGGAAAAAAGAATATAAATTTTACGTCACACACATTGTCTTAAAGATACAATTTTGACACTTGGTTTGTGGACCTATGCAGGTAGGAGGCTTGGCTGTCAGACAATTGTGTCAATAGTAGTCTAATCAGGTCCATTCACTGCCACAGTCATGTATAAAATTGTACAGCTGAGTTTATTCTCCTTGTTTCTACAGTATAGTAATGTTTATTTGGTCTTTAATTTGGTATTGCTTGTTTACTAGCAAGATAGGAGTGAGAATAAAAATGTATAGATTATTAGGGCTTTGCTCTGTACTAAATGTTATATCTTCTGCTTATTTGGAGTCATGCAAACATTTGGCGAACTGTAGAGCCCCCATTAATTGGATTATTATTTTTGTTAACCTGTTATGGTTTTTGTATGATCAACCTGACATATCACTGAATTGTAATGTCATGACATGATGGCTCTAATGGGGAGGGGTTCAACATATAGTAAGACAGGAAGGAAGCTTGTTTTTGACATCTAAGAAATGTGTATTGATTGTTATTTCATAATGAAAATGTTAACGAATGCATGCACATGAAAAGAGGCATTATTTAATGTAAATTTGTGTGATGTGTGTGACCTCTATATTAGATACTTTTAAAAAGTCACATCTTCCCTCAAGAATTAAAGTATATGTACTTTGTAGTATATTTTTGGTCAACACGCAAAGAAAACTTAACTGTCGCTATGTTAAATTCCCATATCTTAATTTATACTGTAGTTTCCTTTGCACTGTTATGGTTTAGGGCATTTTTTATGCTAAAGTACTTTTATGCAGTATTGGTAAATCTGTACAGTGAATTTACATAAATGGGATTTCCGTTTATGTAAGTAAAGTTGATATCTTAAATTATGACTTTGTTATGTTGCTTGTTTGAAAATCGTTGTATATCAACAGTTATTGACATTTTTTTTCGGAAACCATACGTAGGTAGGAGAAGAAAAACAATAAACCCATTCAAAATCTTGAGATTTCTTCATATGTTTTACACCATCACCACCACTCCCACCACCAGTTCTTTTCTCTTGTTTTCCCTTTAGCAACAGGGAGGGTGAACAGCCTCTAATTGACCCACACTCCGTTTCGCAAAATAAGCCTTTCTCTGAAAATTTATTTACACTCCGTTTCTGAAAATTGCAGAGGCAAACAGACTCTATTTGACTTACTTCTGATCGCGAAAATCGGTGTCGAGTATGGATCAGCGCTCTCGTTGCTACTATTATCCAAAAATGTTATCAAGACCGATTCTGTATCTTGATCTAGGATCACGTAAATTTATTGTCAAAAATTCGCGTGGGGTTGACTGAGCCTGACTAAAAAAATTTAACTTAATTTTATCCATATCTCCGCTACACGAAGATTGATGAATATTTCGTAATGTATGTGTATTTTCTCCATTAAATAAAAATATTAGTTATCCCTGATCACTTTAGATATTTGTGTGTATCGTTGAGTGACATAAATCGCATCATTGTTATTGTCTGCCTTGAGAAAATATCCAAACAGGATTTGACTGTTTATCTAACATCACATCATCATACACTACTAAATTATTAATACTACCATCAATATCATCTACAGATGGCGCTTCACTGAAGTCTGTGATAAACTCGATAACATCATCATCCAATAATTTTGCAATTTTATTAAAATCTTTTAACACTTCGTAGCATCGCAGATCATCTACAGACGGAGCTATCAGATCAAATTTATCCCATTTTAACCACCACATTATCAGATTAAGTAACAATTGTGTTTTACCACTTCCAAATGGACCTATGATAATCATTCTGATAGAATTTAGTAGCACTGCATGATGTTTGATCGGTTCTGGTTTTGTTGCTGCCGAAAAATCAATTACATCCATGATAAAATGGATAATATACTAATATGGATGTAAATTGTTAAATAAATGAAGGGGCATACTTCTCAACAGGTGAATTAATGGCAGTCAGAATGAAAAATGATAGACCAGCACTTACTGGGACGTGTGAACAAAGTAGTACAACAGATTTTAAATTTATCCCCATGACACAGGTGACAATTCAAATTTTTAATTGTAAAAAAAAAAACAGGTGATATTGCAGCAAAATTAACAACATTACCTGGGGTGTTGTGTCTAAATACCCAGGCGAAAAACATTTTTCAGGATATAATTAGTGCGGTCCTGGGAACAGACTTTACATCCGATTTGACAATCAAAACCAGGTGAATATCCGATGAATAAAATTGATCGAATTTGTTACGCTCATGGCGTGTCTTATGAAAGTAACAATCAGCTGATGTGAAGTTAATTCAGGCAATAAATTACATAAAAAAATAATTTTTTCAAGGAATCCTTGGCTAATTGGTTAGTGAGATCTGAAAGGTAAACTTTACTAGTCATTAATATATTGGAATCCACTTTTTTGTAGTCCAAGAGCATACTGGAGAGGCAGAGCAGCGATTAGTAAACTTGCTGAAGCAATGTTACCCATGCTGCTGCTGAAAATTGGTTATCACGACTGGAAATATGGCCAATTTATCTACCACCGCATAAAAGAATTGAACATGCGCATTTTGATGTCAGTGTTCCTAATGACGTTCATCAGTCTGATATTTTATTTTTACCACATGATAATATCAAAATACGAAGATGTCAAATAACATACAAATACGCGCTAATTGTAGTTGATGTTGCAAGCAGATACAAAGAAGCAGAGCCGTTATCAACAACGGCAGCAGCAGAAGTTGCTTGTGCGTTTGAACGAATTTATCAACGCGGTGACCTAAGATGGCCACAGTTATTACAGGTTGATCCCGGCAAAGAATTTCAGGTTGTAGTATCATCGCTGATGAAGCAAAATAATGTCAAAATATGACGAAGACATACTGCAACACAGGCAATTGTTGAGCGATTTAATGGAACTCTTGCTGAGAGGTTATCAGGAAACGAAATAATTAAAAAAATATAAGATCTCGGGAATGGATGTCAAGATTACCAAGTGTGATAAATGCATTAAATAATGAAATTACTCGAACAACCAGCATTAATCCAATTATCGTGATCACAGAAAATATATATCTGTACAACGACGTGATTTTTCGAAGAAAAAAAACTGGTAGGTAATGTTACGTCAGATACTTTTATGGTCAGGGTTATCTTGAAGGGGGCTCAAACAATGATTATTCCGTTGTTGTTTCTGCATCATTAAAAATTAAGCATCAATATCAAAATTGCGATTGTTTTTGTTGTCACTTTGTTAATAACCATATATCATCGTTAACAATTTTGTTGCTTGTGTCAGTAAAATTTACAATAAACCTCCGTATATGAGATATTATTCTAACTCGTGATACTGCGAGATATATTACATTTGACCACTCGATACGATCATCAATAATCCAAACAACTGTATCAGAAATAGTTAACCCCTGAGATGAGTGGATTGTCATTGTGTATCCCAGTGTCCATTGAGATTTGTCAGCGCGTAGAGCATCCTCGACAGCGCTGATAGGAACTAGAACAATATCATTTAACACAGTATTCTGTTTCCTCCTTGTCTCTCCTGGTATATCAACATCAATATTCTGTCCTCGTGTATCAGCTGGTGTATAACATAACGCTACAAGCAATTCTGAAAACGTTTCTTATTGTAACTGAAGTAATTGATGTTGAAGTGTATCACGAACTATCTTTCTACTTGCAACTATCAAATCGTTTGGTCTCCATTTATCCAAATAATCGTTTATGGAAGTTTCTGAAGTTATTTCACGTATTATTTTACACTGGATTTTATTCGGTTGTAGTCTGATTAATTTCTTAAATTCTTTTAACTTTGGATCGAGCACTCTATGATCATCAGTAATCTCTTGTAATAATCTACAAAATCCTTCAACAAATCAACAAATGGTGGTGGTTGACCGTGATCGCCACTCATGATCACAGCCTTATTCTTTAAGAATAGCCAATCAAGAGACGTTTTAATATATCTAGCGACAATGCGTATTGCATCCCAAATTATTATTCCAGGTATATATTTCTCACCCATTCGATCAGGAGTACATTTATCTTCCTTGTACCAAAAATCAAAACAAACTGTGATAAGTGCATGACTTCACACCTCTCTCTTTCATTTCTCTCGCGAGTCTGTGGTTCTGAGTTAAGACAAATAAATCCTAATTCTGTCTAAATACTTTGATCACTCTAGTTATTTTAGCGCAACCACAATGTACAGAAACATTCTTATGTATATATACTGGATCGAACACAGATGGCGCAGGTGATAATACTGATGTTTGGTTGCTACGATACGTATCTTCGATTTCAGCATCTGCGGATTTAGTATAATTATATAACTTTTCTTCTTTTTTTCTCCACGATCATCAAGGTGCATCAGCGTTTGTAAAATGAATCACTAATTCTGTATATATTTTCGATTGCAACTCTGTATTGTCATGGAATATATTTATCATAGACTTATAGAAACATAAGCGACCATGGATGGTCTTAGATGTGTATATTGCGGAGAGACCGCATCGATAAAGCCAAATATTGTTGTACCTAACCGTGTTCCGTTAGACAAGTAAGCATTTTCTCGACTTACAAATATTTTTTCGCTGTTGCATCTGCGATTATAAAGTCGTAACCAGCATAATTTAGAATTAATTTTGCATAATATCGCTTATGATCATGTGCTCCACCTTGAGTAAATTTACCGATTATTCTTCTACCGAGATCCTTTGCGGTTTTATCATCATCGTGTGGTAATCAAACTTCGGTCTGCTTCCGATACGATATAATTGCCTCACTTCCAATCAGCGAGATCAGTATTTTACAATCGAGCACGTATCTTAATAAAACCATTGGGACCCAACATTTCTCAGAGAAATGTTTATCAAACCAAACATAACAGATGGGATGAAGACACTTAGCGATTTCGAATGAAATAATACGAGCGAGTCCAGTCAGATCAAAATCAGGTAGTGGTCCATTAATCTCCACTCTGGTAATTTATTGTGTGGGATGTCAAAATATATTACGGTATCCAGAACAATCTCCCATCTCTAAAAAAAAAAACGTCCTGGATAACACGTGACCATATCAACAGAGATAACATCTTTATAATCATATTTAGTATTCCACAATCCACTATGTCCGTATTCACAGTAGCTTAGCTGCATATCATTGAGAAATTCAGCGCGTGTTGGTTTTACTGATCCAAAAAGCAGAATTTGCACTGGACTCTAAAATAATAAGCTTCCTCTAAATTCATAACATTGTGAATGAGAACAAATAAACAAATTAGGACCGTAAACCTTGCTTGCGGCAGCATTAAATTAAACCCACAAAATGTTCAGATACAAATGGGGCGGAAATAGCGGGAAAATAACGTTGTATACATACTTTGATTTGTACATAATTTGATAAATTTAATGTGTTTTGTGCTTCTTTCAGGCCACATCTCTTCCGAATGTTAATACTCTGAGAAACCATCAGAATGTCATGCGGTTGTTGTTGTTGTTGGATTTAACGTCATTTTTTTTCAGCATAATATAGCATAGACCTGGTGGCCAGTATTAGATGGAAGAAGAAGCTACTGGCAAGCTTTCTCACATATCCACATTGGCCAAATCCGAGACTCGAACGCACGCAGACATTGGTGAGATGGCAGTGATCCGTAACGGAAAGCGCCTAGAGAACTCGGCCACTCGGGGCCCATTGTAATGTTGTTGTTGTTGTTGTTGTAGGTTTAACGCCATTTTTCCGCACACGATAGGCTATACATGGCGAACAGTATTAATGGTGGAGGAAGAACCCATGTAAATCCCCGGAAAGAACCACCGACCCACGAGAAGCTACTGGCAAGCTTTCTCACATTCCTACAATTAGCCTAATCCTAGACTCGAACCCACGCAGACAAAGGTGAGATGGCAGTGATCCGTAACGGACAGCGCTTTAGACCACTCGCCCCCCTCCCACCCCCTTGCTATTTTAAATCCGACGCTCCAAACATGCCACAAAGTGGGATAACCTTTTTTGAGGGTCAGGGTAGTAGTCGTGTTGTAAGAAATTAACGTGCAATAAGCGCCTTTATTTCAAGATGTATTAAATGACCATGAGCATCTACTAAATCAAGAAACATTTGAATGCCAGCTTCTATCAAGGACTTGTATTACGAGAAAATGTATAAAAGGGACACGATTTAAAATATTTTATGATAAAACTTCTTAGCTAGCCAAGGTTCCGATATTATAAACTAACCTACACCTTAGAGGATTGAACATATATTTTAGTGCTTTGTCCTAGCGATATCTAATGGATTTCAAGAGCTGCCTCCCTTTGTATGCAACGCCAACTAACCAATAGCGCGTAACAACGAGCAGCAGAGAGGGTGAACCCTACAACCTTTTTAGACAAAATAAGGCTTCCTACGAAATCTCATTTTAACCCAAAAAAATAAGTTTCCATTTAGCAACGGAGACTTTACGATTTTGGTCGCAACTATGTTGTCATCCACCCTCTCTGCTGCTATGGGTTAATAATTCTTTTACGATTTCAACCGAATATTTTATCCAGTCCGATACGATATCGTGTCCTAGGGTCATGTAAATTTATTGTTATAAATCCGTGTGGGGTAGACTGAGCATGACTAAAGAAATTTCTAAATTGATTGAAGTCCATATCAGAACACCATGTCTGCCAAATATTTCGTAGCGTATGTGTATCAACGCCGTTGAATACAGCAAGAATATTACAGTTATCTCTGATCACTTTTGGAATCTGAGTGTATCGTTGAGTGACATAGATCACGTCCGTGTTTTTATGCCTGCCTCGGGAAAATATTCTAGCTGGGTTTTTTTGTTTATCTAACATTACATCGTCGTATACAACTAAATTGTTGATACTTCCATCGAGGTCTTCTACTGATGGTGCCTCGTCAATATCGGTTATAAATTCAATAACATCCTCGCCGGCAATCTCTGAAGCGTTTTCATTAAAATCTTTTAGCACTTCATAGCATCGTTGATCATCTACGCTAGGGGCAATTAAATACAACTTATCCCACTTCATCCATCTCATTATTAAATTGAGCAACAATTGCGTCTTGCCGGATCCAGATGGCCCGATTATAATTGCGCGGATAGAGTTTGGTAGCGCTGCATGATGCTTAACTGGTTCTCTTGTTTTAGTCGCTGAAAAATCAATTATATTCATATCTCTATACATTAATTATGGATCTATATTGTGTAAAGTGTAAAAAACGTACTGGCACAGATGACTTGACGACGATTACAACAAAAAATAACCGATCAGCGCTTTCTGGTAAATGCGTACAATGTAGTACAAAGAAATTTAGATTTGTTTCTAAACCCAAGGAACCTTTAAAAAAAAACGAGGAGGTGATATCGCAGCCAAGCTAGCTAAACTCCCTGGAACCCCATGGGCAAAATACCCCGGAGAAAAACACCTTCCAGGATATAGCTACTGTGGCCCCGGAACACGATTAGATATCAGACTCAATAATCATAACCAACCCAACCCCGGTGAAGAACCAATAAACGCCATTGATAAGGCCTGTCATCTTCATGATGTTGCTTATAAAAGCAGCAATTTGCAACACAGGCATCTCGCGGATGTGAAATTAATTCATGCGTTAAATGCTATTCCTGATAAATCCTTCAAAGAAAAATTGGCTTCCTTTTTGATAAAATCGGCAATGAAAAGCAAATTGATGTTAGGTGCTGGTAATTAATAACAACATGGAATCTATTTATTATTCGCCAAGAGGATACTGGAGGGGTAAATCAGCAATCCATAAACTCGCTAGCGCTGCAAAAGTGAAAAAAACCACTGCGGCTAATTGGTTATCCAAACAGGCACTATGGCAAATTTATCTACCACCGCCTAAACAAATCAATTTCTCGCATTTTGATGTGACCGGACCCAATGAAGTTCATCAGGCTGATATATTATTTCTGCCACATGACCACGGTTACAAATACGCATTAACCGTAGTTGATATTGCAAGTCGATACAAAGAAGCAGAACCGTTAAAAACAAAATCAGCCACTGAAGTGGCTTCTGCATTTGAAAGGATTTATCGAAGGGGTCCTCTGCACTGGCCAAATCTATTACAAATTGATCCTGGCAAGGAATTTCAGGGTGCAGTGTTATCAATAATGAAAAATCATAATGTCACTATCAGACGAGGACATACTGCGCTACATCGTGATCAGGCAATTGTTGAACGGTTTAATAAAACCCTTGCTGAGCGGTTATTTGGATATCAATACGCAAAAGAATTCATCCAAGAAAAAAGATCCCGTGAATGGGTTAAAAGGTTACCAGCTGTGATTACTGCACTGAATAACGAGATTACTAGAACAATTAATTTGAAACCTATCAATGCGATTAAAAAGAAGTCAATACCTGAAATGGAAATTCAAAAAGATTTCAAAGAACCAATTCTTGGTAGTAATATCACTGTTAGGTATTTATACGAACCAGGAGAGCATGAGGGTGGCAGAAAAAGGGCTACTGATCCTATTTGGAGTGTTACTGTACACAAGATATCTAGTATAACACGATCTACGGGTAGACCTCCAATCTATAAACTGGATTCAACTGCCCCTCAACGAGGATTTACTAGACAACAATTACAAGTGATACCTGAGGATACTCAATTACCACCACGGGGTCTTAACTAGCACCGTTGCGTCTATTGCACTCAAGACAAGTCAACATCACATTGTTTCTGACATGACCGAGATTGTTATTTTTTCTGTCAACGGTAAATTGGCGAGGATCTTTATCCGAATACTGCCAACGCATTATACAATTGCAACTTGCGCAGTGATTATTCTGTTGTTGCTTCAAAGTGATTATTAATTCAGCATCAATATCAAATTCTCGTTGTTTTTTTTTTGTCTTGTTGTTTGTAACCGGAGAGTTTTTTATCAATAATTTTAACATCAATATCATCCATTGTGGTGTCATTATCATCGAAAACAATTCTTCGAAGTTGATTTATTTTTCGTACTCTGGATACTGCAAGATAGACTAAATTTTACCATTCGATGCGATTATCTACCATCCAAACAATTGTATCGGATATAGTCAATCCTTGCGAAGAATGTATTGTTGCTGCGTATCCTTGCGTCCACGGGGATTTATTAGCACGCAATGCATCTTCAACGACATTGATATCAACCAGCACAATATCATTTAATACTAAATTCTGCTTTTCACGTTGTCCAGGAATGTCAACGTCGATATTCTGCTTTCGTGTATCAGATGGTCTATAACACAACGGTACTGGAAGTGTTGCAAATTTTTGTTTATGCAATTCAAATAACTTCATCTGAAGTGTGTCTCTGACTATTTTTCTACTTGCTATTATCAAATCATTTGGTCTCCACAACTCCCAAAAATCATTCATGGGAGTTTCTGAAATTATTTCACGCATTATTTCACATTGGATTCTATCCGGTTGTAATCTGATTAGTTGTTTAAACCCACGTAATATTTCATCTAATGATCTAATGTCATCATTCATCTCTTCGTAATAATCAACGTATGATTTTAACCATTCATGAGGAGGTTCACCGACAAATGGTGGTGGTTGGACTTGATCGCCGCACATGATAATTTTTGTATGACAACCATTCAAGAAATGTTTTTAATACTTGTAACGGTACCGTGCATATTTCATCCCATAATATCACCGGTGGAATAAATTTCTGTCCCATTCTTTCAGGGGTCCATTTATCACCGCTCCATCGGAAGAAGCTATGATAAGTACCAGAATTTTTTACATCTCGTTGTTTTATGTCTCTGGCAAGTTTGTGAGTTGGTGTTAACGCATTCATGTTGATTTTATCCTTGAATAAATTGATTACTCGTGTTGTCTTTCCTGATCCACCACAGCCATTTAAATAAACTGTTTTATACCGGCATACTGGATCGGATACCGGTGGTGCATTAGAAAATTCTGAACACTGATTGCTTTTTAAATAATTATTTTCAATTGTAACATCTGCTGATTGAATATAATCATGAAGCATTTCTTTCTTAATTCTCCATGACCCCCAATTCTCGTTGCCAGTAGCCTTAAAATCAGCCATTTTGCTATTTATGTAAAATGAATCAGTGGCAACTCTAACTGCGGTGTCAGGAAATTTATTAATCATTGAAAACAGATTAATAGAAGCATAACCAAGCATAGAAGCTCTCAAATGTGTGTACTGCGGATTGTATCCATCATTGTAAGTAACAATTGTACCCAATTTGGTTCCATCGGACATAAATGCGTCCTTACGATTAACATATAGGCCCTTATTCGTTAAATCCGTGATTACAAAATCGTATTCAGCATTGTCTATAATTAACCGTGAAGAATATCTTGTATTGTCGTATTTACCACCCTGGGTAAATTTACCGATTATTCTTCTACTGAGATTTTTTGCTTCATAGTTTCTGATTTCAAATAACTGTTTGGACCAATCCATGATTTGTTGTTCATTAAAATCAGGAAACAGTTTTCGCTGTTCACTAATTATTTTTTCTAGATCAGGTTGTGGTAACCAGACTGATTTCTGTGCTCGATAGGATATAATTGCTTCACTGACAATTAATGATTTTAACATCTTACAATCAAGCATATACCGTAATAACACTATTGGCATCCAGTGTTTTTCAGACATGTGTTTACCAATAAAAACATAACTACACGGATGAAGTCCTGTAGCCAATTCAAATGATACCACACAAGCGAATCCGGTTAAATCAAAATCAGGCAGTGGTCCATTAATAGCAACACGGGTCATTTCGTGTGTGGGGTGTCCAAATCGTTTAAAATATTTCTCGCATTCTCCATACCCGAGAAAACTTCCTGGATAACATGCAATCATATCAACTGAAATAACGGTTTCAGCGGTGTATTTTGTATTCCATAACCCTCCATGGCTGTATTCAAGACAGGACAATCTGACATCTGATAAAAACTCACTTCGTGTTGGTTTCCACGCGTTTTTCTTCCTAGCAAAATGTGCTGCAATTGATGGTACTGTAAAACAGTTTGCTAATAATTGATCGTTGTCTTCCCCCTCCCCAGAAAACTCACTACCTAGTTGTTTCATTTGATTATGCAGTTCTTCAGTACGGTACAATTCTCCGTTGGGCCTTACAAACTGATCAAATCTACATTCCTCGTCTGAAGTACTATGAAATAGCCACATTGACACAGGATCGTTTTTACTCAAATGGTAAATAGCATCAAATAATTTCTGCTCTGAAAAAAACTCTTCTGTTTGGGGGATATATTTTACGGTTCTATCCCGTGGGAATATTGTTACTGCAGATGACCACGCGTGTTCGTTATGATCAATAATTTCAACTGGGGCTCCATTTTTACTATATTTCGATTCGTATAATACTTCACCGGTGATTGTCCTTACCGATATTGGAAATCTCAATGATGTTTCTAATTTAGCTATATCCTGAATTGTTGCCCCATGCTGTTTCACTGTCAGTTCCCATTCGGTTATTTTTTTTCGTCTTAGATCAGTTAGTTTATTTCCCCGGGACGCATTTGTGAAGTGTTCCATTATTCGTTCTGCTACACAATTGAGCCTTGTCGAATATTTCATGGGTGCTAGTTTTGCAATATCAGGTTTTTCATTGAGCGGATATATTCCGTAAACAACTGCTGTTACAGGATAAGATCTTTCGTAGTATGGTTTATCAATTCCGGTCAAAATTCCTGGTTTTGAATCTTGATTCACGGTGATAGTTTTTTTGTCCTTGAGAATGGGCTCGTATTTGTCCCTAATGATCCATTTTCCATCATCACGGATAAGGAATTTGATTCGAAAAAAATTTCTTTCTTCCCCAAGATTTGAAATTATCACTGCTGCTTTTTCATCATTCATGGTAGCGTCAACAACACCATCAATTCGAAATGTTGACCAGCAGTGAGATGCTCCATCACGCTTGAATTCATTAAAACAGTCTCTGATTTTACTAATCAAGGTTCTATCAAGAATTTTATTCTTTGGTGTATCAGAAACTCTATCAAGATTGAATTGAACACTTTTCCAAGGCTTAATTTTCGATAATCTCTCAAACTCCTCCATACTATAATTAAAACAAGCATTTAAATGAAAGATTTAAGTATAATGAATCATTGCAAATGGCTCATGATTGGATCAGTGACACCGTGTAACAAATCATGCAGAAATGAATTCTGTGGGTATCATATGCAAAGCTTTCGTCGTGGAAGCCTTGGTCCGTTACCCTGTATTCGATGTGGGGTTGGGGTCAGGGGAAAATCGCAGTTATGTCTAAATTGTGGCGGCAAACGATACAGGGAACTAAAACGCTATTATGACAAACGAATAAAAAATGGATTTTCAATCAAAAATTCTGACACTGACTGTGTGCCTGACAAGGATAAAATTATAAGAACTCCTCAAGACTACATTGAAAGATTCTCCAGTGATGTTATTATTAGACCAAACAATGAATTAGACAAACAATAGTTAGTATACAATGAACCAAGAATTCAGACCACATCCCTTGATTACAAATTATGAAGCATCCAGTGATGGTGTTGTAAGAAACCGTAGGCTAAAGAAACCGGTCGGTTTTCTGAGTAATCAAGGGTATTTGAAGTTTGGCGCTGGAAAGAAAATTTATTACTGCCATCGTTTCGTGTATGAATGTTTCAATGGATTGATCAAAGATGGTTTTGTTATCGATCACATTGATTCTAATCCAAAGAATAATTCCTTATCAAATTTAGAAGCTGTTACACAGAGTGAGAATTTGAAACGAGGAAGGACTGGCACTTGCAAAATGGTTGGGAAGAGACCTGTGAAATCTTTTAATACAACAACTAACGCAGAAAAAATATTTCAATCAATGAATGAAGCCAGTGGGTATTTCAATATTTGTCAATCTTCTGTACAAAAGGTTGCAGAGGGGATTTATCTATCGGCCATTTCAAAAGAGACAGGACAAAAAATTCGATTTTCGTATGTCTAATAACATCAAGGGAGATAACTCTTTCATAAACAAGGGAGATAACTCTTTCATAACAAGGGAGAAAACTCTTTCATAACCAAGGGAGATAACTCTTTCATAAACAAGGGAAATAACTCCCTTAGATTCTGATTCAGCGGCGGGGTATTGTTTTGTAAGAAAAGAAATCAAATATAAAATGTTTTCAAACGATTATATTCTTTTTTTAGTGTTTAAGTCGAATAATCGGTCTTATTTAAATACTGTAAAACAGCATTAATACGTAATTCAAGAAAATAAAGTAACACACCCTGTGGATTGCTGTATTAAGTCACCTTATATACTCTCTCCCTTAGAATTCACAACTAAAAATATCTACCATTGACTACACTAATATATGTCGCTAAGACATTTTTTCTATTCAAAATTTGTTAGGGACTTATGTTATGTACGCTTATGTACTTGAAATTTTGGAAATATAGGATATTAAATATCAATTCTTCAACTCTCTTATTTGATAAATTGCACAGGTGGCTAACACATTATTGGATATTAATCTGTCCTTAGTATAACTGGACTGAATTTGAAATAAGTGCGACCCTTTTGTTTCAGGTGTGGACTGCGGCTGTGGCCTTGCTGTCTCTCTCTTGTGTGCTCTTGTGTGTGTTGCTGTGTCGCTGCGCTCCTGGACCTGGACCCTTTCCTCCTTTGCCGTTGCTGTTGGCTCTGGTCGGTTGATATCGAATGGGGGTGGGTGTGTGTATGCTCTATTCCTACCCACCCCATAGGCTTCCATTTCCCTTGATAGTTACTTTTTAGTAATTCAGGGGAACGCCTTAATTTATAGTGCATTTAAGCACTTTTAAGGGAGGGAGTAACACCCCTCCCACCTAAATGGGTACCGACATGGTACCTATAAAAGATGTACAAATGCCCCTAGTGGGCGGTTACATCTATAAAACACCCAAAGTCAGTCATTGTGTCAACTCGGCATTTCGATCCTCCCGCATTGATATAAATAGTGTTAGCATAGTGTTTGCTAGTATCATCATTCATCAAGAACTATAGAGAAGAACAGACGTGTTGGACCACTCCGGACCGAAGCCACCTGTTCCCAGATTTGACCACCACCACTAACTCTCTCACGCACTACGATCTATTCTTTTACTCAAGCACTAGAGTAAAGGAGGGGATTTTACTTGGTTTATAGCACCAAAATAAACCAAGGTTTTGCCCCACAGCGTATCAGAGTTGATGTATTCTGTGCCAGCTGCTAGTGTACCACCACCATCGCCACCAGCAACCAGACGCCTGCTACCACCACCACCAACAACCTCCTCCTTTCTACGCAAAAGGACCCAGCAGCTAACCAGAAGTCCACTACCACCAGCCACTACTACAGCAAAGGCAGCCAGGACTTCTGCAACAATATTATTTAGGATAACTGTAAGTCGTATAGAACTAAATTATACTCTGTGCTTAAAAACAAGGTTACCTTAATCCTCATACATCTTTCAAAACCGCTACTCTCTCTCAATACTATTCTCACTCAAATTCTAAAATACATTTAATCGAACAATTATTGTTATTCACAAGCGTAGGACTCATACTACAACAAGCTTGGGTTGCATTCGCAATTGAGAAAGGTTAGTCCTGTCCTCTAATTCGAATCTTGCAATCATCAACAATAATTCAATTCAATTAAATATATAACCTTTTTTCTTCCCTACCCTATCACTTTTCAAACTACAAATCAAAAGCTAGATATTAAAACTTATTATCCCTCAAATAAATCAAATACAATATGGCCGACCAACTAAATAGTCAGAACAAAGGAAAAATGGCCGCCACCCAAATTAAATCAGCCGCCAAAACTAACAAACAGGCTATGCAACAAAGGCAAGGGCAGGCACGTCGTATGAACAACGCACACAAAAAAGTGTACCGAAGTACAGATAAGCCATTAAATTCAAGCAATAACAGCAATGAGAGAAAATCTAGAGTATATTCAACACCTGAATTAAACATGCTAAAGAAAGAGGCGGCAAAACTTGACCCGCTATCCCCAGTCTTATTTAATTTTCATGATGAATCTATCCAAATTGAAGACTTGGACGCCACATTGGCACCCGGCGATTCCCCACAAAATCCAACCACTCCATTAGTATTCTCCCCCGTTAAAAACCATGTAGGGACACCAAACACATTTTCGGCGGACGTGGTGGAAAACACCCCCAAACCGAACATTCAAAAATCAAATAGGGACTTCCAACTCCAACTTAGCGGACGTGGTGGAAAACACCCCAAACCAAACATTCAAAAACCAAAAAGGCACTCACAACTCAAACAAAGCGGACGTGGTGGAAAACACCACCACCCGAACAATTCAAATTAGGACAACCAAAAATTCGGCGGACGTGATTGAAAACACCACAAACCGAATCAATCAATCAATAAGATGAGTTTTAAGTGATTCGTCCCGAGGGCTCTTATCACTGTTTTATCCGTCAATGGACGGTTATTTAATTTATCCTGAGGGTGGGAATAAGCCACCACCCTGCAGGCGTTTATGTGTTCATAGTGGAACACTTATTTAATTTGGCCGTCACATCTGATTAGCTATTGAGCTAATACTGTGTGATTGGAGGGCCACATGCCATATGAGTGGGAATAGTTCCAGCACACACTCATATTAATCCATTTGGTGGTATTTGGTTATTTCTGGACGTGCTAAGCACGTGTAGTTGCTGCTGCAGAGGTAGCGGGCGAGTTGAGAGTGCCTGGCAAGGGCGACTTTGGTTGTGGGGACCTATCCCTATTTAGATACCCTGTGCTGTTCTTGGGGTATACAACGTTTGAGATACAGTGTTTGTTGTTTTGAGGTGCACAGTGTGTGTTTATTTATTAATGTTTTCCTATTGTTTTTTGTGCAACATTGTGTTGCTGTGTCTGATGATCTTGGGGTTTTGATCACCTTATATACACTATTTGGGGTCCTATTTGTGCCTTATTATCATAGTTTTTTGGTTATACTTGCAGCCTTGTGCCGCTGGACCTGATAGTCTTGGATTTTGACTACCTTATAATAGCTAATTTTGAGGTCCTACGTAATTTCTACCTTATATTTTTGGTTTGCAACCTTGTGTCGCTGGGCCTGATAGTCTTGGTCTTTTTAGACTACCTTATATGTACTAATTTTGGGTTTTCTATCTTGTTTCTATCTAGTTATGGTCCACCGGTCTCGGTGCACCGTTGGTTCTACTTAAGTTTCCTGGTTATTAATATGATATTTTAGCACTGTATACTCGGTTGAATTACATATAGAGAAAGTTTGTAGAGATAGGAGTGAGTAGAAGAAGTGGATTGATTATTTGTGTACCTATGTCCTTGCTTATCTACTTAGCTGTTATTTTTCCCTTGAGTTTATGTCACCCTACTATTGCGATGTTATTTACATTGTGTTTTATTTATGACCTTATTTGTTTATTTTCCCTGGTGTTGTGTTCCTATTTGTGCGGTTTTTATCTAATATAAGTAGCTAATCCTCTAATTATGGGGTTAGTTATGAGGTTTTTATGACTGAGTGATAACGGATGGGTCCCTGCCTAGTTCAAGGGGCCGTTAAGCGACACGTCAGGGTTGCCCATTGTCGCACTCAGTGGTTTTAACTTAATATAATTAGCTATTTCTCTATTTAACTGAGTGGCAACAGTTGAGTCCCTGCCTAGTTCAAGGGGCCGTTAAGCGACACGTCAGGGTTGCCCAATTTGTTGCACCCAGTGGTTTTAACTTGATATAATTGGCTATTTCTCTATTTTATGGGGTTAGTTTTAAGGTTTTGGTAACTGAGTGATAACAGATGGGTCCCTGCCTAGTTCAAGGGGCCGTTAAGCGACACGTCAGGGATTGTCCATTGTCGCACCCAGTTCCGTGCATTTTACTTAATTTGAGGTGGTCCTACACTGCCTAGTTTTCAGGGTGTGTTTGTTTGTTTAGTAATATAACTTTATATCTTTCCTATTTTCTCTATATTTTTAAGGAATTCTAGCATGTGTTTGTGTGTTTCTGCTATGTTGGGGTTTGTTGTTTGTATAATTTCTGGGTATGTAAAAGGGGCTTTTATACTTTTTTGTTTTGATCTGAGTTTGTCTCTTTCCTTTTTGGTTTGGCTACACTCGTTGAAGATATGGTGGAGATCTTCAGGGGTGTTACAGGTGTAGCAGTTTATGTTATGTGGAAAGGGTCCTATGTATTTGCCCAGGCTGTTTGCCAGCATGGTTTTGCCTACTGTTATTCTATTGATGATTGTTTGTTCAGTAGGTAAGCCCTTGGGTGGTTTCCTATTTCTATTTACTTCCTTAACAGTAGTGTACAACACTCTCCCTTTTGTACTAGTTTCCCAATCATTTTGCCATTTTCTATCTATTTGGTTATTTATTAAGCTGTATAGTTCTGATGAACTATATTGTAGTGGCTCGAAATTTGGTTCGTTTAGTTTTTCTTTGGCTAGTTTGTCAGCCATTTCGTTGCCTCTGATTGCAATGTGGGAGGGGATCCACATGAATTCTATGATAATGTTCTCGTTATTTAGTTGTTTTAATTTGGCATTTATTTTATTGAGGAATTCTTCCCTACTTTTAGTGGTGTTTGTTTGGATTGAAGAGAGGACGCTTAGCGAGTCACTAATAATCACTGTCTTATTGGGTTTTGATTCTTCAATCCACTGTATTGCTTTTAGGATGGCCCAGAATTCAGCTGTGTAAATAGAGCAGTAGTCTGGGAGACGGCTGCCTATTTGTATGTTATGTTGGGGTATGACTAGAGCAGCAGCTGTTTTGTATGGATTGGTAATTTTGGAGCCATCCGTGTAAATTTTGGTATATTGTTGGTATTTTGAGTTTATAATTTCTAAGGCATCTGCTTTGAGTGTTATTTCTTGATTTTGTTTGTTGCCTTTTTGAATTAGGGAGGTGTCGACTTTAGATTGTACGTTGGTCCAAGGTTCGTGTGCGTACACTACGTTATATTCTAATGGAAATAGTTCCACTGGTAATGTTGATTTTAGTAGATGGACTTGTTTTCCCATAGGTAGTTTTTGTTTTAGGCCTTTTCTAAATGGGATATTGGTTTTATTTATAGCCAAGAGTGTGGGGTGCGTTTTGGGGTGGGTGGACAGCCGCGCTGCATATTTTAAGATGAGTTCTTGCCTTCGTAGATGTAAGGGCAATTCTCCTGTTATAACCTGCAGTGCGGCGGTCGAAGTACCTTTCAGAGCTCCGGTACTTTTTAATAAGGCCAATCGTTGGATGTTATCCAGTTTTTGAAGTTGTGTTTTGGAAGCCGATGAGTATACTTGGCAACCATAATCTATTTTGGATCTTATGAGGGCTCTATATAATTTTATTGATGTTTCTTGATCAGCACCCCACTTGGTGCCTTTAAGGCTTTGTATTAAGTTTAAGTCTCGGCTGCACCTCTTAACTAAGTCATCTATGTGGTATGCCCATTTTAGATGTTGGTCATAGTACATACCCAGAAATTTAGCTACTTTTACAAATTTAATTTCCCTATCCTGTATTGTTAATTTAGGATATATTATATTTTTTCTGTGTGGGGTGAACAGTACAGCTACCGTTTTTTGGTGCGATAGTTTAAATCCCCATTGATTAGCCCAGTTTCCGATATTATTTAGGCTATTTTGTATTTCAGAGATGATTTTGCGGTTGGAGGGGTTTCCTGGTCTCCATAGGCCGCCATCATCAGCAAATTGTGATAATTCTACTTTGGTAGTTGCCATATTTTTATCTAGGTCGTTTATCATAATGTTGAAGAGGGTGGGGCTGAGTACACTTCCTTGTGGAGTTCCGTTTTCAAGGGAGTGTTTCTCAGAGTAAGTTGCCCCTACCCTAGTTGTTATCGTGCGGTCTGTTAGAAAGTCTTGTATAAAATTAAACATTCGTCCAGTAATGCCATAGTTATTTAGTTTGGCTATAAGGCCTTTGGTCCATACTAGATCGAATGCCTTCTCGAGATCGAGAAATACCGCAATGAGGTTTCTGCTTGCTTTCTGTTTGGCGTTAAATGCTAGCTTTATAGCAGTTTCAAGTCTTACTAGTTGATCGGTGGTGGAGCGCTTGTTTCTGAATCCACACTGATTTTCAGATAGTAGGTTATTTTTAGTAAGGTGTGACTTGAGTCTATTATTGATGATTGTTTCCATGATTTTACATATGTTGTTAGTTAGAGAGATTGGCCTATATGAGTTTATATCATGGCTGTCTTTATTAGGTTTTAGGATGGGTATTACTATCGCATGTTTCCATTTTATAGGTAGCTTTCCTGTGTCCCATATTTGGTTAAGGAATTTTAGTATTACATTAATTATGTTAGGAGGTAGGTGCTTATATATTATGTATCCTATTTTATCTTCCCCAGGTGAAGTTTCTTTTTTTGTTTTAAGTGCCTGGTCCCATTCATATTTGGTTATTTCGTTATTTAGTGTGGAATCTTTGGGTCCCAGGTCTTGGAATATTTGTGTATTAACTCTCTCTTCAATTGCCCTATGTAATTGAAATTCTGTGGTGTGGTTGCTGTTCTTACTCATATTTGAAAAATGTTGGACTAATAAGTCAGCTTGTTCTTTATCGCTGGAGGTGTTACTTAATTTGGGAGTATTGTTTGAGTTTCTTCCCCTGATTCTTCTTATTTTGTCCCATACTTGTTTAGTGTTTGTTTTTCGGTTTAGAGTACCACAGTATGTTTGCCAAGTTGCTAATTTTGCATCTTTGATTAGTTGTTTCAGTTTATTAGCAAGGTTTTTATATTCCAAAAAGTGTGCAGTGACGTTAGATCGTCTGAATGTATTTAGAGCTTTGATTTTGGCTTGTTTGGTTGTCTTAATTTCATTATTCCACCACGGTACACTTAGTTTAGATGTTTTGGATTTAGTGGTGGGGATGCTGTTTGTTGCAGCTAAGTTAATGACATTAGTTAAGTTTTCGTAATATTGATTTATGTCATTAGATTCTAACTGTGTTGTATCTTCATTAATTAGAATATGTTGAAATGATTCCCAATCAGCTTTATTATAATTCCACCTGGGGATGTTTGTATGTACCTGTGCCTGCACAGTCATCTGCAGGGTGGTGATAACTAGGAAGTGGTCACTGCCCACCACAAACCGAACAATTCAAACCGAACTAAATACATCCAAAAACCCAACAAATAAAGCGGACGCAGTCGAAAACACTCCTTTCCAAACACATGAAAGGAGTCAATCGTATGCACAAGCCGCCAAGAAAACCAAATACCACTCTAGCCAAACCCCAGGACCATCCAAGCAATTAACTGAGGAAGACCTAATCTACCCCTCCCCTACTAAGAGGACCCCGACCCCCAACCCAATCTCAGTCCCTAAAACCTGGGACGGAAAAGGAAAGGGAAAAGGGCCCTCCAAAAAAGGAAATAAAACAGTAAACATTGAAATCCCTGAACAAATGAATCAAAATGTCAACCCGCCACCTTTACATAAAAAAACAGCAAACATAGGGCCCAAACCAAAATTTCATAGGCTAGAACTAACACTCTACGTTCACAGCAAATCAACCCAATTCTTAAACCTCTCCACAAATAGTCTAGTAGGGGCTCTACTAAGGGTACATCAAAGCCCCTGCAAAATCATAAGGCCCAATAAAGATTACATTATCCTACATTGTAACACCAGCTCTCAAGTAGCAAAGTTTCTAGAAATTGAAAACATAGGTGGGATTCCAGTGAAGGTTACGAAACCATACAAACTTACCAACCCACTAGAGAGAACAGCCAACATCAATACCAACCAAAATAAGGAAAAACCCACACCTACCCCCAAAACACCGCAAGCAACCAAATATAAAGCGGTAGTACAATTAACAGGGCAAATGTCCCTTTGGGACAATAAGAAACTAAACGAAGAGCTCATAAAGGGGGGAAACAACATCACCAAAAATTATCAAATAGGGAAAAGGTCGCCCAAATACTCAATAAATATAATAGAGACCGAAACACCCTTACCAGAACTAATCCAAATAGGCTCGTCAGGATCAAAATATAGAGCAGAACCCTACAAAAACAAACCCAGGTTCTGCTCCAATTGTAAACACTGGGGCCATTTTACAAATAAATGTAGGAGACCATACAAATGCTACAACTGCGGGGGGCCACACAAGGGGCAATGCCAAAGGATCAATCCAAAATGTGCCCAATGCCAAGGCACCCATTTACCAAAATCCCAAATATGCCCCGCAACAATCAGGGAAAAACAAATAATAGACACTATGGACAAAAATCAAGTAGATTACAGGACAGCTAGAAAAAAATGCAACACAAATAGAACAAACAGGAAAGACCAACAAAATGAAAACAACATAGGGAATGAAATAACTAACGAGGTAATTAAGATAGTAAAATCCATAGAAACCATCATGGATAAAATAAAACAAAACAATAATAGCAACAACCAAGGATTACAAAACGCCCTCAAAAAAACCAAAAATCAACTAAAAACACTAATTGTAGCAAATGAACCCATTAGAAATGGCTGACACAACTAATGGAAATGTTTCAATATGGCAATGGAATGCAAGAGGACTATTCAATAACTTAAATGAATTAAAAATAAAATTAATTAATTCCAAAACAAAACCTGATATCCTCTGCATCCAAGAAACACAAATAACTAATAAAAATAAAACATTGCCTAATATACAGGGCTACACCCCAGGATACTTCCAAAATCGACAGGAAAGATCAGGGGGAGGCTTAGTCATGTATGTAAATAACAACATAACAACAATAGAACCAATACCTATAACAACAGAGGTAATAAGTAATTCTCACATAGAAGTACAATCAATTAAAGTCAAAATAGGGAATAACGACTTACAAATCATTAATATTTATGACCCGGGGACAAGCACCCATAATCAAGAAGATATACTTAGAGCAATAACTACCCTAATCACTAGTGAGCGCACCGTCATATGCGGCGACTTTAATGCCCATAATAAGCTGTGGGGGGGGGGGGGGAAAATGACGGATAAAAGGGGAAGGTTGATTGAGGCCTGGGCCAATACATCAACCCTAACCATACTCAATGATGGGGCCGGAACTCGATTAAACCCGACAAACGGCACCTTGACCGCCATTGATCTCACTCTATGCACACAAAAACTGGCACAAGTGGCGGAGTGGGAGGTGGATCAATCTGACCCGATGGGCAGCGACCACTTCCTAATCATTACCACTCTGCAGATGACGGTGCAACCAATAGTGCAAAATAAACTCCCCAGGTGGAACTACAATAAAGCAGACTGGGATTCGTTTAAAGAAATACTAAATAACGAAAACACATCCCATTTCGAATCAGATGACATTGATATATATTACGAAAACATAATGCAAGTAATAACCAACGCTGCAACAAAAAGCATTCCAACCAGTAATTATAAGGCAGCAAAGCTCAGTGTACCATGGTGGAATGAAGAAATTAAACTAACTAAACGATCCAAAATCAGAGCGCTAAACAAGTTCAAAAGATCCAATGTCACTACCCACTTCCAGGAATATAAAGATCTAGATCAAAAATTAAAACAACTAATCAAAGATGCCAAAACAAAAACTTGGAAAGAATATTGTGGCACACTAAACAACAAAACAACTACTAAAAAAGTATGGGATAAAATCAGAAGGATTAGGGGGAAAAAGACCACAAACGCCCCTAAAATAAGTAACACCTCCAATGATAAAGAACAAGCTGACCTACTAGCTCAACATTTTACTAGCATGAGCAATAACAGCAACCATACTATAGAATTTCAAAACCACAGAAACAATGAAGAAAAAACAAATAAGCATATATTTAAAGACTTAGGACCTAAAGAATCCCCTTTAAACAATAAAATAACAAAATATGAATGGGATCAAGCACTGAAAACTAAACAGGAAACCTCACCTGGGGAAGATAAAATAGGGTACATAGTATACAAACAACTACCTTCTAACATAGTCAGTGATATCATAAAATTCCTTAATAAAATATGGGACACAGGAAAGCTACCAAAAAAAATGGAAACATGCGATAGTTATACCCATCCTCAAACCCAATAAAGATAGACATGACATCAACTCATATAGACCAATATCTTTAACGAACAACATATGCAAAATAATGGAAACAATAATTAACAACAGAATCAAGTCACATCTTACTAAACATAATCTACTATCAGAAAATCAATGTGGATTCAGAAACAAACGCTCCACCACAGACCAATTAGTAAGACTTGAAACCGCTATCAAACTAGCCTTCAACTCCAAACAAAAAGCGAACAGAAACTTAATTGCGGTATTTCTCGATCTCGAGAAAGCATTCGACCTAGTATGGACCAAAGGCCTTATAGCCAAATTAAATGATTATGGCATTACTGGGCGAATGTTTAACTTTATTAAAGATTTCTTAGCAAACCGCACTATAACAACTAGGGTAGGGGCAACATACTCTGAGACTCACTCCCTTGAAAACGGGACTCCACAAGGAAGTGTACTCAGCCCCACCCTCTTCAACATAATGATAAACGACTTAAATAAAAACTTGGCTACTAACAAAGTAGAACTATCCCAATTTGCGGATGATGGCGGCCTATGGAGACCAGGAAACCCCTCCAGCCGCAAAAACATCTATGAAATCCAAACCAGCCTAAATAATATTGGAAACTGGGCTAATAAATGGGGTTTCAAACTATCGCACCAAAAAACGGTAGCTATACTGTTCACCCCAAATAGAAAAAACATACAATACCCAAAACTAACCATACAAAATAAGGAAATCAAATTTGTAAAAGTAGCTAAATTTCTGGGTATGTATTACGACCAACACTTAACATGGGCACACCACATTGATGACCTAGTTAAACGATGTAATCAGGACTTAAACCTAATAAGAAGTCTTAAAGGGACACAATGGGGAGCTAATCAGGAAACCTCACTAATGCTGTATAGGGCACTAATAAGATCAAAACTAGATTACGGCTGTCAAATATACTCATCAGCCACAAAAACTCAACTACAAAAACTAGATAGAATACAAAGAATAGCCCTAATAAAAAGCACTGGAGCTCTCAACTCCACCTCAACAGCCGAACTGCATGTAATAACGGGAGAATTGCCCCTACATCTGAGGCGGCAAGAACTCACTTTAAAGTATGCAGCGCGACTGTCCACCCACCCCAAAACACACCCCACCTTACTGGCCATAAATAAGACCAACATCCCTTACAGAAAAGGCCTAAAGCAAAAACTACCCATGGGAAAGCAAGTCCATATATTAAAATCAACATTACCAGTGGAACTACTCCCATTAGAACCTAACATAGTGTACGAACACGAACCTTGGAATAACGTACAATCTAAAGTCAACACCTCCCTAACTCAAAAAGGCAACAAACAAAATCAGGAACTCAACTTAAAAATAGAAGCCTTAGAAATAATCAACACTCAGTACCACCAATATACTAAAATATACACGGATGGCTCCAAAATTACTAATCCATACAAAACAGCTGCAGCAATGGTCATACCAGAGCATAAAGTACAAATAGGCAGACGCCTCCCAGACTACTGCTCTATTTACACAGCTGAATTCTGGGCCATCCTAAAATCATTACAATGGATTGAAGAGTTCAAACCCAATAAGACAGGGATTATTAGTGACTCGCTAAGTGTCCTCTCTTCAATCCAAACAAACACCACTAAATGTAGGGAAGAGTTTCTCAATCAAATAAACACCAAACTAAAACAACTCGATATCGAAAATATTACTGTAGAATTCTTGTGGATCCCCTCCCACATTGAAATTAAAGGCAACGAAATGGCAGACAAACTAGCCAAAGAAAAACTAAACGAACCAAATTTCGAGCCACTACAATATAGTACTTCAGAACTATACAGTATAATAAATACGCAAATAGATAAAAAATGGCAAAACGATTGGGATACTAGTACAAAAGGGAGAGTGTTGTACACTACTGTTAAGGAAGTTAACAGGAATATAAAACCGCCCAGGGGCTTACCTATAGAACAAACAATCATAAATAGAATAACTATAGGTAAAACCATGTTGGCAAACAGCATGGGAAAATATATAGGACCCTTTCCTCATAACATAAACTGCTACAATTGTAACACCCCTGAAGATCTCCATCATATCTTCAACAATTGTACCAAAACCAAACAAGAAAGGGACAAATTTAGATCGAAACAGCTAGAAATTAAAGCCCCCTATACATACCCAGAGATTTTACTAAACTCAAATACAAACTTAGCAGGGACACATAAAAATATGATAGAATTTCTTAAAAACATAGAAAAAATAGATAAAATATAAACCACACTCACAATAAAATCCCTGAAAAAAACAGGAAATGTAGGCCCATAAACGAATCATCAAGGAACCTCTTAAAGGACGGGTGAGCTAAGCAACGGTACGGACCATGGTGCGGTCTCTGGGCACAACTATGGACAACCTTTGACGTGTCGCTTAACGGCCCCTTGAACTAGGCAGAGGCCCAATTGTTGTCGCTCAGTCACCAAACCTCACGGACTGGACCGGGGGCGGTCTCCTGGGTGTGACAGTGAAAAACCCTTGACCGTGTCGCTTAACGGCCCAGGATATTTCCTGCAAGGACCCACTAGTCATCATCTAGTTGACCAAACCACACACCTGACCTTAAAATGAGGAAAACTTAGGAAAACAAAATAAGCCACATTAACCTGAATACAAAACACCATAATGGTCATAAATAGGTACATCAAAAAACAACCAAACCAAAACAAAATGATAGGATACCATCAAATTTCATAGGCAGTAGGAAAAGACAACACAAAACCAAAAGCTACCTCCCTACTCACCACTTTCTGCCTCTGATCTGTCACTTCTTAACCTCTCTCAGTAATACAAATAAAGTATACAATGCAAATCTGCACATCATGCAATATCTAGGATAACTTAAGTAGCACAAACCAGTGAACCGAGACCGGAGCACATAAACTAGATAGAAAAATAGGATACGACCCCAAATTAGATATATAAGGTAGTCTAAAAAACCCAAAGACTATCAGGCCCAGCGGCACAAGGCCGCACATAAAACTAAAAAAAAAAATAGAAAATAAGCACGATAAGACCCTAAAACCTAGAACATATAAGGTAGTCACAACCCAAGACTATCAGGCCCAGCGGCACAAGGCTGCAACTATAACCAAATGCACACAAATTAAGTCACTCATAGGGCCCCAAATAGCGATTATAAGGTGACCCAATCCCAAGGTCATCAGACACCGCAACACAATGTTGCACATAACAAAGTAGAACAAACAAACTCAAATAAATATAACACAAAAAAAAAAAAAAAAAAACTACAAATAACAACACAAAAAGCATTGTATACTTTAAACTACTCTAGACAAAAAGCACAGAGTATATAAATAGGGGATAGACTCAGAAAAGCAGCCTATCAAGCCTGGCCCTTCGCCTCGCCCACTACCTGCTCCGCCTGCTCCAGCAACTACACGTGCTTAGCACGTCCATTAAAAACCAATAACACCGGATGGCATGAATATGAGTGTGTGCTGAAACTATTCCCACTCATATATATACACAGGCCCTACAATCACACCGCAGTAGCTCAATAGTTACTCAGATGTGACGGCCTAATTAAATAGTGTTCCCTGAACACATAAACGCCTGCAGGGTGGTGGCTCCATACCCACCCTCAGGATAATTAAATAACCGTCCATTGACGGATAAAACAGTGATAAGAGCCCTCGGGACGAATCACTTAAAACCCATTATTCATTCATTCATTGTGTCAACTTGTTTTATGGGTTATCTCCCCTTAAATTGTGATGCAGCGGCGGGGCATTGTTTTGCAAGAAAAGAAATAAAACATAAAATGTTTTCAAACGATTATATTCTTTGTTTTAGTGTTTAATTCAAATATGCGGTCTCATTTAAATACTGTGAAACACCATTAATACGTAATTCAAGAAAATAAAGTAACACACCCTGTGGATTGCTGTATTAAGTCACCTTATATACTCTCTCCCTTAGATTGTGTCAACTCATTGATTCAGGCAGAGAACCCCGAAGAGAACGGACCGGTCTTTTTAGCACGGAGAGTTAGCTGTGGAAGGCAGTGAGAAAAGGCGCCACTATAGGACTGAACAAAATAATGCAGCCATACGAGCAGCCTAGGTGTGAGGATGTAATAAAACACCCCACTGGAACCAAACTACAGCAGCCACGTCAAAAAGAAATATTCTACAGAGCATGGAGGACTGAGGCTAATTGGCGGACGAGAGGCCACGTGGAACTCAAAATGGCGTCCTCACCAGAAAGAAGGACATGGGCCCAGCAACGTCACCTGAAATTGTTTCAAACAGTCATACAGAAACATTTACTCCATGAAATCTGCGGAACAAAGAGGAAAACCGACCATGGTAAGAGGATAACTCCCAAGGTCAACCTACTGCCACGTGTAACAGACGTTCCGGGGATACATGTATAACGACAACGGTTTTTTATTCATTTGCCTGAATGATAATAGGGACTCATTTGGCTCTGAGTTTCCCTCTTCGACTAACTATTTGGCCCTGAAAAGACTAATTTGACCTTTTGGAACTGCCTTCAATAAATTCATAACCAAATTTACCTACCATTGACTACACTTTTATATGTCGCTTAGACATTTTAATTTTAAATTCCTAGGGACTTTGTATGTACGCTCATGGTACTAAGTCCCTTTTTATGTTAGGATGATTAATAAATATTTATAACTCGGATATTTGGCTAATTGCACAGGTGGCTTACACACTATTGGTTGTTAGGCTGTCCATTAGTATAACTGGACTGAATTTGATGCATGAGCGCGTGATTGGCTCTTCGCCACCCTTGCTGCCTGCAGCAGTTAATTCACGTGCATGCACGCCCAATAACTACGCAGATACAGGCGATATGAGAAAACTTTTTCTCTCGCTTTTCTCTACTGCTATTGCAGAGGTAGGCACATACAAAGAATACTGAAGGGGTGGGTGTGTGTGGGTTCTATTCCTACCCACCCAAATGGCCTTCCAATCACACCGCGTCAGTACAATTATTGACCAGATGTGACGGCCAAATTAAATAGTGATCTGTTATCACATAAACGCCTGCAGGGTGCGCGGCACCATTCCCACCCTCAGGATAAATTAAATAACTCCCCTTTGGGAGATAAAACGGTGATAAGAGTCCCAGGAACGAATCACCTTAAACAAATCTTATTCATTCATTCATTGTGTCAACTTGTTTTATGGGTTATCTCCCCTTAAATTGTGATGCAGCGGCGGGGCATTGTTTTGCAAGAAAAGAAATAAAATATAAAATGTTTTCAAACGATTATATTCTTTTTTTTAGTGTTTAATTCAAATATGCGGTCTCATTTAAATACTGTGAAACACCATTAACAAGTAATTCAAGAAAATAAAATAACACACCCTGTTGATTGACGCTGCTGTATTAGTCACCTTATATACTAAATGAAAGGTATAAAGCTGGGGCTTTCAAAGGCCAATCCGACCAATCAAAAATAACCCACGCCATTGACACGTGTGCGTGGTTGACTTTTCTCAATCATGCAACCGGGTTTAATTTCATGGGTTGCTTTCGATTGGTCGGATGGCCGTAGAAAATCCGCCCCGTCGTTTCATGTTTGTGCTGTCTTGTGCCGTCCCATCATCATTACATCATAAATTCCATCATCATTGAATTATAATCCATCCTTAATTAAGTTAATTAAGCGTTTGTATACCTACAATCTGCCACAACACTCGAGTGGAGATATATACGGTATTGTACTGTCCTTAATTAAGTATATGTTGTGACGTCACCCCCCAAGCATATCTTCTGGGCGGTCTAAGATGGCGTTTGCCACGTTAGGCCTCCCTTCCGGAGATGTATGTTTCGGGGTTCCTTTGGGCTTACTTGGATGTGAAGGCAACCAAGGAGTTCCAAAGATGTGTTGTCGTATATATGTAACCTCTAGGTCATTTTCACGTAAACATACCCTCTTGTGATTCTAACCCGTTATTTGACGAGTTAGATTCACTCTTAGGGGAATATATTTCCGGCGAATGTAAATATAAATGACCTAAAATAAATAACATCCATGGATGTAATTAGCTCTCCGTCACATTTGGGTAGCCCCGTATGGTGTTCAAAAATGAATTACCGGCCAAAAGAACGGTCATAGGGTCAAATCGAGATTGAAGAAATCTCAGAAAAAAAAAATGGAAATTTGAGAAAAATACTCAAAGAAAGAACCCTATGAAAGACACAGTGGCCTATATCAAGGGGGCCAAATGACTGACAACCGCTCATCATGGTTGTTATTTATTTTTGTCTGCATTTATTTTAAAAAATATATTTATATATACAGAATTATTTTTGAAAAATACATTTATATATACAGAATTATTTTTAAAAAATATATTTATATTTATATACAGACTGAATTCTGAAAAATATATTATATTTATATACAGAATTAATTTTAAAAAATATATTTATATACAGACTGAATTTTAAAAATATTAACGGCTCATTTATTTTTGAAAAATGAATTAGAAATATGTATTATCATATATGAATTCTGAAAATATGAATAGCATTATAGTTGAAATTGCAAAATTGAAAAGCCAGGATATTAGATTGTCAGATGGCTTAAATCCTGATCAAATTGTGTCTGATTTTCAGGATATACAATATGGTGTTAGCACTAACAAGTATATGCTACCAAAGAAATATGCACTCATCAAAAAAATTCAGAATTCTATTCGGGACTCTCTTGCATTTTCCAGTGAAGTAGGTGTGTTTGTTCCGTTATATACTATCGTTGAAGGAATACGAAAAGAATTGGGTAACGAATATGAATTGAAAAAGGAAGTTAATTCTAAAATTAGAAACCTACAAGCGTTAATTCAAGAAAATGAACGATTTTGATTGACCGACCCTCAAAAGATTTTGTCATTTTGTCTACTTGACCGTAAAATCTCCTTGAGATTTTCATTTTTTTAGCATTTTTTGATTGAATCAGTGAAAATATTTCACACTGCGAAAATAAACTTTTAAGAACTTTTCCCTATGGAAAATCCCATGCAAAATCGACTCCTTGACCCTACGAGGTTTTTTACCAAAAATCGATGAAAAATGACCAAAAATCACTGAAAACAGACAAAAATTGATGAAAAATGGCTAAAAATCATCAAAAATGAGTTTTAGCAGCTTTTCCCTATGGAAAATCCCATGTAAAATCGACTCCTTGACCGTAAAATCTCAAAGAGATTTTCAACTGAAAACCAACAAAACTTTCAAAAAATCAATGAAAATCAATGAAAAACCACCAAAAATCAATGAAAAACCACCAAAAACAGTGAATAAAAAATAAAAATATTTCACAGCAATAAAAATAAAAATATTTCACAGCAATAAAAATAAAAATATTTCACAGCAATAAAAAATTGGACCGTTAGGGATGGAATCATCGATGGGAAAAATTGTTTTGCAATTGAAAAATGGTTTCTGATTTCAAATAATGGTCAATGAAGCATTAACGACCCGATTGGCTCGTGAACGATTAGATGCAATTAAGAAATTTATACCTATTCGCGACTCTGTCAGGAATAAACTGCAACAACGACAGAGTCTTCAGATTGATTTTGCTGAGGGATCTGAAGAGTTGTTTAAACCAATAACTACAACAACGAAACAGATAGTGTCAACAATCTCTGAACAAGGAAAAAAACAAGAAGAGACTTTTCTCCCTGTGTTAGAAAAAATAGCAAAAAGAACTAAACAAACAAAAAAGTCTTTAGAAACACTTCCAGTAGATATAGTAGCTACTTCACGGCAACAACAAAAAAAAAAGAGCGAGTACTAGAAGAACTAGGTGCTACTACAAGAAAACAAGAAGAGGAAGAAGACGTTACTATAGAAAAAATGTATTCACCGCAAACTATATTTACATACTATGCACACAGCATAATTAAAAGTTTTAAAGATGACAATAGTTTAATTAACTTTACCGTGCGGAATTTTTCACTAGATCAAAGAGAAATAGCTGTAAACAAAGGGTATAAAGAGTATATAAAAAACGACGAGAATTGGATAAAAAAAGTATACCTGGCAAACCGTGGTAGATTTAGAATCACAGAAAGTAACCGCAATGATTTTGAGAGTTTTAAAGACAAAGTATTGAGTAAAATAGAGTATCCAACTGGATTTTTTGGTAAAGAGGAGTCAACTGGAGATGGGTATTTAGGCAGCGGCATAGTTGAAAACACTAGCGTTACTTGTCCTGGTAACATTCTCAGTGATATATCACGGTTAGAAGTCCTCATCGGAGGGAAACGAGCCGGAAACAACTCTCCGGAAATAATTAATGAAGCAGCTGATATCTGTAGACGATTATTTGCCGGTGGTATCATGGACATTAATGTATATCGAAAACTCATTGCTGAATTAGTTGAAAATCACAAAGATGCCCATGGTTATTACAGCGATTGATCACTAATTAAAAAACTACTAGTTTTATAACAAGATGATTATACACTACAATCATGATAAACCAACCCCCGTCTATGTAGTTAATTCACGGTTTCCAGTTTATAGAGCATGCTACGGAGATGGTTTAGGTAATACCATTGCAGGGTTATTTGCAAGAATGGCCCCAAAAGTGATGCCGTTAGCTAAACAATTAGGAATGAAAGCCATTGATGTTATTCGTGATAAGGGTATTGGTGCTGTTGGAGATCTTGCCGGAAAAGCGTTTTCAGCCGCGAAGAATAAAATAACATCATTAGTTAGACGGAAAAAGAAACAGGTACCATTGCCATCTACAGCGGAAATGCCTGCAAGTGTTAGTAAAATTATAAATAACGCAGTAGAACAGAAACTATCATCGCTGGGGACTCCAAGTGACCAGGATAACATGATAGCAAACATGATAGCAGGAAGTGGCCTTAAAAAACCACGACGAAAACGCTAGCGTTTTTCACGATGAAATCCTACAATTAGCAATGAAAATCTTTTACGATGAAAATCCGATTTAGACTCTAATAAATAGAATAAAATGTTTAAACGAACAGCTGATCCCGCGCTTGATATGGAAGCCAAAGTGGGTAAGGACGATTCAGTCCGCGATTTTCAATTTTATTCTTATCACGCAGCACAACCAGATCTCCGATCACGAATTGAACTTCAAGTTCATGATACTAGTAAATACTTTTTGCCTTGTGAAGCGTTTATTGAAGTAGAAGGAGAACTTGTAACAAATGATGCTGCTCATGATGATCCACCATATGACAATATCCCGACTATTAAAGTTGGTTTTGTTAATAATGGGATCATGGCGCTATTTGAAAGTGCAAGATATCTCATTGATGGAAAAGAAATTGAATCCATTGATCGTGATGTTGATGTGGCCACAACAATCATAGGGTTAGCGAGATATTCTGATGATTATACAAGATCAGCGGGTCCATCTATGATGTTTTCTAAGGATATTACTGATCACCCTGAACACAACCAGTATTCTAGAGTCAAGGCAACACATGCTTCTTCAGTTAATCCGGCACCAGCCGGATATACAAGACCAGCTGGTGATTTTGATGTCATAAATAATATTACTAATTACAACCTAGGGTTTGCAACACGCGTATTAACGTTGCAAGGACAGCGTCGACAATTTTCATGTGCAATTCCACTGCATCATACATTCGGATTCTGTAGAAACGTCCGAAAAGTTATTTATGGAGCGAAGCATACAGTAGCACTCGTGAGAAAGGGTACTGATAATGATGCAATCTGGCATGATGCTGGTGTTGCTGATGGTAAAGTCATTTTAACAAAACTATCATTATGGATGCCAGTGTTAACTCCATCAATTACCGCAGAAGAAAAATTGTTATCATTTATGGACCAAGGAGGAAAATCATTGTTGAGTTGGTTATCAGTGACTACGGATATCAAACAAGACAATGTTGATGATATATTTACTTGGCATCTGGCATCAAAACAAGGGGTTTCAGCTCCACGTCATATATTTGTGGCGTTACAGAATAATGAGCGAGTTGGTAATCAACAACGAAGTCATATGATATTTGATCAGTTAGGTGTTAGAGAGGTCTCACTGAGAATAAACGGACAGCAGGAACCATCTGAAGATGTACAACTTGATTACACTCACAACCATATTGCACGTGTATATCATAACCTGTTGTCATTTATGGCACGTGATCAAAATATGGATACTGGTTTGCAAATATCACAATTGGATTTTAAAAGTCTGTATCCGATTTATTACTTTTCATTGGAACATCTTGATTTAACAAGACAATCTGTCGTTGATATACACTTTAGAGCCCGTGTAACCCGTCCTGGTGGTATTATTAATTATAGAGCAGTTGCTGTCATTCTCAGTGATAAATCAATGTTGTTAGAAGGAGTTGGCGGACGAATGAGACTTATTGATGCACCAGTGGAAAATCTTTGATTGAAACTTTATAGCAATTAGATCAATCTGTGTTTGTATAATGTCGTATAGTAATATCAATGTGTCGTTGACACCTGGTCAGATAAAAAAATTGCAATCAAAATCCGCTAAACAATGTGGAACCACAATAACGCTGAAACCTAATCAAATGAATGGCGGGGCAAATAAATTGTCACTGACAACTCGTCAAGTGAAACATTTCAATGATGCTTTCAAGGATAAAAAGGTGTTCAGATCACTCTCTCTGCGGCTGCTATCAAAAACATGATTAAAACAGGAGGCATATTCCCGTTGTTAGCTGCGATACCAGCATTGATTGCAGCAGCAGCCCCAGCGGTGGCTAAAGCGGCAGCGTTAGGGGCTGTTGGTACCGCGGCAGGAATGGCACTAAAGAAAGCAACGGGGAAGGGGTATAAAAAAAGGGAAAGGGTCTAAGACTACCAGGAACCCCGTATTCATGGTACAGCGGAAAAGGCCTGAGACTAGGACCGGTTTATTAATTGAGGAACCGATGGTTCCAATGTCCAATTTTGATTTAATGGATGCTGCTAAAAAACTAGCCATAAAAACTTCAGAGGCGTTTTTATGAAGGATCAATTGCCGACACACCCAAATAGCGTTGAAACCGGTATTATTAATCTCGATAACAGCACTGGACCTGGTACTCACTGGGTTGCATACGCTATTGATCCACGTGGGATTGTCTATTTTGATTCATATGGATTAGCCCCGCCAAAAGAGTTTATGCGTTATATAAAAACTTTTCCAATGAAGACTTGGTATTCTACGCTACCAACACAACAAATGAATGATCCACCAATATGCGGCAGCGAAGTATTAAATGTCCTTAACGCTATTTCTAACCCAAGGGGGAAACCACCTCATATTGTCGTAAATGAATACTCTAGTAATCGCTTTTTAGAGAGAGAAAGAGTTTTACAATAACATGATTGATATTTGGGGAAGACTTCTGAAACCCAAACCCGATGACACTGCAACCGGTGATATAAAAAAAAAATTAAAGATGAAATCGCTGAGACGTTGAATTTAACAAGTGTTGACCCGAATGAAATAATTGTATTTCAAGACAAACAGGGTAAATTGAAAACTAGTGATGTGTCGTTGGATGATATTTTAGTTAAACAACGACACGCAATCGAGAATACTATCGCGTTATTTTCGGATCAGGGTAAACTCATACCGGGTGTACTTATTTCGACGATTACAGACAGATTTAAAACTCTCAACGATGAGTTGAAAAATTCTGTGTTGGAACTAGCAACACTTCAATCTAAAACCGAAGAACACATAAAACAGTTTACCTCATTTCGTAGAAATATCATTGATAAATTTATTGGAACTACATTCGATAAAATTGATTTAAAACTTCCGGATATCAAAAAATCCATCGATGAGACGAAAATCTTCACCGAGGCCATCAAAAATGATTTTTCGAGGATGATAACAGTCATTGAAAAAACAAAAATTCCTCATGAGAAAACCAACAACTTAGTATACACGATCCAACACGGATCCTTTGCGTGGACACCTACAAACAACAAATTAGATATCACTGCAACCGTCAAGGGTATTTATCGATTAATACTAGTAACACCATTGACTCAATTTAATATTTCATCGTCCAGTTCATCCGGGGTCAATAATACGATTTCAACGATCATCGACAAGGATACAACTGAAAAGTTCACGATAACATCTACTGATAAAAATTTGGTTAGGGTCTCAACAACATGGTATATGGAATTCGTAGCGGATTTAAGTTGAAAATTGCAAAGCAATTTCACTAACGGTTTCAATTGAAATCGTAATTGAAAACGCTAGCGTTTTTAAAATAAAAATGATTTCATCATCGCAATATCGCTATGATCAGGTCAGAGAATTTCAAACTAGACTCAAAACCCTGTCTGAGGAGTATCAAATAAAAATAAAAAAATACCAACGAAGAATTACCGCAATTGATGTTACTGTGTACACTGTGAGTGGTGTAATCACCGGAGCTGGTATTATACTGTCTTCAGTGACAATGATGGCCCCGATAGCTGTTCCAATTTGCATTTCTGCGGCAACAACAATCGCGGGAATAATTTCAATTATAACAAAAAAATATCATCATGCAGCCAACGCAAACTACAAGACTACATAATTCAATTTCATGTTGTATCCACTGCATACTCGCAATTATCCTCGTTGATATCGTCATCGATCGATGATACAATTATATCAGAGAGTGAGTTTTCAGCGATGGTAGGTATTTACGATTCTGCGATGTCAAAATTAGAAATACATCATGAGTATAATAACAATGACAACACAGATGGAATTACTTCAACAAATAGTGGAGAACACAAACCCAGTACAAACCAGCATGATCTCAATAACATCAACGAATCCAGAATTCAGTGTGAATTTCCCTACCCCAGTCCCCGTGAAGGAAATCGCGTTAGCAAAATTACGAGTATACCACAGTTGGCCTAATATCAGATCAAAATCATTTGGTGGTCAACAACCGAATAATTCACTGGTGTTTGCAAATAAGAATAAAGACGACGGTACCCCAGACTGGAACGTTGTTTCCATACCAACCGGGTCATACCAAATTGAACAAATCAATAATGAATTCGCGCGTAGAATAAAATCGATTACTGGAAAAGAATCAAAAATAGCTATAACAGTTCATGAGCCAACACTATCATCTGCCATTGAAATAAGCACAGAAGGATACGTCGTAGATATCTTTCAAAGCTCAATAAGAACCGTACTGGGATGGCCTGAATTACCACCCCCGGGAAAAACCGTTGATTTACCAGAACCACAAAAAAATGATTATATCACCGACAGGATAAAATCTGATAATCCAGTAAAAGGCTATAGTGATTACAATAGAGTGAATTTTTTTCATGAATTGGTAGATCCTCCCACTAAAAGAAAATCCTACTTAATTCGACAGGATAAAATCACTGAAAATTTCACAGCGATGAATAATGATTTTTCATTGTTGTTGCCATCTCTTAAATCCGGTACTCTCACCCGAGATGAATTTATCAGCGTTGTAGAAACATGTAACAAAATCATCAATGACATGGAAACATTTCATTCACAAATTATTCAAGAAGTATTAGGTGACAGTAATCCTGCAACAAGAACTTTATTCACAACAGAATATACTATCCCCGTCAAAGATATTCCAGCATTCAAAATACCAGGATATAACGTACCAGAACTACAAAAATCTCTCGGTGACACCATCGATATTGGTTTTAAAATAATTCATGATGCATGGAAAAAAACACCATCAACTAACCTGACACATAATAATGACCCAGATGGTGGTGGCAGGCATATCGCTCCTGAAAACGTGAATATTTCATCGGTGATAGCGATCAATTTAGTATGTGATGTTATTGAGGGAAGTTATCAAATAAATCTAGAACGATCAAATCAAGCTCAGCAGGGATATATTCTTTATTCGTTTGCACCAACAGCTCCTCCAGGATTTTTAATAATTGAGTCCCCGGTGAATCCAGTCTATATGCGATGTCATAATAATTCATTAACCAGAGTTAATTTCAAACTCACTGACCAGTCTAATAATCTGATTGATTTACAAGATGAGGTTTTACAAATTAGTCTGTTTGTGAAATCCTAAGGATTTTCATCGTAAAACCCTAGGACACGATATCGTATCGGACTGGATAAAATATTCGGTTGAAATCGTAAAAGAATTATTAACCCATAGCAGCAGAGAGGGTGGATGACAACATAGTTGCGACCAAAATCGTAAAGTCTCCGTTTGCTAAATGGAAACTTATTTTTTTGGGTTAAAATGAGATTCGTAGGAAGCCTTATTTTGTCTAAAAAGGTTGTAGGGTTCACCCTCTCTGCTGCTCAACGGTTCATTGTACATCGGCCGAAAATGGTGGAGGAAATGATACTTTGTATGTTTAACATCGAAAGTATGACTACGTATCAGAGAGAAGCCTTTGCGGGTGGATATAAGTGAAAAATTGCTAATTTATCAGTCCATTCAAGTTGTGTGCTCTCTATGTCTCGATCATATAGGAACAGTGATCAAATTGGAATAAGTTAATTCTGATTGGATGAGGTGGTTTGTCACCGCATCTAATCAAATACACATACACGGAGCACATACATATCTGCTCGATACGTCAAGGTGTATATAATGTTATCATATTGGAACATTCGTCTGCGAATATGACGATAAAAATCCATCTGAACTTTGTGTTTCATGCTTACAAAATGACTTTCCCTTAAAAACGTTTCTTTTTATGATCTTACTGATGTTTTTTTTGTCTTATTTCCTTTCCTCCATATTCCAAATGTTCCTTTTAAATTTTTATTTATCGTTGCAGAGCCTTACTTTTTTCAGAATCCATTTTCCTTTTCAGTAGTCATTCGCCCACCGATTCGTAACTTACCTAATGAACGAATTTATCAAGTTAATCCTCTCTCACTTTTAGAAGATAAAACGACTTTACGTTTAATTCTCTCCTCATTACCGCAGAATCCAAACAGACATAAGGGACGCTTAGCTTATGAGTAATAATAATAATAATAATAATAATAATAATAATAATAATAATAATAATGACAATAATAATAATAAAGACTTTATTCAGAGAAGGTAACTCTGTTAGTTACAGAACCAATTAGTCTTGAGGCCTTCTACATACTTCCTCAGTTTTATATTGGATATGTAGAACAAGAGATGCATCAAAATGGACAAAGAAAGTTTCTCAAAAAATACTTTATCGACTTTCATAGCAGTTTGCCAATATATCGCCATATATCCTTCATAACTCATTCCTAAAAATCAATAATTATTAATGGAACCCTTTCAATTCTAACTCAAAGAGTGGTTAAAAGCCACTACGTATGGGTCGACATTCTCAGTATGGACATAGATGCATCCAAAACCCCATTATTCGTTATAGACCTGTTGATAATGAGGCCTTGGTCCCTTATTGCAAAAAAACCAACAAAGTCCCCTGTTTATTGCTTTATGTGGTATATGAGATTCACATAGATTGGTTAACACTTAAGGTAGAGTATCTGAGAAAGTAGATTGGACAAGTCATTGTGTTCCAACGCATGCTTTGTATCAAAAGGTATTTGTTACAAACACATGTTAGATTTGAATGTTTGCTTTGTATCAATAGGTATTTCTTAAAAACATGTGTAAGATTTGAATGTTTGCTTTTGTATCAATAGGTATTTCTTAAAAAATACGTGTAAGATTTGAATGTTTGCTTTGTATCAACAGGTATTTCTTACAAACACGAATACAATTTGAATGTTTGCCTTGTATCAATAGCTATTTCTTAAAAATACGTGTAAGATTTGAATGTTTACTTTGTATCAATAGGTATTTCTTACAAACACGTATAAAATTTGAATGTTTGCTTTTTATCAATAGGTATTTCTTAAAATACGTGTAGTTTTGAATGTTTGCTTTGTATCAATAGGTATTTCTTACAAACACGTATAAAATTAGAATGTTTGCTTTTTATCAATAGGTATTTCTTAAAAATACGTGTAAGATTTGAATGTTTGCTTTGTATCAATAGGTATTTCTTAAAAAATACGTGTATGATTTGAATGTTTGCTTTGTATCAAAAGGTACTTCTTAAAAACACGTGTACGATTTGAATGTTTGATTTGTATCAATAGATATTTCTTAAAAATACGTGTAAGATTTGAAAGTTTGCTATTTTTCAATAGGTATTTCTTAAAACACGTGTAAGGTTTGAATGTTTGCTTCGTATCAATAGGTATTTCTTAAAAATACGTGTAAGATTTGAAAGTTTGCTTCGTATCAATAGGTATTTCTTAAAAATACGTGTAAGATTTGAATGTTTGCTTTGTATCAATAGGTATTTCTTACAAACACGTATAAATTTGAATGTTTGCTTTTTATCAATAGGTATTTCTTAAAAATACGTGTAAGATTTGAATGTTTGCTTTGTATCAAAAGGTACGTCTTACAAATACGTGTAAGATTTGAATGTTTGCTTTGTATCAAAAGGTACTTCTTAAAAATACGTGTAAGATTTGAATGTTTGCTTTGTATCAAAAGGTATTTCTTAAAACTACGTGTAAGATTTGAATGTTTGCTTTGTATCAATAAGTATTTCTTAAAAATAAGTGTAAGATTTGAATGTTTGCTTCGTATCAATAGGTATTTCTTAAAAATACATGTAAGATTTGAATGTTTGCTATTTTTCAAAAGGTATTTCTTAAAACACGTGTAAGATTTGAATGTTTGCTTTGTATCAAAAGGTACTTCTTAAAAATACGTGTAAGATTTGAATGTTTGCTTTGTATCAAAAGGTACTTCTTAAAAATAAGTGTAAGATTTGAATGTTTGCTTTCTATCAAAAGGTATTTCTTAAAATATACGTGTAAGATTTGAATGTTTGCTTTGTATCAAAAGGTACTTCTTAAAAATACGTGTAAGATTTGAATGTTTGCTTTGTATCAATAAGTATTTCTTAAAACTACGTGTAAGATTTGAATGTTTGCTATTTTTTAATAGGTATTTTTTAAAACACGTGTAAGATTTGAATGCTTGCTGTACTTCTTAAAACTACATGTAAGATTTGAATGTTTGCTTTGTATCAAGATGTATTTCTTAAAAATACGTGTAAGATTTGAATGTTGCTTTGTATCATTAGGTAGTTCTTAAAAATACGTGTAGGATTTGAATGTTTATATTTGTATCAATAGGTAATTCTTGAAAATACGTGTTAGATTTGAATGTTTGCTTTGTATCAATAGGTATTTCTTTAAAAACCGTGTAAGATTTAAATATTTGGTTGCTATCATGGAACACTGGATAATATATAAGGGCGGTTTGACACAATCAGAAATAATTAATAATGAATACATTATTACTGAATACAATGTTTTTATTTAATAGATCAATGCAAATTCTTCTCTTGGCAGTAATTTCTGCCGTTTCTCTTGTTAAATTTGTAATTTCAAATCGTTTAGGACTATTTAAGCGTCTTGTTGTGTGCTGTTATGATATCATGATGACAGTCGCATTGTAATACAAAGTCTAATTGAGAGTTAACGATTTTTCCCCAACTGTATCTTCTAATTTATTTCATTATTCAATGAACGAAACGAAGACTTCTATAGAAAAGACCAACAAAAATGCGTTTTTCGAGAGTTTGCACAGTTATTATAAGCTCATATATATCTCTGTTAACTTTACATTGTCAGAATCGTGCACTAGTTTAAGATACTGAACACCTTGATATTGCACGCACCTGTACGATATATTTGCCTAGTGTATTAGAATCTACTTTGTAAACAAACCATACACACCCAAGCAGTAGACGCTTTAGGTTTTGGTAGATTTGATTTGTTTGTGAATGCACTAAACAGGTTTGTTGTTTCGTCCATTTGAAAGTATAGATGATAAAGTTAACGACGTGGACGAGTTCACTGAGTAAGAATGAAACTTTCCAACAACCTCACGAAATAACTTGATATTAGCAATGTCAACAACAAATGTGAGAGACGCAGCGTTTGAAAATACCGTTCAGATCACTGAAACGGTGATTCCAAACCTAATGTAAACGTTGTTGCAATGTGACATCTTTCACAAAATGACTCTAAATTTCAATTTTAAGTAGGCCAAAGCTATATTTCTGATCTCGGTCACGCAGTGTGCTAAGCGAAGGTGAGCGTTTGAGAGCTGAATAATTTATACATTTCTAAATATATATATTTATAATCCTAAACTTTGTTACAGTCGTAGCCGTACTAGCCGCAAAGGCCTTGCTAGAATAAAACATAGCTCAAACTGATCTGTACCTTAAATGGTACAATCGTTTTTATGTTTGCGTTCCATCTTTTATTGTTTTGGATATATATTTGTATAAAACAATTGACATAACCAACCTAATTCTTAGGTCTTGTTCGTATTCTTTAGATACTTGGTATATTTTTATTATTATCAAAGAATAAGTGTGATTGAAATTGACAAAATGTACTTACTAAGGGGTTGGGATGGAGTGCTTACGAGTTTTTGAGAAGGATCAGTGGAAAAAGTTCCTTCTGGATCGTTTTTGCGAACAGTTCAAATTAAAGCCCATCTTGGCAAGTTTCGCATTTTCATAAAGAAATGTGCGTGCACACCCCATATATATATATATATATATATATATATATATATATATATATATATATATATATATATATATATATATATATATATATATATATATATATATATATATATATACCTCAGTTTACATAGTAAATATCAGTACAATAGAAAGACAACCCTTTTATATTGATCCACTAAATTATGTATTCATATTCACTGGTCAATCTAACCTCCAGATCAAATTATAGCTATGATGTTTCGAACACAAGGCCATATGTCAATCAATGCTGTAAAAAAAGTAAGTTTCCATTTGCGCTTGAAACGTTCAGCTTTGTAACTCAATTAGTATTTAAGCTATTTTCCAGTCACGCACTTGGCGGGTTCATCTGCGAGATATATAATATTTCCTTGCAATACATCTACCAAAGTCGCCAAGAATCATTCAAGT